>CAWUFW010012656.1:0-527390 GCA_963921515.1 Calotriton arnoldi | reverse complement strand
GCGCAGACAGACTGAGGCCCCCACCCGCAAGTCCCCCGGAGTCGTAAGAGCAAGACCCCGCCGCCGCCCTGCAGCTCAGGCACCAGGTCTCCTTCCTCCATCCCTCAGGCCCCCACTCCCACAGGTGCCCCCACCACACCCTGCCCCAGGTTCCCCCACCCACAGATATACCATCCCCAAGAGGATCCGGCCTTCTCCCCCTGCCACTTGCTCTCCCGGCACCACACCCCCGCTGCGCTTGTCTGTGCCACTGATGTGGTGAGGGTGTCCTCCCCCTCTGTCCAGCCCACCTTGCCTGTTCCCCATTCTCCTCCCCTGGTGGTAGGCACTGCAGTGGAGTCCACCACCACCCTGTCTGACTTGGGCACTGCAGTGGCGGATCTGTCCACTCCATCTGCAGGGTCCACTGCAGTGCGTGCGGCACCCACAACATCTGAGTCATGCCCCCCAGTTGTGCCGGCACACACCATGTCAGACACCTCCACTGCAGTTGTCCGTGGCTCTCCAGCACCCACCACCCCTTCCCTGCTTCCTCCTGGTGAGCCCTGATCCTGTCCCTGCGGTGCCTGGCCTGCCCCCGGTTGCCCCTCCTAGTGGATTGTCCCTGGTTTTGTGCAGGCATGCGTAGGGTGACATCTGCCACTGTCACCCTGTTTGGACTTTAACAATGGACTGGCCATTGGCCTTTGTGTTTTTCTGGACTTTGTTTTCATTACACACATATGCTGAATAAAGCAACTTTCTGTTCTCTAGTGCTTATGCTTCTGATGTACATGTTGTTGATGATGCTAACCATGCCCTTGCTGCAGTGATGGTGATATTTGGTCTCATGATAATGAAGTGTTACTGTGCAGGAACCCATGTGGTCCAGGGGAATGTGTCCTATCCTGTGGTGTATCCATGTCATCCATAGCAGCATCTGAGGGTGTCATGTGTTCAGTATTTGGCAATGGGATTTCCTACTTAGATTAGCTATTTCACATCTGTGGCTTCCACCCCTGCACATCTGTTGTGCCTGCCATTGTTCAATTCGTCTACTTCCCTGACCGTGTGGCCATCTCCACTGGACATGCAGGTTTGGGCATCAATGGGGAAGGACTCATCTGTGTTGTCGGTGCAACATTGCTATACAAGTGTGTTGGATCCGTGCTGATGATTTTGTTGGCACTTCCATGACCAGGCTGATGTGACGGGAGCCCTCATTTGGTGCTAATTGTTGATTGTGTGACCAAGTGCTCAGCTGACATGATGGGGCCCTACTGAGGCAACATATGGCACAGCTTTCCTCACACAGGAGTGGAGTCCCCTCATGGCAGTGTGTACTCCTGTGACATTGCCTGCGCCCAAGGTGTGTGTTGTATGTGCATGTCTGTGTGTTCACTTCCGTTTAGCTGTGCATGCTGTGATCCCTAGTGTTGTACCTGTTTGTGATGCTTGCTGAGTTGACCTATGTTCCCCCAAAGTCTTCTCCTGGGTTCTCTGTGATGTGGGTGCATGGCACATTACTGGTCATCAGGGTGTCACCCATAGGTGTGTTTGCTGTCAGGGCTGAGTTTGTGTGCAGACGCAGATGGGTCACAGTCAGGTTTCCCCTTGGCACTTGTTGTTTGCCCCTGTCATGTGATTTCCAGTTTGTGTTATCTTTCAGTGATTGTGACACGTTGTGTGTGTGACTGCTGGCACTCCTCAGGGTCCGGGCTGCAATGTTGGTTGTTGTCTATGTGTGTTCTTTGTGGGTGACCTTGGCTTCTTCATTGGTGTGTGACTGTGGCTGGGATCCCATTGGTTGGTGTGGTATTGCCGTCATGTCCATGTACAGCGTAGTGTGCAGTGTGTCAGACATTCAGGAGTCTTGTTGAGTGGCCATGTGTGATGTGTTTCTGCACCTTGGTTCCCACCCACCACCCTGGAATAGTCATGGGTGCATGTGCAATGTCACCAGTGCATGTGTGCTTCACTGCTGCACATTGTTGGAGGTCGAGGGGTGTGGTGTTGAGTGTGTGCAGATGAGAGTTGTTGCCCGGCTAGGCCCCTGCCTCCATGTTGGCCTTGGCTTACTGGCCATGCTGATTGATTTGTGCTTGTGTAGGTGTGATGGTAGTTTGTTGCTCAGGACACATGACTGTGGTTCACAGTGTGAACGACATTTAGCTTTGTCATCACAGTGGGATTGTAATGCAGCCCAGGGTCACCACATTGTGGGGGCCCTGGGGGTAGTGCTGTGGTGTGTCTGTGTCTTGCTGTGTCAGTTGCTGTTCCTACGTGCCTGTGTGACATGTGTGATTTGTGCTCCCTCTCATCTGACAATGCCTGCTTGCCCACATAGGGGATTTGGATCCATGAGTTACCTTTGTGTGGCACTGTATGCACATCTGTATGATTGGTATTCAGGTCTCCTCATGTGTTGTGTGGTTGCCTGGGGACACTGGCACCCCCCCTCACCTGTTGTGTATGATGTGCAGTGTGGGTCTGCCTGTTTGTGTTTGTGCATCTGCACCACTGCATTGGCATATCTTGGGTGTGCCATTGGCTGTATGTAGTTTGGTGGGTTTCCCCTGCTGTCCCTGGGACTCCTAGGTCATCGGTCAGCACAATGATCATGGTTTGTGTGTCCCATTGCTGCCATGGTATGGTATCTGTTCACCTCACATCTACAGTCTCCACAGGGTATCTGCATTTGTGTGCCCATTGGTGCAAATATGTGGGTCTGCATTCTGATGGTCACTTCTGTCATTGTGTCATTGATGAATGTTGACAGTGTCAGCCCCCATGGGTGTTGTTTGTCTGCACATGGCCAAAGGTATGTCTTATTTGCACTGCAGTATTTGGCTCCCCCAATTTATGTTGCAATGGGACACATGCACTACTTTGCCACTGATGTGTTTTATGTTCTGTGACCAGGAATCATCCATGCAGTTTGGCAGTTGCAGCTCTTTCTTTGTCAACACTTACCTTTTGGTCACTGTGATGATGGGGGTTTGGACCCCATTGCCACACTGTTCAAAATGTGCTTCAGCTATGGACCCCACACTTACATTTTGGTCACTGTGATGATGGGGGTTGGACCCCATTGCCACAATGTTCAAAATGTGCTTCAGCTATGGACCCCACACTTACCTTTTGGTCACTGTGGTGATGGGGCGTTAGACCCCATTGCCACAATGTTCAAAATGTGCTTCAGCTATGGACCCCACACTTACCTTTTGGTCACTGTGGTGATGGGCGTTAGACCCCATTGCCACAATGTTCAAAATGTGCTTCAGCTATGGACCCCACACTTACCTTTTGGTCACTGTGATGATGGGGGTTTGGACCCCATTGCCACAATGGTCATGGCCTGCTTGCATTGTGGGGGCCACACACATATATGTGTGGCACATGTGCTAGGGGTCACATTGTATGTTCAAAGTCATGTTCAGTGTTGTAGGCATTTGACACAGTCTACACATGCTTGTCATGGTGTTGGGGGGATGTCTTTTCTTGCATTCCCTAGGTTGTGGTGTGCTGGTTGTGTCATGCATTGTCCATCCTATGAGTGGGGGTGGTGTTGGTGGTAGGCATCCAGCCCCCATGGGTAGAGGTGGTAGTAGTGACAGGCATCCAGCCCCCTGGGTAAGGGTGGTAGTAGTGGTAGGCATCCAGCCCCCCTGGCTAAGGGTGGTAGTAGTGGTAGGCATCCAGCCCCCCTGGCTAAGGGTGGTAGTAGTGGTGGGCATCCAGCCCCCTGGGTAAGGGTGGTAGTAGTGGTAGGCATCCAGCCCCCTGGCTAAGGGTGGTAGTGGTGGTGGGCATCTGGCACCCCTGGCTAAGGGTGGTAGTAGTGGTAGGCATCCGGCACCCCCTGGCTAAGGGTGGTAGTAGTGGTAGGCATCCAGCCCCCCTGGGTAAGGGTGGTAGTGGTGGTGGGCATCCAGCCCCCTGGGTAAGGGTGGTAGTAGTGGTGGGCATCCAGCCCCCTGGCTAAGGGTGGTAGTAGTGGTAGGCATCCAGCCCCCTGGGTAAGGGTGGTAGTGGTGGTGGGCATCTGGCACCCCTGGCTAAGGGTGGTAGTAGTGGTAGGCATCCAGCCCCCTGGGTAAGGGTGGTAGTGGTGGTAGGCATCCAGCCCCCTGGCTAAGGGTGGTAGTGGTGGTGGGCATCTGGCACCCCCTGGCTAAGGGTGGTAGTAGTGGTAGGCATCTGGCACCCCCTGGCTAAGGGTGGTAGTAGTGGTAGGCATCCAGCCCCCTGGGCTAAGGGTGGTAGTGGTGGTGGGCATCCAGCCCCTGGCTAAGGGTGGTAGTAGTGGTAGGCATCCAGCCCCCTGGCTAAGGGTGGTAGTAGTGGTAGGCATCCAGCCCCCTGGGTAAGGGTGGTAGTGGTGGTGGGCATCTAGCACCCCTGGCTAAGGGTGGTAGTAGTGGTAGGCATCCAGCCCCCTGGGTAAGGGTGGTAGTGGTGGTAGGCATCTGGCACCCCCTGGCTAAGGGTGGTAGTAGTGGTAGGCATCCAGCCCCCTGGGTGAGGGTGGTAGTAGTGGTAGGCATCCAGCCCCCTGGGTAAGGGTGGTAGTAGTGGTAGGCATCTGGCACCCCCATGGCTAAGGGTGGTAGTGGTGGTGGGCATCTGGCACCCCTGGCTAAGGGTGGTAGTGGTGGTTGGCATCCAGCCCCCTGGCTTAGGGTGGTAGTAGTGGTAGGCATCCAGCCCCCCTGGCTTAGGGTGGTAGTAGTGGTAGGCATCTGGCACCCCCTGGCTAAGGGTGGTAGTAGTGGTAGGCATCTAGCCCCCTGGCTAAGGGTGGTAGTGGTGGTGGGCATCCAGCCCCCTGGCTAAGGGTGGTAGTAGTGGTAGGCATCTGGCACCCCTGGCTAAGGGTGGTAGTAGTGGTAGGCATCTAGCCCCCTGGGTAAGGGTGGTAGTGGTGGTGGGCATCTGGCACCCCTGGCTAAGGGTGGTAGTAGTGGTAGGCATCCAGCCCCCTGGGTAAGGGTGGTAGTAGTGGTAGGCATCTGGCACCCCCTGGCTAAGGGTGGTAGTAGTGGTGGGCATCCGGCCCCCTGGGTAGGGGTGGTAGTGGTGGTGCGCATCCAGGCCCCTGTGTGCATATGTGGCATTGGTGATGGGCATCCCGCCCCTATGGTGCTGCTGTTGCTGGTGTAAGTAAATTCTGCATCCCTCTGTGTGTGTGTGTGATGTGTCGTGTACGTGTTGTATGTGTTTTGTGGTTGGTGTCTGACTTACCTTCTGCGCCGTACGCGTCCGTGCCTGTTCCGGTAGTAAATGTAGAATATTGGTATGATCGGGACGAAGGGATTCATGGTTGGTTCGTGTCGTTCGTCCTTCTCGTTGCTTCGCGTCGTCCTCGTCGCTCGCGTCGTCCTCGTCGCTGGCGTGTTCGCCTCGTAGCCGTGGATCGTGTTGTGGCGCGAATCGGAGCTTATGTGCGCCTCTCCCGGATGCTTTGACGTGCCGTGCGTAGCGACGGGTTCGGCGCGTACGGGAAGCGCATCGTACTTGTTCGGCCGGACGGAGCTGCATTTTCCCTTCCGTGCGACTCGATTCGGCGTTTCCGGATTCGCCTCGGTCGGAGAACAGGACCTGGATTGGGTGAGTACGACTCGGCCGGATTCTGTGCTGTTGTACGCATCGTACATACTCGTTCGGTGTGCTGTACGGATCGGTCGGGAAACAGGCATTCGCATGGCTTTTTTCCCGACCGAATGGTATTGGGTGCGCCTCCGACCGAGATCGGAATCGGCCCCTCAGTGTGAGGGGGTGAGGGGTGTGCTGGGTTTCGTTCCTTTTTTTCAGTTTTTTCAGATATTTGTATTGTGTAACTTGGAGGGCTTTGCCCGTCAGACCTTTTGCGTAAGATGTTAATCGCCTGTAATTTACACTGATGGTTGGCTTCCAAGAATAAAAAGATTTGAACCATAAAAGGGACATTTCCCCAATACTTTTCCTTTTTTTGTAACCTTAGGGTAAATCGAAGGAGGTAGGTTTTCAATATTTTCTATTCTCTCGATTCTGCAGGCCTGAGGAGATGCCACTGCTTCCACAATGTAGGAGCCCGCGCAGAACACAATATATGGGGTCACTGGCTGTGCCGTGTGAGCTGGATTCCTCCATGCTTTGATATCTGTCAGCATTGTGGGGTCCCATGGTACATCCTTCTCCCATGATCCCCACCCACGTGCAGTGCATTGTATAAGATTGTTGTCCCAAATGCAGCTCTGTGCATTGAGTAGGTTTGACTCATATAGTGGTGATTCCTCTATGGGGACCCGTGGATGGTCCACAAGGACTGTGCTGTTGCTGCAGCTTAGATGTTGATGAAAAGCTTCAAATATTGCATCAATTGAGAGCAGGGCTATACGCCAGTCATTTGTGCAGCGGACACTTTAAAAGCCCTCATTCAAGAGCAGAAGGCACTTTTTATGGCAGGTGGAACAGCAGCGTTTTAAGGAATGATGAAGCAGTTGTTTTAAGGATGGGATCGAAGGTGGTTTGCAGACGTGTAGAAAATTTAGAGCAGTTCTGGTGACTCAATATAGCTGTGGCCTGTGAATTCTGACCCAAGTGTTTAACAATTTGGGTCAGCTGTGACCATAATGGGGGAGTCCCTTTCTGGTATCATTCTGGTGGTCGATGTGCAAAGTCACAGCTTCATAAAGGTGGTAACGACACTTTTGTAGTGCTGCTGGTGCTACCTGGAGCAATTGCTGAGTGTGCTAGATTTGTTTCATTGCTGCTTCTACTGTGGTTGAGTCTTTGCTAATTTGAAGTACTGCTTTCCCTCACTTGGAATTTTTGTTGAAGTGAAACACTTGCTGTAGGTGTCTTGAAACCTTTGGTTTCCATTGCTGGTATGATGGGGGAGGTTTCTATTAAGCACTCTAAATCCGAGTGCCCAACCACCAGTACTAATATGGACCCAATCCAAAGCTCCTCTGTACACAAAACCTCAAGAGCAGAAGTAGGAATACAATGCTGTAGTAGAATGGTCTCAGGCACACGGGGGAGCAAAATAAAAGGATAAGTAACGGAAATGGAGTTCCACCCCCAAATGAATATACCAATCCTTACATTTGGTGAATCGGTACTATAATCAATGTGTATACAATAGTGAAGATAATGCATTCAACAAATATTGATAGAACACTTACTTCCACCAGAACCTAGGGTTTGTTGGAAAATGTTTCTGTGAGATTGTCCAAAAGCGTGCAGAAAGACAGGAGGCAAGAGATTCAACACATCATGTGTACAAGTACAATGTCAAAAGACCAAAAGTGGACCCTAGAAAACAACAACGGTTCAGTGAGTAAGAAGGCTGCGTGAAATGAAAATAAAATGAAAATACAATTTCTAAAGCACAACAATTACCCGGAGGTATCTAGGCGCTGAGCCAAACTGACAAACTGAATATGTTTATGGAAATGTGATGAGAGGCTATTTGGTGAAAAGCCAGGTTTTTAGGTTCTACCTGAATTCTAATAGATTTGCTTTGTTTTTGAGTTCTGTGGGGAGCGAGTTCCACAGCCTCGTCGTACATGTTACGAACCCCCTCCCTCACCAGTTAACTCGTTTGAATCTAGGGACTACAAGGTTTCCACTAGTGGATGAAAGCAGTGAACATGCTGGAATATAACGGTGGAAACGTTGTCTCAAATACACTGGGCCAAGGCCTTGTAGCGTGCAAACTAATGCATGAGTCGGAGAACCCATACAAAATGCAAGTATGCCAGGCAATGAGTGTTGATGCCTTTTATAGTACACTGCCTAGAATGACATAGAAAAGGAAGTCATATCATGACCTGTAGTGACAGGAGCTATCTTGGATTGGGTACAAGAGTGGTAATAGTGACTCTATAAGTGAATCACACCCTCGTGGAATGGGAACCAACCTGAACCATGAGTCCTGACTCTCCAATTCTGTCTGATTGCCTTATTCTCCAAAAACCCCAGTATCCTACTCTTACTGGAACTCACTGACCTCAATTGAAGTGCTGTTGTGATAGGTGCAGACCTGTAACCTGTTGGTAAGTCCTGACACCAGGCATGCCTCTGAAATAACAGAGAATTGAGATACGTGTCCAAACATAAGACATCTAAAAGGTGGCATAGGGACTGCAGGGCTTGGTCCTTTCCATGTGTGTCTCCTGTAAGGTCCCATTCTGGTCCCCCGCTGGATGACTCCAAGGACCTGTAGAACTGCCTCTGGCCCTGCTGTCTTCTTCACAGCTTCAGCCCCTGCCTGAGGCCACAGTAGAGGTGGTCTTGGATAAGCATTTGCCTGTTCTAACTTTCACCTCTTCTACCCCTTTCCCTGACTGCAGATTCCAGAGAGGAAGGAGACCCAGCTGTGCCCATTCAGGAGGGAGAAGATTATGTAGAATTTGACTCTTTTGGCAAATAGGGGAGAGGAGTTGGCCTAACGGCTAGGGCGGTCAACCTCAAATCTGGGGAACCGAGTTCGAGTCTCGGCAAGGACACGCAACATCCCGTGATTCTGGGCAAATCACTTAATCTCCCCGTGCCTAACAAAAATTAATGTGTCCTCATGTAATGCAGCTGGTGCTCGTGTAAAGCGCTCTGATACCCGATACCTTCGGGTCAAGTTCGCGCTATAGAAAACTCCGTAAAATAAAAATAAAAAAAATGTCAAAGGCAAAATATTTTAATTGATCTCATTCAGAAGAACCTAGGATCAGAGCATGTTCCTGGTGCCTTGTGCAGGAGGAAATTGTGGCCAGGCAACATGATCATCATCCTAGTCAGATTTATATGTTCTGTTGTGTCCTATTGCTTGTGCTCCACAACCCGCTGCCACTCCTTTGCTGCTCCCATCAGATACAGAGAACTCTGACTCTATTTGAGACCTGATTGGTTGATTGTCATCACTAGCTGGTGCCTTAGGAGAGGTGGGTTGCATGCAGGTGGTGCAATTTGGATGCTGGTGGGTGTGCTTTGGCAAGGGCATCCTATCCTTTCGCTCAATGTCAATGTGATGTGGCACATGTTGCAGTGAACAGTCAAGAATCTATGACACTGGCCTAGAGTGGAATTACCACACCTTCCTACTTTGTGGCTTGGCAGTCTGATCGTTTATTAAACACAATGGGCCTCATTACGATGTTGATCGGAGTTGCCTCCGACCGACACCGTCGCGGTCTTGGGACCAACCAACCTCCAGTCAGCGGTCCCGACACCGCAATTACAATGCGACCGCACATGGTGCAGTCGCATACTCCCATTTCTCTATAGGAGCGTGTGCTACGGCCGTAAACCGGCCGTAGCACAAGCTCCCATAAAGAATTGGGAGCTTCTGTTAATCCCTGCACTGCATGGCAGGCACCTCAAGGTGCCTGCTACACCATGCAGGGATAAATAGAGGTGCCCCCTCGGCCCCCAATCAGAGGCCACAGGGAGAAGGGGGCCCTGCTCCCCCAAAGTCGCTTTCCGACAGGCTTTCCATGTCTGAAAGCCCGGCATGGAAAGCCTGTTGGAAACCAACATCGTAATCCTGACGGCGGAAACGCCATCCTATTGGGATTACGTGCCGGTTCCGACTGGCTGACGGGCTCCTTAAGCCCATCGGAATCCAGCCGGAATGACCGTCCGGTTTCACTTTCGACCGCCTACATTGTAATTAGGCAGTCGGAAGTGACACCGTAGATGTCGGTCGACCGACATCGAAATAGGCCCCAATGTGTCATGCGTAAGGTTTCTGGTTTTTGCAAATAAACCTGTCAAAAGCCAGTCAACCCAAAAATATTCAAGTCTGCTTTTAACCAGAAACCTCCTGGCTCATACTGCAGATGTTGTAATCCAGGTGATGAAACACAGATTGTCACAGTAGATATCAGTGGCAGCTGAGCTTCCTTCTTCATAAATGTTAGTAAGGAAGAGCAGTCTTTGCCAGCCTCCGTCACCCCTGCCTTTTTGGAAGTCTTCCCAAAGCAGTGGATAGCATATGTACCTGGTTGAAAAGGGAAATTAAGCAAAACAGTAAAGGTTCAGAAATGCCTTAACCCTTTTACTGATAAGGTCAGTTGGTGAACCATCCTCAGACACCACTGGCATATTTCTGTTAAGAGTGTCCACTTTCACCACAGTCGGAATTTCCTCCATGAACTCTTTTTGCTAGCTGCTTTTAAGGAACCACATAAGGCATATGCAGCTTGTGAAAAACATCTCACCTTGGCAAATCCACTTCAACTGAAGCCTGTGAGGGCTCAATTAGAAGAGTCACTGATGGTGGTTTGTTGTTTATCGCACCTGATAAAATCTGCTACATTTCAGAACAGAATTCATCAGAGTCAATAAATACCCTCTATTATTCCGAAGAGTGACTCACCAAAATTTGATAGGGGATACTCCAGGAGTGCGACTTTATCACAGATGGTAATTATTGGATGTAGTAATCTCTACTCTTCTTATGATTGCAGTCTCTGTGCAAATAGGGATTTGCACAGGAATGGCAAAAAAATAAAAGGCACTTGTAATTGGGACCTGTATATGTGGTTCCCTTTAGTCTTTCTACTACTTGCTTCTTATGCTAAGCACTGGACAGGTATTGAATAAATCTATGATGGTTGTATATGTACACATGCATAGAATTTAAAATGCACCACGGCTTGTAGTTCAACACCTTTTTTCATGAATAATAGATATTTGTTGTTCTGGGTATTCCTACATACAAGGCATGTGTAATTGTGTAGCCACGAATATATACATATATATAGGGGTCGATTCCGATCTCGGCCGGTAGGGCACCGAATCGGATTCGGCTTAACCGGATCCGATTCGGAGCCCTTGTTCCCGACCGACTCGTACGGGCGTCCGGGCAAACGAGTACGATGCGAGCGCGTGCGAATTCGCCGACCGACTCGTACGCCCATCCCAACCGCTCCGACCGACTCGCACGGATGCGCCTCGCACCGCGCAATGGAGACGTTCCCCGGCCGGGCAAGTACGATGCGCGCCGCGAGCAGTCCGACCGACTCGCGCCGTCCGGCTCCAAGAAGCAGTCGGAGCCGTGCTCCGAGGGTCCGTGTCGGACCCCTGTGCGCGTAGCCACGCGAGTCGCACACAGGGGGACCCATGGGTTCCCCCTACCTGTTCGATGTACGGCGCGAGTCGCTTCACCGCGTACACTCTGTAGGGGGCGCCCTTGTTCGCCTCGCACCCATTGAGTCAATGGGAGCCCGCGTACGCGTTGTACGACAGGCTCCCATTGACTTCAATGGGAGTCCGACCGACTCGAGTCCGATAGCATACGTGCGCATCGTACTCGTTCGGTCGGGCTGCTAGGGTCCGATTCGGTTGGAATTCTCTCTGGGTCCGGCTCGGTCGGAGAGATTTCCGGCCCGAATCGGAATCGGCCTCATAGTGTTTCTATACCAGTGTTTCTAAAATGAACTGAGATCCACTCGGTCAGGGAAGCTAGTCCTTTTGGATAGGGTCTCTCTGAGATCTCAGCACTCCTATAAATCCTCTAGGTATAGATCCATGTCCTCTGGGACAGAGGAGAGAGCATCCATCATAAAATTTCCTCCAACTGGAACTACTCCCTCCGTCTCACTTTCACCTCCTACGTTAGGGTGTTCTCTTGGTATTCACTTGCCTGCAGGACAGATGAGAGGAGCATTCATGAGAGAAGTTCATCCAACTCTAAGAGCTCCTTGATGAGTACACTTTCCTCCAGCTATATATACCTGTGAGAGTAGCAATGCCATACCCACATGAGTACAAAGAGACTGCTTATAGGTTAGTATGAAAATCGGCCAACTATTTTTCCTCCTATCCTGCCTCCAGTTGGTTGAGTAAATATCCTGTGTCACCCATGCCACATCCCCTTCAAAGTGTGATCCCACCCACCTTGTGTTTTTTGTTCATCATGACAGTTTTACCTGAGGTGGTGTTTGGGTCTCTTGCCTCCCAGATGCTGTTACCCCACTAGCCATCGGGGTGACCTGGGTTGTGATTGGTATCTCCAGAGCCAAGAAGCTGAATCCAGTCTCTGAGTGGTATAGTCTGCTATTAGACCTGTCATCCTTATGGTGGTCTTCCTCCAAACATTTTGCTTTTGCCTCCACGTTTTGCTGTATCTTTTTGTTGGCTTTAGGACTCTGAGCACTTTACCACTGCTTATCAGTGCTAAAGTGCATGTGCTTCTTCCCTAAACGTGTGTAATTGGTGTATACCCAATTGACATATTTAATTTACTTGTAAGCCCCTTGTAAGGTGGTATACCATATACCCAGGGCCTGCAAGTTAAATGCTACTTGTGGGCTGCAGCACTGATTGTGCCACCCACAGAAGTAGCCTTTCAAACCTCTCCTCTCAGGCCTGCAACTGCAGTGCCTGTGTGTGCAGTTTCCTGCCACTTTGACTTGGCATTTAAAACCACGTACCAAGTCTAAAACTCGACTTTTGTTACATATATGTCACCCCTTAGGTACGCCCTAGGTAGCCCTAATGGCAGGATGCTATGTAACTAAAAGGTAGGACACTGACTTGTATGTTTTGCATGTCCTGGTAGTGACAAACAGCCTATTTTGTTTTTCATTATTGTGAGTCCCACTCCTCTCATAGGTTACCATTCGGAATGCCTTAAAACACTTTTAAGCTGTAATTCCTGATCAGAGAGGAGACGCTTTTTCATGTTTCATATATTTGGAATGGTATTGATAAATCCTCCTTACTGGTGAAGTTGGATTTAACTTTATTATTTTTAAAATGCCACTTTTAGAAAGTGAACATTTCTCTGTACTTGCTGCTCTGTGTGCCTTGCAGCCTGCCTCCAATACACATCTGGGATGGTTGACAACTGCACTTTGTGCATTCCGTTCAGACAGCCACAAACACAGGAAGGCTAGGTGTGGCTGAGTACCCATCTACATACAATTGCATTCTGACAGCCCTGCCTGGGCAGGATGGAAGGTAGGGCCTAACACTTCACTTGATTAGGTAGTGTTCTGTCCCCACACAAAGGGCTGATTTACCCCCATAGACAGCCTGGCAGGACAGGACTGGGATGAAAATGGAACATGTGCACTTCAGAGAGCTGCTTTGATGTCACCCCCACTTCAAAGGCATTTTGGGGTATACGTAAAAATCAAACACTACTGGACTTGTAACCAAGCTCTGCCAGAGGAACTGCTGTTCTGCTTAAAGGACTCAGCTGGACTGCTTTTCTGCTTTGTTGCCCTGCTGCCTACTGCTCTCTGATTCTGTTGAAGGAGAGCTGGACTCTGCCTTCTTTCCAAGTGATCTCCAAGGGCTTGCAGGCTTGCCTCCTGTTCTGCTGAAATCTCAGGGATACAAAAGACTTCCAACTCATCACCAACAGCTCCTAGGCAATTCTTCAACTTGATCATGACCCCCAAGAGGCACCTCTGCAGGCCTAGGCCCTTGGAAGTGGTTTTTGGGCCCTTGAAATCAAGCTTTTGGGATCCCTGTGAACGGGCCCGTTCGCACCGGAGCTGCGCCGCTCACTCGAAGGATCAGTGTGAGCTGTCGCATGACTGTCCTGTCACACAGCAGCATCATTGCTCATGAACGAGAGGCTCCTGTCCGCGTCGCCCAATCGACTCTCTGCGCTCGAGAACAGGGCTCTTGGCTCAACTTGAGAAGGTAAAGCTTCAGCGGAACCTGTTTGGAACTGTATCCGACCTGCACTCCATCGCTGTCAGCCTGAAATTTGGATTACCTCGGTCTAGTGCGACCTCAAGTTACCTTTTAGCGCTATTGACTACTAAGCACTGTTTTTGGTTTATTCTTTAAAAATTCATAACTCCGGTTCCACTTATTGGATTCTTGTCATTATGGTCTTGTTCTATTCATAAAAATACAATCCGTATGTTTAACCCTGGGTGGAGTATTTTTGTGGTGTATTCATTGTGTTAATGTGTGTGTGTTGCACAGGCTATCTTTTAGTGTGTACTTAGCTTACCCTGACTAGAGTAGTGATTCCTGCCTCACCTGGGTGCGTACCTCAGTCAACCAGGAATTCAAATTCTAACATCTGCTTTACCATTTTTGTGAAGTACATGACTTGCATCTTCCTAGTGAGTCAGGTGCTGGTGCTAACTCACCAGGAACTCAAATCTGTTTGTGTCAGTTTTAAATTTTTTTACTGGAAGCAAAGGTTTTTTTTCATTGGCTTCGATCACATCATTTTACACATTATCAAACTTAGCAGCCTCATTAGATTTTGGCGGATAGGGTACTCTGAACACATACATAGCTGTGTACCCTGTCAGTCAAACCCTCAGTCCATCTTCTCTGTTTTGAGTCAGGTGGACCGTCATCTTTCTGTCAGAAGTACTGCGCTGGCTCCCCTGTCAAAAAGATTGCTCCAACTGCCTAACAGAGTAGAGCCTGTCAGAGTAAGGACAGCATATAACTCGCCCTATTTATAATAGCAAATCTCATGTATTTCTTTTTCTGTCCATCACCGCCAGGAAAAACCTGGCTGTACTGGGCAGAAAAAAAAGAAAAAGGACCCCGTACGCCCTGGGAGAAAACTCTGAGGATGTGGGGGCCTATGTATTTTTGTTTTTCAATGACAAACTCCTGCTTTGGAATTTGTTTTTGAAAAACAAAACATTTTTGTGTGTGGCCACCTGAAAGTCGACAGCTGCAACCAAACTTGCAGTACCTTCAGAGGAGCTGCTGTGGTAGCGGTTCCTCTCAAGTCACAGCGATCACAGCTGGGCCAACACTGATCTCGATGTATGGCAAGCGGCAGTCCACCAGGGTGGCGGAGATAATCACCTCCACCACCTGGTTGGAAGGGCGAGCAGGGTTAAAAAAAATATTTATTTACTTTGAGCATCCATTGTGACATCATGTTAAGATGTGATACATAATAAATTGGGAGATGTAAGGCTGCCAGTGTTACGACTCACTCCAAAATGGAGACCACATTAACCGCATAAACAAGTTGCTTAGATGGTTCAGCGTCTGGAATGGAGTCATGTCAAAGGAGAGGCCCTTAGTGTGAATGAGCATGCCATGATTTTCAAAATTGAAACAGTAGTAATAAACACAAGACATAATAATGGGAGTCTAGCCAGTGGGACACCAATGTATCCGCAAGTGCTCCATGTTTTGTGTGTCTGCACTTAAAATGGCATCTGCACTTTCTAGGTCCATGGCTTATAGTAGGATAGAAGGGCTGACTAAGGGAGTACGTAGCATGACCATTTTTAGCCAGATGGAATGGGAGTGAGTGAGTGGGCCTTTGGAAACAATGAAAACTATTTTCTGCTTTATATTTTAGCATACACCACTCAACTATATTCAGAGTCCCCCCTAATTTTGGTTTTGTGCAAAGGTTGAAGAAGTCTCGCTTTATTAGTCATGTCTTTAATTTGTACTTGGTCTGTAAGAAGGGGCTACGTTTCAGCTTTTTGAAAGATATATTAGTTGGTGGGAAATTCTAGCAATTATTTCCACTTTACTTATAGGTCCATAGAAGAGACGGGATGCCTGATTTTTATTAGGACAAGGGTCCATTTTTCTTGCATTTATGGACCTCAGCAGCGCTTTTGACTGGGTAAATAGGTCAAAGCTTTGGGATACTTTGCCTGTATTAGGGCTAGCTTCCCACCTGGTCATCTTTCTCAGAGCATTACACACGGATGTGAATGCCTGTGTCAGATATGGTTTGGATGAGGAGTGCACTTAAACTTATAGCCTTTCACAGGGGTAAGACAGGGCTGTGTGTGGTTTTTTTTTACAACCAGATTTTATTAGGTTTTTAAAACAGCATTGACATACATGAATAGTATTCTCATCAGTTCTTGTACATATTACTAAACATACCTAAGACAGGGCTGTGTGTTGGTGCCAATTCTGTTTTTGTTATATATAAATAGCCTGAACACCTATTTGATTGCCAACGAGAAAGACCTACCTAAGGTAAATTCAGCGAGTGTGCCCTCCCTGCTGATGACGCAGCGTTGATTTACCAGAACGGCAAATGGTGTAAAGCTATTAGTTGATCTTTTTGTCAACTTTATGAATGACAGGGATCTGGATACAAATATTTCCAAGACTCACTACATGGTTTGTGGGAGGACATTTTCCAAAACTAGTCCTATAGCCATAAAGAGGCGAACAATCACTAGTGTGCCTACCTTTCCATATCTGGGAGTGTCATTTGATTATCAGAACAATTGGCTTACTTGTATATCAAACCAATGTTCGAGATTTAGTCTAGCTTGTAGTGCTCTGATTAGATTCTCTATGTCACTAGGTAGTAAACCCATTTTGCCACTATTGCAAATCTAAAGAATGTTTGTTTATTGAGTTTTATATAGCGCTGGCTAGACCCGAAGGTATCAGAGCGCTTTACATGAGGTACCACAAAGTTACAAAATTACATCAGTTAACAGGTTACATAAGTTACTAGTAAAACATTTAAAGAGCATAGGAGATGAGATAAATGGAGCGTAGAAGGGTAGGGGGTAGGGTGAAGGGGTAGGAGGGAGATACGACGGCGAGACGAAGGAAAGTCTGCCCCAAGTCCGGCTGGGTAGGTGACGGCCGAGGGGGAAGTCCACGGCCCATCTCCTCTTTAGCTATCAGGTAGCTCCACCGGGCATCGGCCAAATAGCAAGGTCTCGGTTAAAAAAAAACAACATTTTTAAGAGCATAGGAAGATGAGATAAATGGAGCGTAGAAGGGTAGGGGGAAGGGTAAAAGGGTAGGGGGAAGGGTAAAAGGGTAGGGGGAGAATACGACGGAGAGACGAAAAAAAGTCTGCCCAAAGTCCGGCTGGGTAGGTGACGGCCGAGGGGGAAGTCCACAACCCATCTCCTCTTTAGCTAACAGGTAGCTCCACCGGGCATCGGTCAGCTACCTGGGTCTCAACGGTCGGAGGAAGATCCCAAAATTTATGTCATGATGGGTGAGCCAGGTGGGGGAGGATGGTGGGGAGCACCCCTAGCCTCACTGGTGTAAGCTCGAAGAGCCAGTCCATGGAGTCCGGTGTGGGTGGAGGGGCTTCTCTATTTGCTGCAGTCCGGTGGAGAGAGAAGGGGTGGGTGGAGGAAGGGCTTCGAGAATGAGGAATAGTTGTTTAGTCAGTTTGTGTGGAGGCCATGTCGAGGTCAGGCACTCCGGAATTTTGAGATCCCTCGACCGCTGCATCTTGATGATTCTAGAGGACAGGGTAAACTGCTTAGTAGTCTCTACAGATTCAATTGGCCCCATCAGTACCTGCATTAGTAGAGATCTTACGTGGCTCGCACGGCCGCCATGTTGTGGCCTCATGAGGAAGAGATAGCCGCCATTTTAGGGTCAGGCAGGTCTCCTCAGGATCGCCTCCCCTTACAGTTTATTTTTAATATCAAGGGACCCCCTCACCTCTGATCCATTCCTCCGTGAGCACTTTATTCCAGTTGGGCCCCTCCGCTTAGAAGCCACTCCCCACATCAGCTGTTTCACACGCGCTGAGCAGCTACCGTGGTACGTGTCTCGGCGCTCTTCTCCGACAGCCTGGCTTTGATCATTTCACCGCTGTCTGATGACCGGGCTGCTTCTATGCAGTTGGAGCGCTTTGGGCAGCAATCTTATAGCATGGGAATTCTCAGCAGCAGGGTATTATGCTACATCTTGAATAAAGTTTTTGCCCGATCTTAGCCGCCATTTGCATTTTGGTAAAGCGCGAGATTGTGCTGGATGCGGTCAGACTGCGGGGGTCGTCTATACGTATAAAATGAAGGCTGTGGGCAGTAATTGGTCCTGCTGCGTGCCGCAATGACCAGAATGAAAGAATGAAATGCTTCCCTCTATTGACTTACGGTGCTGTAATTTAGGGGTACCGTAACTGCAAGGTTATACAGCAGGAAGAAGACCGATTCTGTAGAAAACTATTGGGCCTGGATATATATAGTGCATCTTTTTTTATCCACGAAGAATTGGGATTGTATTTTGTGGAGGATCATGTTAAATTGGCCCCATTGCTATTATGGATCTCAGTGTAGTGTGATGAGAACTTGAACTTTAACAAGGATGTGATTGAGGACTGCCTCGGGTGTATGTACAGCCACAAGATACCATGGTTAAATTATATTAAAACTGTTGCTAGCTTCCTAGACTGCATGGACTTTTTTTTATAGGCCACAGTCTCTTAAAAAAGGAGATCGGAGGCTTTTTAGGGAATGATTTTTGAAACAACTAAAGGATGAGAGGGAAGTCAGGGCGCTTGAGAAACACACTCATAGATCCCTTTTGCTTCTGAAAACTATATCAGGCATTGAACCCTATCTCACAGTTGTTAGACATCCTTGGGACAGATCATTGCTTTCAAAATTTTGCCTGGGCTCTATCCGCAAGCTAATCTGTTTTCCTCCAGGTCAGTTTGATCCCCATTCACTTTTAGTTTGTCCCTTTGATGGTTGTTCCCTTCAAACCTTGATACATTTGGTTTTATTTTGCAGATTTTACACATTTTTTCGAAAAAATATTCAACACCACTTTTAAAATCCAGGGGGTGTATCTGCCCTGCCTTTTTACATCTACAGCTATTACCTGATCATGCTATGATGCTGGCGGTCTCTTCTTATTTAAAAGGTGCTCTATATTGAAATAAAATTATGATTTTTTAATTTGTAATATATGGGTTGCCCTTTTTTCCCTTTAAACTGTTTGCTAACTGCTTTCAGAATGTGTGATCTGAGGTCAATACGGTGGCCTGTATGTTTTATTGTTTTTTATGTATTTGTGTGGTTTTTATGCTTTATCTTTTATGATTATGATGCATAGTCGAATAAAGATTTATTACACACATATTAGGACAACTAAATGTCGTTATCAGGAGTAAAAAGTGCTGCGGTTCAGGTATGTGATAGTATGTGACTAGAGATATCACGGTGCTTATTGACAAACATAAATATTTTTGTAAAAAGTTGTTTTCTTTTGCATTGCAGGTTTTGTCAAACAAATGGTGAGTGTGGTAGTCTAGCACACTTTATGGACACTTAACACATCAAAATGTTGGTTTATTAGTAAAATTAAGTCCTGTATAAGCATGTTTTTGGTAAAATTAAGTCCTTTATAAGCATTTTTTTTTTATCTTATGAATCTGCATCAGACTATTTGGCAGTGAAACATGTTGCCCTTTTGCACCTCAAAAATTAGAACTTGTGTTTTTAAGCTGAGGGTTGACACATTTAGTAAACATCATATTACACGCCATCATAGGTTTGGCGTCAGATGTACACTGTGCTATTATGTTTTTGTCTCTGCTTGGAAAACCGGTAATGTTAAGTCCGGAGGCTGTAATATTAATTTATCTGTCCCTTGGGTGCTCCATTGCGGTGTCCTTAGAATTTTTTATCAGAGTTTTCTCCTGTCTTACCATTTTTTGAAGTACGATATGTGGTACAGACTGGTTAGCTATACAAAGGAAAAGATTTCCTTGTGGTTAACTATTTTGGGTAGGAAACACCATATGGGAAACGATGTGTTACTGGTGAATCTCTTTGTAGTTTGTTGAATATTTGCAAGAACCCTACCTCTTTACAATGTGCGTGTGACAGTTTCTCAAAACATACTATAGCACCCTTCCTTCTTCCCATTGTATGACAGCTGGCGAAATAAGGGCCATATTTACAATTAAACTGGAGGAGAGCGGTGTAGCTCCAAAATTGCTAACGCCGCGGTCCATCAGTTTAAAAACGCAGGGATGCACCTTATTCACAAGAATGCGGTGCACCCCTGCGTTTACCCTAGTGCTGGTGTTAAATCTAGCTGCATAGCACCAACGCAGGCACCCTTACACCATAATGCAAGGGTGCCTGCGTTGCAAACAATGATTGTTCATGTGCAGGAAGCTGTCCCTTCCTGCACATAAACAATCACTAATGTGATTTGTAACTTCTATATGTGCTGCTTTGTGCAGCACACATAGAAGTTGCAACTTGTCATTTTTAGGTCTCGCCTACGCAGCGCGCATGCGCTGCTTAGGAGGAGACCTCTTGATATCGATTCGTTTTTGGGCCAAAAACGTGCACGCATTGCATTGCTTTCAATGGCAACGCGTGCACGTTTGGCGATTCCCTTGCAGGAGCGAGCTTTGAAACCATCTGTTTGTAATTAACAGATGGTTCCTGCTCGCTCCCGCAAGGGAAACAGGCGCAGGCCCCCTCCTCTCTCCCCTCCCCCTGCTGCCTCCTCGTCACTTTTTTTTTTTTTTTACTTTTAGTGCGAGGCGCGCGCGCTTGTCTACACTGTGACTGGCTCTGTGTTTAATGCTTACTGAGACGTAGAAGCCCCTTCTACAAAGAGTATGGATGCATTTCAATGAAATCTAAATACGCACACAAATTATTCACCTTTCGAGACTTTGCTTAACATCCTTAACATTGTGAACATAAAAGGAAGCTCGCTTTAACCACTCAGCAAAATACAGCATTTTAATTAAACTAGTAACCAAATTATAAGGTTTTATTTCCATGTAAACTAAGGGGCATATTATCAAGAACTGCGTTAAAATTATCGCCGGTTTAGCGGCAGAAAACTGCCGCTAAAGCGGCGATAATGGGCTTGATAATATGCCCTGGAGAATTCCAATAGAAGCCCATGTTTACACCAGAACATGGACTTCTATTGGAATTCTCAAGGGCATATTATCAAGCCCATTATCGCCGCTTTAGCGGCAGTTTTCTGCCGCTAAACCGGCGATAATTTTTAACGACGTTCTTGATATTATGCCCCTAAATTCCATAACTAGAACAGAGCGGGTCTCACATAACCTAGATTTCCGGAACACTAAAATAAATATGCAGGTAAAGAAAAAAGGGCCACGGCTGCCATCTTGTGGAAGTTTAGTGTATTGATTAAATCTAATAATGTTCGAGGTGCGGCATTGTGAGTGGCTGCAGATGTGTAACGCTCTCGAATTCAAAGCTTTGTTGTTTGAGTAGAATTGTTAGTTTGCGAGGTAGGTGGGCTCCTATCTTATCCTTATATAATTAACTGAAGCGCAGGTGAAATGAAGCAGAGTGGGGAGGGCCTCTTATTCGGTCGGAAAGCGTCGATAAAAGTAACATTTATACCCGTTGATCAATTGGTGTTCTTGCAGATCAACGATAGTTCCTGGTGTGCACGGACACTGAGGTGAGGTGCTACCGAAGCAGTAGTGCACGGTAAAATGGAAGTCATCTGTTCACAATTTGTCGAGGGAACCTTAAAATTCGCTTAGCTACCTCCCGCCTCATCCCAAATGCAGAGCGGCTTGGGCCGAGCAGCGCCTTCTCGCTGACCCAAGGACTTCATCGCAGTAAACAAATGTAGATGTTGGGGGATGTGTTATGTTCATTGGGCAGGCTGCGGGGGAGGGAAGAGGGCGGGGTGCTACCACATTCCAGACATTGCTCCCGGGATGTCCTGGACAATGCTGGCTTAGCTTATTATTTTCAGTGTTTTGCTTACCACTCGCATAACCTGTAGAAAGACTGTACAACGTGCGTTGTCCTTGTTTTTTTATTTTACAACTGTATTGGGAAGGCCAGGTTACAAAACACGAGCTGTTGGAGAGAGATTTACTCAACACAAGAGCCTTGGAGATTTATTCGGGAAGTGTAATCAACAGGAAGTGCACTTCAGTTTTAAAACAAATTACGCTTTTGTTTGCTAAGAGTTTCTACCCCTGGCAGCATATGTGACTAGCATACAACAGGAATAAAGCTGGCAGATTTCATCTTGTTTTGCCAATGAATTCAGCAGTACAGATCGCTGTGGGGAGGGACGGTGTTAACAGCAGGGAACTGCAAATGATAGTTCCTGGAAAGTGTAACCCCGTGGGTTCTGCAGTCCCTTCAGGGTCCCTCAATAACCAGACCCGCCCTCCACCACAGTTTTGCGATTTTCTTCTTCTGCCCTCTCTCTCATCCAGTCCTTTCCCTGCCTTACCTCCAACTCACCCATGTGTAACCTCCATCGCTGACAAAGCCTATTATCTTTTTTCCTTGCTTCTCCTGCCACTCTTTCCCACATTTCTTTCTCGCACCGCCATCTCTGATGTTTCCAACCCCCTCTCCCAACATGTCTGTTATTTGTTTCCTGGGACGTCACCTCACCAACGGCAATATTGTGAGATCTGCAGATAAAAGTTAGATTCCCTGCGCAAGGTCGACGTAGCCTTTCACGTTTCTAAGGTCGCAAAATCTCAGGTGCCTTTAAATTATGTGATAGTAACCCACACGTTCTATTTACAGTACTGTGGTCAGGGCCGGACTGGCCGTAGCGGGCACCGGGTGTTTCCCCGGTGGGCCGCCAGGGTGGGGGCCGGTTTTAGGACCCTGGGGGGCCGTTTTTGTTACCGGGGGACGGCAATATCGGCCCCCTGTAACAAAATCGGCCAAAACCGGCCCTAGGACACAGCTCGGCCGCACCCCCCACCTCCCCCCCAGGGGGGGCCAGACGAGCAGTGTGCCAGGGCCGGTTTCGGTTTCGGTTCCCAGTCCGGCCCTGACCGTGGTGGTATGAACAGCTGTCTAAAAATGAGTTACTAATCGTGAAGGGTCTAGTCATCTTGCTCTTGTCCAAATAGTACATAATCCCCACCATATGCACTTCCTGAAATACTAAGATTTTCTCCCCTTTAGGGTAGGGACGGGTGGGCAACCAGCACTCAGACTACTGAAGTCATATAAATGTCCTTACGCTGAGTAAGGTCGTTTACCTGCCTGTCAGTTAAGTAGCCTCTACTATGTATACCAGCATAAACCTTCAGGGTGCTCCACTAATAAATTGGTTAAAATGCAGCACAATATAAAGAGCTTTAGTGGTGTGGCAAGTCAAACATGCAGCAATGCGAAGGTAACCATATTATGCCCAGAAACACTCTCCCATCTATATTGCAGCCTCCACTGTATTCCTTTCATCCTTTTCAATTTCACGTGCTCACTCTTGCTCTGCTTTTTGTCTCTCCATCTTCCTTTCCGCTTCATACTTCGTGTCTTCTTTTCTGTTAATTTCGCCATTTCATTCCAGCTCTTCTCATCGACCACATGCTCTATCCATTCCTGCCCATCTCAATTAATACATATGATTTATACATGGCACTATTACCCTTCAGTCTCTTGCCACTATCCTATGACTAAGAGACCACTTCTACAAAGTACAACTACTGAAATTGCATTTGGTTCTTTCGTTTTTTTAAGCTATGTTAACAGATTTGTATAGCGCTGTATTCCATTAGTAAGGTCTTGAAGCATTGCTGTTTTCGAGTATCTTCACATCTTGGTTTTGAGCTTTCTGTCAAAAAACAGTCTGTTTTCTAATGTAGTAGAAATATAAAATCTGAAGACAGGCTTATAGGCCTTATCTACCCCCATGAAGTGGAGGCCCTGCACCTTGGAGGGCAGAGTTTCAGATGCACATGATCAGTTACTGCACATTTCTAATAGCTGTCTGTCTCTGTTTCAACTCTGGCTGAAACATCGTCTTTTCATAAGTTTGGCTGGAGGACCTAGAGAAATGTTGTCCTAACTAAGCCTTGATAGGAGTAATGCTGATGGAGGGAAAAGCGAAATGTCACTTCGCGCATTGCATCAAAAACGCTTGTATTTACCCAGTGAACTAAGTGGGTGAGATTGGAGGGGCTCGATGTGCCCCTACTTTTTTGATTTATGAAATACCGTTCCCCTACTTTTTAGGTCGAGCCTGGGCAGTGCATGCGCTGCACTGCGAAGCATGCTGTATTCGAGTATGGACTCGAGGCTCCGCCCACTCTCCGCCCATATTTGTCATTAACTTGTGTCATTGTCCTTCGTAAATGCTGGTTTCTGATTCGTTAATGGGCTTGTAGGTCCCTCCTTAGTACCGACTTGTCTTCATGTGTAACCTCCCATGATGACTGGCCCATTTACTTCCGTTTTACACAGTATGTCTGCTTTAGTCTGTAAGCACTATTTTCTTTAATGAGTTTCTCCTACTGCAGGCACAACATGCTTTCCTGCAACATTCAGCGTGGCATGCGCACTTTCACTTTCCAAGCAGCCTGGGACAATGGCGGCCGCTTCTTTGAAATGAAATAGGTCTTGCATTTACAAGAGTTTGACCTATTGGCATTGTAAATGACAATGCCTTTTATTTATGTGTTAATTATCAAGACAGAAAAATAAAAAAAATTGTCATTTACAATGCCAATAGCTTAAACTCTCGAAAATGCGAGACCTATTGCATTGCAAATGCTTGTTTAATGATTGTTTATGTGCAGGAAGGGAACCCTTCACTAGTGGCAATTTGCTCTTTCTATGTGTGCTGCATAATGTAGCACACATAGAAACAGCAAAAACGAGGAGAAATTAATAATTTCTCCTCGTTTTGCCAGGTTAAGGCCAGGTTTTCCCTGGTCTTATTTTTAGCGCTGCCCCATATTTACGCCACCCTTGTAAAATAGGGGCAGCATCAAAAGCAATGGGTGTTGTGGAGAAACGCCCTCCGCAACACCCATTGCCCGGCCCTTTCACGCTAAGTGCTGCATGAAAAGGGGCCCTATTTACAAGGCGGCGTCAAGCCATGTTAAGTGGCTTAACGTCGCCTTGTAAATAAGGCGAAGGGCTTATCGCCGCCAGAACGCCATAAAAAGTGACATTTTGGTGGCGATAAGCCCTTGTAAATATGCCCCTAAGTGACTAAAACCGGTGTTTTGTAAATGTAGCATTTTCCCACAGCACTGTCACACAGGGGCGTAGTTCAGTCAGCAAGATTCAGCGGGTGTAAATCTCAAACTTCCCAACTAAAAAGTGGGAAAAAGCAACACAGACATAGCAGACCCGACTCTGGGCCCCCAGACCCAACTGCCAAGGAAAAACGTATTTATTTGGAGGGGTGTCACACCCCAAACATCCCCCTGAAGCTACTCCCTTGCTTTCATTGTGCTCTCAGTCGCTAAAGTTATATGTACAGTAAAGTGTGGCTAAATTTATCCGAGCAACCAGGAAGAAGGGAATAAGTAGAAGCTGAGTCAAAAATGGCGCTTTTGTGTGAGGAAATTCTCTCTCACTTCCCCCTTTATTGGGTGTACTTGTGTCTGTACTAATTGACTTCCGTGATGAAGTCAGTATGTCAAAAATATATCTTTCTGTAGTATCTCTGACTGCAAAAGTCTCAGATGGAATATGTACTCTACTCATGTATGGCAATGTGACTTTTCATTTGTGCTCTTCTTTGTTTAGTAATACTGTATTTATATTTGTTTTCCTTTGTCTATTTTGTGAAAACCAAGGTAAATGCAATAAACCTGAATCTAGAACTTGAATGAGATACATCTTCACCAGAAATTGTGCAAAACTGATCTTTTTAGCCTCCTTCTACTTCCCTAAGACTGAATGCCTGGCCAAAGTATGGGGCGAACGCATGAAGCACACACCGTTGTTTGCGGGAATCTGGAGCTGCTGAAATTTAGAGGAAGAAGGCTCAACCCTAGGTTCTTCCTACAGGAGTCAGCCTTTCCACCAACAGCTGAAGACACGGTTACCTTCCTGATGTTTCTGGAACTCCCTCATCACCCTCTGACTCACACATGCAGGTTATTCTCTTAGGGAGGAGGCCCTCTGACTCTTTTAAAGCTGCTGCCCCCATCTCTAGAATCATCTGCTTCAGTTGTACAGTGAAACAGAGACTTATTAACTCCCCGGGACCCCTAGGCGGGGCTCTAGGCTCAGCCTATGAGAAGCAGCTTGAAGTCCACCTCAGATTCAGCAAATCAAAGTCAAACGTTTCCATCAGCATTAAACCGCTTGTGATTCTGAGAATTGAAACCTTCAGTTCTTGTCTGGCATTCTATAACCCCTAGTCTGGTAGGGCAGTAAACCCTCTGAAGTGGCTCTGGACCTTATGAAGGACAATAAACTCCAGATAGCATGACGGAACATAACCTAACAACAGCACACAATAGTCTGCAAGGCACAGTATATCATTGCGGGTTGTTCTATAGGCAGGGCTACTGGAACTTTGTGATTTTGCGGCTGCGGCGGATCCCTCATAATTACGGATTTTCCACATTTGCTAAATAACTCATCATCTACAGCATAATCTGCAGATTTTAACAAAAAACTTTTCGATTTTAGCTCATACGGACCATAGTTTGTTCCTCCCTTACCGCATAATTCCAGTTGCCGTCTATAAGACAAGTCTTCAAATAACCAGTGTCTTCTCTTGAATAAGATTTTTCCCAAACCTCGTACCATTTTTAATGTTGGCAATTCTTGTTCTTGACATATTTGTTTACAATGATGAGTCTCATGTTTCATTAAAAAATGCAAATATACCTGCTCATGACTTCCCATCTTCCTACATAGCTTTTCTTGGCATACAATGTTTAATGCTACCCATTGAACTTTTCAACAGTTGAGTTTCTTCGTGTTTTACTACACTGTATCAGTCTGTCATACATTTCATGTATCAGCCTATTATTTACTAAATCCCATGTAGGCATCAACTGTCATAAATTAGATGTCATAAAGTAGATGTAATTGTAATTGCATTTATATAGCGCTTACTACCCCTGACGAGGCGTCAAAGGGCTTTTTCTGTGAGTGGAATGCTACTCCGGGACCCATAAAGGATTAGTGGTGAATTAGTATAGTGAAATATGAAAGTAATTTTAATGGTGGATATGTTACACAGTTATTTGGATTGAGAAGGATAGTTGAGGGATAGAAGAGGGAAAAAGGTTTGCATTTTCATAGCGCTTGCTACCCCTGATAATGTGTTGAAGCGCTTTTTCGGCAAGTAGCTATGCTACTCCGGAACCCATAAAGGATTAGTGGTGTACTAGTATAGTGAAATATAAAAGTAATTTGAGCGGTGGATATGTTAGTCAGTTATTTGGGTTGAGAAAGATAGTGGAGGGATAGAAGAGGTAAACGGTTTGCATTTATATAGCGCTTTGTAGCCCTGATGAGGTGTTGAAGCGCTTTTTCGGAGAGTAGCACGCTACTCCGGAACCCATAAAGGATTAGTGGTGAATTAGTATAGTGAATTATGAAAGTAATTTGAGTGGTGGAGGATATGTTAGTCAGTTATTTGGATTGAGAAGGATAGTGGAGGGATAGAAGAGGGAAAATGTTTGCATTTATATAGCGCTTGCTACCCCTGATGAGGTGCTGAAGCGCTTTTTTGGCAAGTAGCACACTACTTCGGAACCCATAAAGGATTAGTGGTGAATTAGTATAGTGAAATATGAAATTAATTTGAGCGATGGATATGTTAGTCAGTTATGTGGATTGAGAATGATAGTGGAGGGATAGAAGAGGGAAACGGTTTGCATTTATATATTGCTTCCTACCCCTGATGAGTTGTTGAAGCGCTTTTTTGGCGAGTAGCACACTACTGCGGAACCCATAAAGGGATTAGTGGTGAAATAGTATAGTGAATTATGAAAGTAATTTGAGTGGTGGATATGTTAGTCTGCTATTTGGATTGAAAAAGATAGTCACAATGTAAGGTGTGCATTGCCATATTTCGCATTCAGTAAACTGTACATTGGGAATAAAGGGAACACTCCCCCCACACATACACACACACAGTACAAACACTCTTTATGACACCACGGTTGCAGGTCAAGCTCCTTCCCCTTCGTTCGTCACGGGGGAACCTTTCCACCGCACCGAGCCCTGTGCAAAACTATTGACTCGGTCAGTGCTTGTGTTTCCACTCGCCGCTCTTGTGAAATATTTTCCGCTGCTAAGGTTTTCAGCTGCCACGGTTCTCTTATGTAATCAGCTCGACTGCTCTAGGGCAATGTTCCAGGGACGTGCAAACACGCACACAGGCGCTCAGACAGTAGGCCTTCCTAGAATGCGTCATGCCTGGTTTTTCTTCCTGTTGCTGTATTCTGTGCTGCAAGGTAGTTAAAGCTGCGGCATTTCAACAACTAATTTCACGCAACAAAATATGCATTGTTTCTTTTAAACTGGAAGTGGTGAACAAAGGTTACAAAATCCTGCGGTTTTGTCTTCTTGCTGAGACCTGAATTAGTCAAGAACTCAGAGGATGCGGCAAAAAGGTCAAACGTAAGAGCGTGACTTTGTAGTGTAGCTCCTATTTCCCTAATAGGCTCTGCGCATCGGAATAATATACCCTATAGGCTTGACATAGGACTAAGGTCGGTATGTCCCTTTCGAGTATATTAAACTTAATTACTTGTGCCAGCTAGCTCAGAGGCCACTAGAAACTCCTTGGATAACAAGAAGGGAGTAGTTTCTGGCAGCCGCAAAACATGACAACTTTGTTTCCCTTTAGAATCAGAACGTGTCCCAGAGTCGTGGAAACAATAGATAACCGTTCCACTCAGCTCAATCGTGCATGCTTAGTTTTCCTCAAAGTTACACAGAAAGAATAGACGGGCGTTTCAATAAAAGGATTTATTGAACAGTCTTGTTTCTCGTGTAAGTTATATGTGCTGTCACGATCATAAGACAGTATGCAAGATAAATAATGTACAGCGTAAGCAGTAGAAATAAATAATACTGCGCTAGCATTATCTTTTAGCGTATATTCACATACATAAATAACATGAGCTAAAAATGCGAGTACTCATACGATGCGTCTCTAAGCTAGTTCTACCCCAGTGTACCTAACCTAACCTAGGTGTAGGGAGAGGTATGAAGTAGGTGAAGTATTCTCTGGTATGGTATACTAAGAGTATGTATGCCATAGTATGCCTAGTATGCCAAGAGTCCCTCTAGGTTCTAGTCAGCTCCATACCTTAAGAATGAGAGAGGTGGGAATCTCTTGCCAGACTCGGACTCCAACACCCCGCGAGGGAAGTTAGATCACTGGAAGCTGGACTCTCTGCGTGCAGGGATGACAGCATCTTCTCAGTGCGTCAGGCCGGGATACGGGCTCCTCTGAAGTCGAGGTCTCCTCTGATTTACAAGGGCTAGGAAGGTATATTTATACCTGAGAGGTACCTCAGAATGTTAGCATTGACGTGAATCGGACAGCGGAAGACGTCATGAATGAACCCTTAAGGTATAACGGTTCATGCATAATAGATGAGTCCTTGAAGAAATCAATAGTCCTGTGTTAGGGAAACTCCCGAAGCCTAAGGGTCTGTTCTTCAAGAACTTGTTGTGACGTTAGGGTGGACGGATGTCGGAGACCATGCCTGTATTTGGAGTGCACGGTTTAATGCCTAAATAAGGACTGGGATTTTATGCCTATATAAGGGCAGGGCGAATTGTGCCTATATAATGACATGATACAGGAAAACCTATATACGGACACCCTAAGAGGAATACAACACCCACTCCACTTTCGTGTGTACGATAATAATAAAATGCTAAACATTTAAAAATGCTAAACATAAAATGGAGTATCGCATATTGCTAAAATATTTCTTAAAAGCATTTAAAAAACCTATTAGAATGCAAAAAGTACTGTACATTTTAAGCATTGCTTCTCATTTCAGGCATATATTTGAAAATAAAATGCAATTGGAAAGAAATGAGCAGTAATAATTACATGTGACAAAAAAATGTTCGATAAGTTGTTCAAAAATCAAAGTCATTTCATGTCATGGAAATTAAGGAACTTTTTAGACTAACCAGATGACAAAGTGTCTGAGGAAGTACCGCGAAGTCCGTACTATAAGAATAGTTCTACTTCAAGCAGATTGATTTGCCATTTAATTTGAAAAACGGAAAAAAGTTCAATTTGGGAAGAGTTCCAAGTTTTTGAAATATGAAGGCCAAATTGTTATTGCATCTCTGGAACACTGTGGGCTGAATCAGAGTCAGTGTATGGGTCTGGTGTAAACATGAGATCATCTATTTCTGTAGACAAAATATCGTCCACTGTAGATGGTGACATTTGGAACACCTTGTATAGTAGATTAATTGCACAGAGATGTGAAGCATCGCTTTCAGCATAGGATGCCGCAGCAATGTTCGCGTCCGTTGTTACCTGTGTGCCTGTAGATCCATCTCGTACCTCAGCAGCAGCCGGAAGCGTCTGTGAGATCTCAATGAATGCTGTCATCAGGATTGGTAGCCTCTGGGGACAACACAGAGCATGGGCCGTTATCGGGTCCAGCAGAGTATCGATATCCGTTGGCGTAGCTGATGGAAATGTTAGACAGGTGTCCAACACGCATTCTTTACCGCATAGCAGGCATCGTAGAACAGGTAAGATGCAATCTTGCCAGATTGGTCTGAATGACAGGAACCACGTGGTATTAAGTTCCCGTAGACGAGTCATGCCCAAAAGCTGTACTATTCGCTCACGGCACTTTCGTTCAAGGAGAGCTTTCTCCACTTCGCTCGGAGTGATGTCTGCGAATAGGCTGGCCATAGCGTAATAGCAGGAAGAGAAATAGAATTCTGGCAACAAGTGCTAGAATTAATGGTATGCCACCAAACACCAAATGTGCAAAGTTTGGGATGATTCCGAGGACTGCCTGGAAAGGTGCTAACAGTCCGGAACAGATGGTCTTAAATACATGTACAATTCCGCTTGTATCTGACATGTTAAAGATACGTCCTATCATTTCTACGAAATGTATAGGGCAGTTTGTACGTATTAAAGTTTGTATCTCAGCCGAAGTCCTTGCAATTTGTAGATCATAGGTTTCTTTGGCCGAGGTCAAAGGCACTGTTTGTTGTAAAAGCATGGCTTTCATTCTGCTTAAAGTACCAAATCTTATAAAAGAGACGTTCAGCGAAGGCCACAAAGGCGACTCCCTGACTGTGTCTATTGGGGCAAACAATACTTGCATACAGCAAGTGACCCTGGAGTTCACCGTTACTAGATATGGGATGCCTGGCAACATGCCGCAGCAACTCTGATCATTCAACATGAGGTAACTCCCATTAGAAAGTTGTCCAAACGTTGGATTAATCACAGCAGCTGGTGTACCCTGCTGGTGGCAAGACAAATTTGCCACAGAACCATTACAAGCCCCGTGTAAAGAAATGTCCTGACATATTAGTGAACCGCTCAGTGCATTTTTACAGTGTGTACCGCTCAGAAACACTTCACGATCCCCACTCCAACATCTATATGTGTATGGTAAATTCCAAGATGTCATAATGTATTCCTTACCCAACCTTTCATATTTGCCTGCTTGCATTTGTTTGAGGCAATACTGAAACTGAAAAGTAGTCACAGGTAGTGTGATTTTGCCATGAATAAGCCATTCTGTAGCTGGTTTTTCTGCCACTGTGAATGGTAACTTTTCCAGTTTTTCAATGCTCAGCACTGTATACTTTGCTCCTCTTTGTGCCAGTTCGATCTGTTTATCAGTGAGATTGTATTCTGCAAACAGCGCCGTTGTGTTGATAAAACGCCAAGGCACATAGCCCGCTCGCAAATCCAGCTTAATAACACAATAGAACGTAATTGAGATTGGCCTTGTTGTAACATCGCCAAATCTTGTTCTAGTATGTCGATAGCAGAGGATACAATACTGTCCAATGAATAAATTCTGGAGGACAAAGTTGTTAACCCATTGTCGACCACAGAGAGAGTTTTCTCTAAATTAATACGATCAAGTTCACGTATTCGTTCTGCGGCCTCTATCTGTGACACTTTCCATGCTTCATTATAGGCAGCATAAATGCCGGCATATATGAAACGTTTTTGACGCGGTTTTCTTGGTCCAAGCAAGAATTCCCTAAGGTCTGCGTCTTCTTTAAGTAAGGATAAGTGTTGTTTCACATCCTGTAGTGTAGATTTCTGCAGCCAATCGAAGAATAATTTTCCTACACTGTATGTTGTTACTACCTCCGGATGTTGTCTTTGGACGTATCTTGGGTCTGGCCTATGAATAGTAAAGCCCTGAGTTTTATTCAGGAATCTTTCCTGACAGTTGTTCGTGTCTGTGGGCCAGATCAACCATTTTCTCCAATCAGGATTAGTTCTGTTGAGTTGTAGTATTGTGTCAACTGTAACTGCTGCCTGTGTATTGTTATCACTTGCAGGTGTTGGTACAGAAGGTGTTTTCATCTCTTTGATCTTGGCTAGTCCAAGACAAGACGTTTGTTGGACAGTTTCATTCAAAAACATTATTTGTTCAGGGATGATGCAGGCTCTAAATAAAGCTTCTATCCCCTGCACTTGCCAATTTTTAGTACCCCAGACCGATTTTGTGTCTATTGTGTCTTTCCAAAGGTTGAAACCATGTCTAGACAGTTGGGTAATAAATGCTGCAGAATAAATCTGTTTTGTATTTGTTAACATAATTTTCAGTCCTGTTTTGTTTACATTTTTATAGTAAAACGTTTCTGGATCAGATGTATTGTATCCTGAAAAATATGGAAACTTATTAACAAATGTCTTTGAACTACCTTTTGGTGGTGTAGGACAATGCTCCCATTGGTTAAACATAAACACATTTCTATGGTATGCAGATTTATGCAAATAATGATGACCATAGTGGTTATAGCAATACAGCTGTTCATAGTCTGATGAACCCTCTAAATATTCATTTTTAGAAAATGCAGCAGATTTTTCTAGGTCAAACATTATGTCATTAACAGTCTCAAAGTCCCAATCATCAGAATAGGTATTGGACGAAATAAGATCACTTAGTGAAATTTTAAACAAATGTGGAATGTTCAATTGTACCGTTGGGCCGAAGATATCAAAATCAGTTTTGTCCCACACTATACCATCCTGTATAGGAACGGCTGTGATGTTCACTGTTGACAAGTCTCTTGCTTCACGATGGGAAGATTTATGAGGTTTCAAAAGTAAGTTCACATCTTTTCTTTCAGTGTTCACACGGATGTATCTGCCATTTATAAGCACGCTCATAGTCATAACCAAAGCTAGCCAAAGCAGGAAAACAAATATTCCAGAAATAATCCAGAGTTCAATCCATGGTGAAACCAGATAAGTCTTTTTCAGAAAGTGAAGAAAGTCTTGTACTTGCTGTTTGAAAGTTAATGATGCTGGCGTCGTTTCAGGTTCACTGGGATCTTCTGAGAACGTATCAAAGTTAATGAAATAGCCAGAAGCAGTTCTGTCAATTGTTGAAATTGCATCAGGATTTGTAGAAATCGCTGGAACCAGTTGATCACTTGCTACGTTGGTGTAGACAGGTGTATTTGGACGAACTGTTACTTGAGTTTCAAGAGGGATGAGTTCCATAGCATTGTTGCTCAGACCTTCATCTGTTTCTGCTGAATTCTCGATGGTTATCAGTCTTTCAGTCTGAACCTCTTGGATAGTAGCGAGAGGAGTGCGTCTGCTACTAGGTCGGAGTCCACGAGGCCTACTATTTAGTATTGGCCACATACTGTGGTTTGATGAGGTCAATGGACACAAATCTTTTCTCCTTTTTTCCAGCAAGGGGCGGCAGTAGTACTGTTCTTGTTCCTTGAACAGCTAGGACAGGTACTGGTTGTCTGTAAGAAGGTCCAAATTCCTTCTTGACCGCAATCTTTTCTCTGACCAGATCCCCAACTTTTGGAATCCAGACAGGCCTTGCTGGGACAGCCGGTTGATCCCCAGTGGTGGTTGGCTGCAGGAACACGTTGCTTTGTTTCGTTCTTAATTTGTTTAAGTCCTGTAAAACAGCCAAACGATCTTTGATATCAAAGGGTTTATTTTCCACCACTGTGCCTACGTGTTCGAGGTCTGGTACCCACATTCTTGTCCCAAATAGGACCTCATATGGAGTGACCCCCCCTAGAGAACTTCTTGGCAAATTGTTTAATGAGCGTTGGACCCCATATAGATGTTTGACCCACCCATCACCCGAACCTAATACCCTAGCTCAGAGGTCTTCAAACTTTTTGATGCCAAGACCCCCTTGTCAAACTTTTTTAGACGTAAGGACCCCATTCTGACAAACAATTTTTACGGTGGGGAAATAATATTAAACAGTGTTTAGCAGACCAAAGGTCAGTGAGCGTGGGGGTGTAGTCATAGGTGTAGCTAAAAACAAAGGGCCTCGTTTATGAGGAATTGGCGTAGGGCAGTGCCACAAGTCTTCTTGCGGCGCTGCCTTATGCCAATGTGAAAGGGCAGGAATGCACCATATTTATGAAATACGGTGCATTCTTATCCTTTTCCCTTGCGTTGGCACACAAATTGCTGCCTAGCACCAACATAGGCAGGGTTGTTTCTGTACAGGAAGGGGCACCTTTCTTCACAAAAACAATCCCGAGAGACGTTTTCCTCTTTCTATGTGAGCTGCAGAATGCAGCGCGCATAGAAAGAGAAAAAACTAGGAGAAAAGAAAACATTTCTCCTCGTTACGCCTCCACTGGGGAGTCGTCCGTTTTTGGAGCTGCCCCAGGTTTACGTGATTTTGTAAATATGGGGTAGCATCAAAATCCATGGGTGTTGCGTGGGAACCCCACGCAAAGCCCATGGAACACCTCCTTGACGCAGAATAAGGCAAAGTAGTGACTGGCACTGCTATGTCTTACTCCATATCTATGAGGCCATGCAAAGCCATGCAGGGTGATTTTGCACCGTCTCATAGGTATGGTTGAGATGCTTGTGCCACCAGAGCGTCAAAAAAGTGATGCTCTGGCGATGCAAGCCTCTCATAAATAAGCACCAAAATATTCTGTAGGTTTTTTAGGTCTTTCGCCATCAGCTGTCTACATATAAAATAATGGGCAGCGTAAATGAAAAATAAATAAAAAAGTTGTTACTCAGTGAGAAATGCACTGCAGTACATTATGAAACTTCTATTGATTAATGCACTGAAGAGGTCTATGTCTAACCAGAGAGCCACAGAATTAAATCTGGATTGGTGCAGTGGAGAATAGTGATTTGTATTTTTAGTGCAACGAGGTCCCAGCCTGTGACAGAAAGCATTGTAAATATGCAAGTCATTATTTTATACTTGCATTACACACAGTGTAAGATAGAATGCTGCAAAACGTGCAAGTAGTTTTACTATAAAATGGTGCTTCCAAAATGTAGATTTCAGTAATACTAGAGCGTATGTAATGCAATTGATTTTTTTTACATAGGGGCACTAAGGGCTGTGTAAATGCAGTTAAAATTAAAAGCAAACACTTCCCAGCTCAATTGTTAACTCTTTGCCCTTCCACTCAAAGATTTGTTTTTTTGTCATCACAAACCTTGGAGTTAATTGATCAATTAAAGCCAGAACTGTTCATCCTTTACACTTGCAGATTAACTGATTTGCATTTCATTCAGGCAAGCAGCTGATAACGATCTAAATTAGCCATCACAGGAAAGCTGTCTTTTTCCAAAAGGAAAGCAAACCTTTTGGATTGCAGGGACAAGTGAAGCTGGGGAATGCGCGACCCCCTTTCCAGGACTCCAGGGCCCCCCTGGGGGTCGCGCCCCACAGATTGAAGACCTCTGCCCTAGCTGTTATAGACTGCTTTATGTCCCGGTTTTTCCTTTCCACAACCGAATTTCCCTCAGGATGGAATGGAGAGGAGTACCGCAATGCAACGCCCAGACTGGACATGGCTTCTTTGTAAGCCCGAGAGCTAAACGCAGGGCCCTGGTCAGAATGTAGTGTGCCTATTGCGTATGTGCCGATAAAGACTCGCAAATCTTTTATAACAGTTCGAGCGTCAGCCGAGCGCTGAGGCCATATCCATAGGAACCTAGAGCATGAATCCACTGCAACCATGATATATTTATAGTTACCGTACCTTTGTAAGGGACCGCAGTGGTCCAGGTAAACACAAGCTAAGGGTTTGTCTGAAATTAAAAGGGGTGTCTGCGCAGGGCGTTTCACTGTGGAGACTTTCATCTGTTGGCATATATCATATTCTAAAACATAGTTCTTTGTTTGTTTTCTAATGCCAGGCCACCAATATCTTTGCTTGAGTAAAGATACTGTTGCAGAAACACCTGCATGGGCAGAAGCTATCCCTTCGTGTGCTGCTAGGATTAGTCCTCATCTACGTTCCTTGTTTGGAATTACCCTATCCCCCACTCCAGGAATTCGAGCAAAAGGAACGTTGTTCGCATCAATTACATAAGAGTACTTGAGTGGAAACTTTTTGGGTAACGCTGCACCACTGCCTTTGCTTGTAGCATTGACAGCCAACATTATCTCACTGTCTATTCTCGTTTTTGAACGAGTGATCGCAGCTACGGAAGCCGTCTGAACAGCCCCCTTTGCGGCTTCGTCAGCCAATGAATTCCCTGCAACGTGAACGCCATCACATTGATGACTCAGTGTGTGGATCACGTGAGCCTTTGGTAGTTCATTTTTTAACTGAACTACTTGTTCCCAAAGCATTTTATGCTTTATTGTGCCACCTTTTCTATCTTTGAACCCGTTTTCAAGCCAATTTTGTATATATTCATTATACGACTGCACACAGTAAAAAGAATCGCACACTATTAGTGTGGGGAATTCGCGATCTGTACTTTCAAGTGCCAGTTTGAATGCTTGTAGTTCAGCTCGCTGAGCTGTACAATCTCCTAGAGATTGAGTTTTTGTGACCATAGGTCTGAAGATGCCATCTCGCATACGACCTTTAACGATTGCACACGCTGCACTGTAAGCTTGCTTACCCCCTGTCGCGGGTTGTGCGGATCCGTCAGTGTAAATTATGAATTCGTACTGATCGAGAGGCAGAATTTCAGTGGGCAGAGGACATTCATGTTCATATTGCAGAAATGCTTGTGTTTTTAAATCAGGATCAAAAACATATTCAACATCTGTTGCAGCAAGAGAATTAACCCATTGTATCCATCTTGGATGTAATGCTTTAGCATTTGGAATGCTCGCTTTTGTGACCGCTTCTAATGCAGGTACTGGGGTAACGACAATAATGCGTTTCCCTTGTACCAGGGCTCTTTCTTTTGCTACAGCGGTGTGAACTGCTGTCAGAATTTTTTCAGTTGAAGTGAAGCGCATTTCTGCTTGTGTATACAAATGGGATTTGTATGCAATTGGTATTTTTTCACCCTCATTAAATGTTAAGTAGGTGAATCCGCATTGACCCGAAATTATTTGGATCACTAAATTGCGTTTACTTACGCGTGTTTGTAAGTGATTTGTTGCTAACATGTTAGCCTGTAGTGAACACAAGATTTCTGTGTGTTCTTGTGTCCAATTTTTGATTGAAAAATCAGGTTTGATTAGTGCGTAGAGAGGTTTAACCCTTTCCGCGTAATTTAGAATGTATGTTCTTCCAAAATTTAGGAAACCCAGGATGGATTGTAAATTTTTCAGCGTTTTTGGAAGTTGGAGCAGCGCACACTTTTCTAAAAAGTTAGCTGCCAAGCTCTTGCCTTCACTTGAAAGCTCATATCCTAGAAATAGGACATTGAGATGGGCAATTCGGGATATTTTAAAGTTGGACTTGTAGCCCTCAGAGGCGAAGCCCAGTATAATGGTGCTTACCCTGCTCAAGTGTTTGTCCAGGTCATCGTCCGTCAGATAGATGTCATCGACATAGGACAATGCCTCATTGTCATAAATTTGTAGTAACTCTGTTACTCTCACTGAGAATAACCCCGGGCTGTTCTTGAACCCTTGTGGGAGTCGACAAAATTAACGCTGGGTCCCCATTATGGAGAATGCTGTTAAGTACCTGCTTTCAGGTGCTATGTTTTGACAAAAGAAACCATTTGAGATATCTAATGTGGTTTTATATTTTTTATGCACAATGTTATTCATTAATGCTGTACTATGTGCATTTTGAACTGCAAATGTTTTAGAACAAGTGTTTAAGTGTCTGTAATCCAAAACTAGACGATAGGTGTTGTCTGGTTTGGAGACAGGAAACAAAGGATTGTTCATTGAGGAGGTGCATGTTTCAATCACCCCTTGGTATTCAAGTTGATCTAAGATCTCCCTGACCTGTTTTTAGCTTCTTGCTTTATTGGGTACTGCCTTTGTGCAGTTGGTTCATGTTTCAGATGTATTTTATGGTGAGGTGAGTCCTCATCCCATCCTACATGATTTTTATATAATGCTGGGGCCTGGGCTACTGCCCATTTACTGGCATAAGTATATTTTAGATGAATTGGAATATGGTTGGAGAAGGCAGGCATAATAATGTCCTCGCCATGTGGGCACTCCCTGACAAATTGTGGTGGCCAGTCTTTTCTGCTAGAAGTATATCATAGCCCCTTGAAAGATTTTCCCAAAAGAGTGCTTTTCACCTGTCTAGGTATGTCTCCCTCCATTCGGAGTGTTATTTCATATAACCTTTGTGGAGTACTAACCCTGGTGTCTACAGTCTCAACTGTAATGTACTCATTCAAGTCCACTATCTCCAGAAGTTCCTTCATGTTCTGGCGAACTATTGTGACTTCTGCTGCACTGTCCAGCATTGTCTGAGCCCATTCTCCATTCTTGAGTTGTGTTCTCAGTATCCTCGGCATGTCTGATCTTCAGACCTGCTACTTTCTTTTCGGAGAATTGAGGTTTTGTTTTATTTTTTGGAGCGTGTTTATCTTCCTAGGATTTCACGCGTTCTTCTCTATGTTCTGACCGTCCTCTTCTTTCCGATGTCTGTGACGAGATCTGAAAGGTACGAGAGGAACGTGTATCAGTATCTTGATACTTGTCAGGTTTTCTCAAATTATCCCTATTCCTGAGGTTATACCTCCTTTGAGAGGGCTCCTTTTGAGGAGACCTACCTCGGGATTGAGAACGTTTCTCATTTGAATTTTGTTTATTAGTTTCCCACTTCTTTTTAGAAGATGTAGGAGATTGTTTAATAGAGTCCTTTTCAGGATTCTCAGATAGTTTCGGTTTTAATGGTCTTCCACCCAAACTATCTCTGCCTAATTCTGCATAGGATTGTTCAATTATTCTGGGTAGTTCAGTTTGATGTTCAGTAACATCGAATTCTCTTAATCGTCGGCGGATCGCCACTGCTGCTGCCTCCCCTTTAATATTAAATAATATTATTGTTGAGACCAGGTCGAAATTTTTCAGTAATTTCATACCTAAATTCAGAGCAGGCTCTGCCCCGTATTCGTTTTGAATTTGTTTCAGGACATCAGGTATTACTGCAATTGATGGAATACCATGTGTTTTAGTATAGATGGCAGCAAAGACTGAGCCCCAAGTGGTGCAGTCTTCCAGTTGTGGTGTGATCCCCATTGGTAAACTTATCGTTAGGATTCTGTGTTTCTCATAAGGGCTAGTATTAGGAAATACTGCTTCTATTTGAGTAATTTTTGAGCTATCCAGAATGGAATTTGCTCACGTTTTGTGGGCATTTTACCCATGACTGAGTAGAGAGTTTGTGGTGTAATTTTTAGTGTAGTCCCCGGATGAGGGGTCTGATTTGGAAGTGTCAATGGTGGTTGGACTGTGAAAGTCCGCATGACACATTGGACTAATTGTCTGTATATTTTGATTAACTCTGTAAGTTGAGTAAGTAATTCCTCGTCTGACATTATATCCAGGTCAGGATGAGGAGTGTAGCCGGCTAGAATCGGCCATGTTGCTCCTGGTCTCCCTAGTGGACCGAGCCTGGTAATGTTTCTGTGATGTTTTAGGGCGCCTTTAAACCAGAGCTGATGCTCCTGGTATGTTAATGGTATTTCAATATCCTCGAAAGGAATATATTCCTCTGGTGGATCATCTTCCTTGTAGAAGTGAAACAGTTTTGTTACTGGCTTTGATTCTGGGAATACTATCCATGAATAGAATACCTCTGTCTGAAAGGATTCGTGTGCCTCTATCACGAAAACTGCTCTACCGCCTCTCGGTGGTAGGCCGTGTTTTATAAGTTTTAGAGTGATGGCTCTTCTTAAGTTTGGATGGATGTCTATAACACCCTCCTCGGTTTCATTTAAACCTGTAAAGTTAAAAGCTGTTACGACTGGGTCAGCCGCAGCCCCACCGTTCTCGGTGTTATTGTCCCCGTGTATGGACATTTTTGTTTTTTTGAAAAATGTAGAACAAGTTTCAAGGAAACAAAAAGATAAGGTGAACAATATTTTGGAACACTGTATCCTTCAACGTTGAGCAAACCAAACAGCTAATATATAGGGTGCTTCCCTATTTTGCTGTGGTGGATACTTAACCCTGCCCACTCCAGACGTCTTTTGGAGTATATGGGTAGGGGTCTCTGAGAGAAAAAGCACAGCTGAGTTACTCCGTATCTAGCGTTAAATTACCACCTTACCAAACGTTGGGCGCCATGTAGTGTAGCTCCTATTTCCCTAATAGGCTCTGCGCATTGGAATAATATACCCTATAGGCTTGACATAGGACTAAGGTCGGTATGTCCCTATCGAGTATATTAAACTTAATTACTTGTGCCAGCTAGCTCAGAGGCCACTAGAAACTCCTTGGATAACAAGAAGGAGAAGTTTCTGGCAGCCGCAAAACATGACAACTTTGTTTCCCTTTAGAATCAGAACGTGTCCCAGAGTCGTGGAAACAATAGATAACCGTTTCACTCAGCTCAATCGTGCATGCTTAGTTTTCCTCAAAGTTACACAGAAAGAATAGACGGGGGTTTCAATAAAAGGATTTATTGAACAGTCTTGTTTCTTGTGTAAGTTATATGTGCTGTTACGATCATAAGACAGTATGCAAGATAAATAATGTACAGCGTAAGCAGTAGAAATAAATAATACTGCGCTAGCATTATCTTTTAGCGTATATTCACATACATAAATAACATGAGCTAAAAATGCGAGTACTCATACGATGCATCTCTAAGCTAGTTCTACCCCAGTGTACCTAACCTAACCTAGGTGTAGGGAGAGGTATGAAGTAGGTGAAGTATTCTCTAGTATGGTATACTAAGAGTATGTATGCCGAGAGTCTAGTATGCCAAGAGTCCCTCTAGGTTCTAGTCAGCTCCATACCTTAAGAATGAGAGAGGTGGGAATCTCTTGCCAGACTCGGACTCCAACACCCCGCGAGGGAAGTTAGATCACTGGAAGCTGGACTCTCTGCGTGCAGGGATGACAGCGTCTTCTCAGTGCGTCAGGCCGGGATACGGGCTCCTCTGAAGTCGAGGTCTCCTCTGATTTACAAGGGCTAGGGAAGGTATATTTATACCTGAGAGGTACCTCAGAATGTTAGCATTGACGTGAATCGGACAGCGGAAGACGTCATGAATGAACCCTTAAGGTATAACGGTTCATGCATAATAGATGAGACCTTGAAGAAATCAATAGTCCTGTGCTTGGGAAACTCCCGAAGCCTAAGGGTCTGTTCTTCAAGAACTCGTTGTGACGTTAGGGTGGACGGATGTCGGAGACCATGCCTGTATTTGGAGTGCACGGTTTAATGCCTAAATAAGGACTGGGATTTTATGCCTATATAAGGGCAGGGCGAATTGTGCCTATATAAGGACATGATACAGGAAAACCTATATACGGACATCCTAAGAGGAATACAACAACTTGTAGCCTACCAAGGGCCCTCCACGTCTCGACCTGTCTTTAAGATCTACATGCACAGGGCTTAGTTTGTGCCGGCGTTTGCACCTGGTGGGCACTCGTACTTCCTTTTAAGCACTGGGACTTATATTTCATCATCAAACTTTGATCCAGCAAAAGGCAGAAAAAGGGCGAGAAAGATAGGAAAAGAGTGACAATGGGAGAAAGGAGGGCAGAGAAGAACAAGAGTGAGATAAAGAGACCAGAAGCGTAGGGTGGTGGAAGAAAGAGGCATGAGGTGGAATCAAAACTCGCTGAATTGGTGTTTGGCCACCCTGAGCATTCGGCAGTGCTGGCTGCGGGCTCCTGAGACAAACGTGTGCCCCTACACTTATTTGTTTATTTGTTTGACACATTACGTACTGCTGGAGCATTTTCAAGTGTTATCCACAATTTCCCAATAAGGTAAAAATCAACAAATCCCTCAGCTGCATCCCTTAATGGATGAAAGAGATCTTTTCCTGATTTGAAGGAAAACCTGAGATACTAGTGTTGGTTGGGTCAACAGCCGAATCAAGTGTGTTTGAAAGGGTCTTAAGTTTTGAACCCAAGAAACATGCCACAGAAAGTAAAGCACTTTGGGGTCATTGCTCCAGAGGTAAAACATGTCAGCTTTCCACAGTTCAAAAAATCCTCCCACTGCTTCAGAGACAGTTTTAAGTGGAGGTAACCAGAGCACTGGTGATGGCGCTCTTTGACTACTGTAACTTGGCCTGCACTGGGCAGCCCTAGAATCCTACAGGTGAGAGAGATTACAGCCCTGGACAGCTGCACGGTGCTTAAACCTCCAAACAAAGACCAGGTAAAAACTCTTTGAAATCACTGAGTGTGGTGGAGGCCAGGATTAGCATTCAAGATTGACCCTATGCTTGGGGTATTTAGCAGATATTGGCTCTCCCATTCAGTCTGGACAGGGCACATCTTTAAGCTATTTCTATACTCTATTGCAAGGAGGTTTCAAAAGGTAAAAACACTGAGGTACCTGGGAATCTAGGAGCCCAGACTCAGAAAAGGCCCAAATTCCAACTTGAAGGCAGACCCAACTATCTTCCATTCAAGAAGCTCTTGAAACAGAACTGCTCTTGCTTGCATTCAATTGATAGCCTGCCTGAAGAGGACTGAATACTAGACAGAGCATCACTCTTTGCATCCGGTTAGACTCTAATTTCCTACCCTCGCATTTCCTGATCTCTGGTTGTACAGACACTGCTCCAAAGAAACTGCGAGGTGCCACTGAAGTCCTATTAATACACGAATAAGCTTGAGTGCTCCATCCTCACCCCTCATCACCAAATTTGTCAGCACTTCAGTCAGTAGAAAAGCAGTCCTGTAGAAACTCAAACATGCCATTAGCATGCATGTTCAGAAAAAACAATGCAAAGCCTGATATTCCAACAAAGCATAAACATATTTCATGGGCTTACCTGTGTGGTTATGGTTCTCATAACTATGTGGGGCGCTCCAGAGCCACACAGCAAGATGGCCGCCTACTAGGGAGGGTCCGCCGGCTGGGATGTTAATCCGGCATTAATCCTGCCATGATGCTGCAGTTGTTGGCACCCCATGGCGGGGCTGCTCCCTGAGGTGCAGGAGGACCCACCAGGGTCACCTATTTCACCGCGGGACTGACAGATTTGGTGGATTCGCCCCACAGCCTGTGAGGAAGTGACCGCAGGGCAGGCCTGTGGCAGCTGCGCCTGAACAAAGGAATCCCGCTAGAAGGCTGTTGGTGGATGCGAGGCCCAAAGGAAAGGCGCAGCTAAGCGTATACCCTGGATTATGCCCCCTGAGGTGTGAACTTCATACCGCGCTGTGACCCTTCTGCTACAGTGCAGGGAGCGGTGCACCAGGTGCTGCGGCCATAGATGTGAGATGCTGTGGTAGGCCCGCTGGGAGAGCACCAGGGGCCAGAAGCACTCCCCGTGTGGGGGCACTTAGCGCGCTGGGTGGTTACATGGCTGGAGACTGTACCTGGCCCGTCTGGGCCCACAGTGATGCTCTGCGGGCCGGGAGGCGACACGGGAGTGGCAGGGGGCAGAGAAGGTGCCCCTCTCGAGTGAGTGCCCCCTGCAGATTTGACTGCCCCTGTACGCTGGGGTCTGGGGCTGTTCATGCCACCAATTCTGCAGGTCACGTCACCTAGGGATTTTTTGGGCACTGCGCAGACGGCTCTGACCCTTAAATCAGCATACACCCTCTGCGACCAAGAGATAGGGGACTGTTCCAGATACAGGCCTCCTGGGTAATTGCCCCGCACCCCCTCCAGCACTTGGTTCATCTGGGGGGCATTAACCTGAGGGTCCTGGTCTGCTCGTTCCCCCCCCTCAGCCCGGGTGTCCTGGCCATGGCGGGACCAGCATCTATGCGATCCGACTTCAGAGTGGAACTCCTCCAGGGACTTCAGTCCTCCACATGCTGCACTCTCCCCCACCTGGACTCATATATTTTAGCCCATCAACCTAGAGACTACTGGTATTCCAATACCCTGGGCCTCCTGGCACTGCACTCAGGCCATAATGCTGCATCCTGAATGAATCTGCTTGCCTGGTGGCACCGGAGGGAAAGGTGGTATGGGGAAGCACGACTGCAATCAGCCCAAGATCACTTTTAAAAAAAAGACACCCTCCAGGCGAATGGATGTGGAAGAGGGGGATGCCCCTCTGGGTGAGGACCCCCCTGTGGTTGCTTCAGACCCTGATATGAAAACGCAAGTGGCTGAGGTGCGACAGAGTTTGTGCACAATAGACTCCAAAATAGACACTCTCACCAGCAGACTAGATCACAGGAATGACAAGCTGGACAAACATGATGATCGCCTAGACCAGCTGGAGCAGCGAGATTCTGGCGCATAGCACACTGGCACCACATGCAGTGAACAATTGCTTCATATGGAAACGGTCCTGGATGTCATCAAGGCAAAAAATGGAGATTTAGTGACCCGGTCCCGAAGGAACAACATAAGGAACCTTGGCCTGCTTGAGTCCACTGCCATGGGGAAAAGTGAACTTTATATTGAGGAGATGCTTAAGTTCCTATTTGCCAAACATTTGACCGGCCACTTCTCAGTGGAACGTGCCCATCGCTGACTGGGCCCTAAACCCCATTGAGGGCCACAGTGTGCCTGATCATCGCCCGCCTTCTGCATTATCGGGACAGGGACACAACCCTGCATTTGTCTACGGAGGGTTCTCCAAAGTCAGTCTTGGAGGGCCGGATCCATGTCAGATTTTTAGCATATCCCTATTTAGATAAATGTAGTTATCTTAGAAATCTGGCATTGATCTGGCCCTCCAGGACCGACTTTGGAGAACCCTGATCTAGGGAGACTGTGAAACTACATTATCAGGGGAACAAGATCTCTGTCTACACTGACTTTATACTGACTGTACAAAATGTATGTCATTACGTTTTACCGAATATATGACGTTACAATGCACACAATTACAACGCATGTTTTTAATACGCAGTTTTTACAACGCAACTACCATAACATCTCACGTTTTTACAACGCATGCAATTACCACGCATGTACATAGGGATACATTGAAAGTACCATTACAACGCAGACTAGTACAATGCATGTTTTTACTATGCAAAATGGATAGTATTTTAAAATATTATACCCCTTTTTAGGTCTCGGGCCTAGCGTTGCAGTGCGCAGCCCGAGACCTCTTGTATGGGCTTTGGAAAGCACGCAATTGGGCAAAGGCGGGCGCATGTCCCACCTTTGCTCCGCCCATTCCCATCGGTGGCTAGCATGCGCAGCAGCGCGCGTTCGCCTCGCTGACGCGCTCCCTTTCCCCCCCCCCTCCTCTGTGGGCTTTTTTACGATCCTCTGGCTCCAGTTTTCATTTTCAATCTCGGGGCTCTGGTTTCGGTTTCCTTTCTGCTGCTGCTCCTAGGTATGCGGAGACAGGGTTTGCCTCGAGGCATTTGTCGTCATTGCCGTCTTCGGAAACGAAACTGAACTGTCACGCAACAGTGTATATAAATCGGCAGGCGTTCGGCGCACTTGGTATTGTGGTCCTCGGCATGGGTAAGAAGAGACCTTCGGGGAGTGGTGCGCTGGCAGGGGGCGCTCTTCCCAATCTGCCCTCATGTCTGTGGTTCTATTCGGATGGGAAATGCCAGCCTAGCCGGTGTCCCCTGGAGTTCAGTGGTATTCGTCCAGGTGAGCTGCAGCTTGCGCCATGTGGCGGTGGTGCTGAGCGACGGCAGAGTGGCTCCTGTGTGCCACAGAAGAGGCTGGAGCACTTCTGACTGGAAAACCGAGTGAGTGGCCGATGGCTAGCAGTATATGTATTTTTTATATGAAACGAAAACTTGAAAATCTTCGGTTTGGGAGTTCTATTCACTTAGGCGATTATTGAACGTTGACTTTTAGAGGGGCTTGCAAACATTTTTTAAGCACTCATCTAGAGGACATGTATTTTCGTAATTCCAGCAGTCTCCTTTGTGTACTCCTTGCCCTGGGTGCGTGCTTCTATCCTTCCTCCTGCATGTTGCCTCCCCATCTGTGCGGTTCTCCCTCCTTGACCCTCAGTTCAGGAGCTGTCAACGCCCGCTCTTTATCAGCTACAGCGTGGATGGCATCCTCGATGGGCCTCGGCAGACAAAAGCTCATAATTAATGTGAGGGGGTGTAAGAATGGATGGTGTGAGTGAAAGGGAAGAAGAGTGGATGGAAGAGTGAAAGGGTGAATGGTTGGATGTGTGAAAGGCTGGATGTGTGAAATTATGAATGGAAGAATGGAAGAGTGAAAGGGAGTGTAGATGGATGTATGGCTGGATGATGGGTAGACAGATGGGTGAGTGAAAGGGTGAATGGATGGACAGATGAGTGAAAGGGGTATGTATGGGTGAGTGAAAGGGGTATGGATGAGTGAGTGAAATGATGGCTGGATGAGTGAAAGGGTAAATAGATGGATGTGTGAGTAAAATAGTTGATGGGTGAGTGAAAGGTTGGATGGATAGGTGCATGGTTTAATGAGTGACAGGATGGATGTAAGGATAAATGGGTGAAAGGGAAGAATTGTAGATGGATGAGTAGTGAAAGGGTGAATGGATGAGTGGTAGGATGGGTTGAAGAGTGGATGGGTGTACAAGAGCTTCCCTATGCAAGCCCGCCTGTGCTAACCTATTTATTTACCTCGTGTACTTATTATCACACTTGCTGCCTTCACAGAGAACCAGGCGCCTCTTGTGAGCAGAGCACAAACTCGTCCTGGCTGCTGCTCTTACTTAACACATACAATTGTATTTTATTTCATGTTTAATTGTTCAGCAATGCTGGCGCTGATTTATAATTGGCTATCGAGCTCTCCTTGTGCTTCCACCTATGGACAGTGCTGCTGTTTTATTGATCGCTGCTTTCATTATTTCAAAGTGTTAGCACGTAAAGCAGTAAGTAGTTCGAGTGCCCTCCATGAGTCCGTGTGTGGACAAAATGTGGGTGTGTCAGCGTATGTGTAAGCATGAGTCAGTGTGTGTGAAGTTGTGGGTGCATGCATGAGCGCGTCGGTGTGTGTGTATGTGCAAGCATAATTTAGCTTGTGTAAGTATGGGTGTGTGCATGAGTATCAGTGTGTGATTAAGTGGTGGGTGTGAGTGTCGCCTGTGTGCAAGTTGTGTGTGTGTCCGTAAGTTGTGTGTGTCAGCGTGCGTGTAAGCACGAGTCAGTGTGTGCGCAAGTTATGGTGTGCGTGTGTCAGCATGTTGTGTGTGGTAGAGTGTCAGCCTGTGTGTGAGTGTCAGTGTGTGTGTAAGCACGAGTCAGCGTGTGTGCAAGGTATGGTGTGTGTGTGCCAGCCTGCTGCGTTGTGAGTCTGTCGGCCTCCGCAGGACCCCGGCTCTTCCCCGGTCTAGGCGAGGAATGCGCTCTCCTCCCACATCCTCCGGCACTCCCTCCTCCTGCAGCCTCTTCCTCCTCCTACAGCCTCTTCCTCCCCAGGGACAGCGGCCCTCCCCTAGCCCATCCCCAGTCACCCCACAACCTCAACCAGCCTCCCCCGTCACTGCTCCCCACCACAGCCTCTCCCTCCCCAGTGACAGCGGCCCTCCCCTGGCCCATCCCCAGCGTGCCCCACATCCTCACCCAGCCTCCCCCTTCACTGTTTCCAACCCCAGCCTCTCCCTGCCCAGGGACACCGGCCCTCCCCCAGCACGCCCCAATCCGTCCATCACTGCTCTGCAGCGCCTACCCTGGCACCCAAGGCGCAGGAGGCGGGGGTGCTGCACCTACCCTGGCACCCAACGTGCTGCAACTTTTTTTTTTTTTTGGCATATTTATATAGCGCGAACTTGACCCGAAGATATTGGAGCGCTTTACATGAGCACCGTATTTACATTACACATTCAGGCACGGGGAGATTAAGTGATTTGCCCAGAATCACAGGATGTGGACGCGACCCCGAGGCTCGAACCCTGGTTTCCAGCACCAAAGTCGGCAGTCTAGCCAACGGACCACATCCTCTCCCCAGGGTGCTGCACCTACCCTGGCCCCCAAGGTGCTGCAGGTGGGGGTGATGCGCCTACCCTGGCACCCAAGGCGCTGGAAGTGGGGGTGCTGTGCCTACCTGGCTGCCAAGGCACTGGAGGTGGGGGTGCTGCGCCTACCCTGGCACTCAAGGGAGTGTGGGTGCTGAGCCTACCCTGGCCCCCAAGGCGCTGGAGGTGGGGGTGCTGCGCCTACCCTGGCACTCAAGGGGGTGTGGGTGCTGAGCCTACCCTGGCCCCCAAGGCGCTGGGGGTGGTGGTGCTGCGCCTACCCTGGCCCCCAAGGTGCTGGAGGTGGTGGTGCTGTGCCTACGCTGGCCCCCAAGGCGCTGGAGGTGGGGGTGCTGCATGCTCACCATCTATACATTCCATCTTGCATTTTAAGATCCTTTTTTCATATTTTTATTCATCCATTTACACCCCTTTACGTTAACATAGCCTTAGCTTTACAGTACAGTTGCTATAGAAGCTTATAGTATGGTATAGTGTGCACTTTTTTCTTTAAATTATCACTCTACTTAAAAAACAGACTTAAAAACATTGCCATTTACAATGTCAATAGCTCCAACTCCAACAAATGCGAGACCTATTGCATTGCAAATGCTTGTTTTCTTTTGTCACCCACCGTCTGGGACGGGATGCTAGGGAAACAGGGATTTTGGGTGGGGGAGTGTATTAATACCCGGGTAATAAATGTAATATCCGGGTAATAACGTAAATACGCGAGCAATATTTTTAAAACAAGATAATACATAATACATATATTTTTTTAAAGTAAAAAGAGTTAACCCAAAATTAAAATGCACATTGATGAAGATATGACATACAAGGCATTGACGGCATACAAAGCAAGAGAAAAAATGTGTCCTACCACTATTTCTACAACATCAGGCAAGCCATCCTGTACACAAAATGGATGCCATTCTAAGACGGAACGTAAAAACCAAACCACACACAAAATTAAAAAAATAGCTTCAGTCAACTTCTGAATCACGCGGAAAAATCGTTTAAGAAACATATTTTCGTTTAAATGTTCGTTTACCCATTCTAAACGTTTAAATGAAGCCGACCACCATTTTGTCCTCAGTGTTGCTCAGACTTTCCTGACAACCAAACTGGTGGGGGGCAAAATTCCTATTCTAACACCACACGGTGCTTGCCTCAGAGAAAGTGCTGGTCAGTGGTGGGGGGCAAAATTACTATTCTAACACCACAGGGTGCTTGCCTCAGGGAAGGTACTTGTCAGTGGTGGGGGGCAAAATTACCATTCTAACACCACAGGGTGCTTGCCTCAGGGAAGGTGCTGGTCAGTGGTGGGTGGCAAAAAAACTATTCTAACTCCACAGGGTGCATGCCTCAGGGAAGGTGCTGGTCAGGTGCACTATGGAATGTAAACAATTTAAAAGAAACACATAAAGTACTTTTTTTTGCACAGGTTAATTCATTTAACATCTTCCAAACAGAGGTTAAACAAACCGAATGCCTATCACAGGTATAATTGTTCCAAATCCTTATGTTGTAACCAAAACAAAGCAAAACATTTCTTCTAACCAAGCAGGAACTGAAACGAACAACAATCTGTAACTGAAATCCAATTTTAATTCGTCAAACTGAAGCAAAAGTGATAAAAAAAAATAAAACATCTGCTTAAAAAACCATTTTACATTTCAGACCAACTCAAACTCACACCAAAGAAAATGAATTAAAACAGCTGAATCAGTTTGAAGAAAACAATCAAAATCTGCAAAAGAACAGACAAGCAAACCAAGCAAGTTTACTAAGGTGAGGCAAACTACTTTTGCAATTAAAAATGCATATTTCTCTATTCAAAAGACCCAACTACAAACCATAGCAGACAATCAAAAGAGCAGTGAAAAAAGAGATCAGGTATTTGGGGATACAGGTGGTCCATAACCTAAATCACATGGCTCATACGAATTTTATAAAGGTTAAATAGGAATCGGAAAATCTTTTGAGGGCCTGGCACTGTCTCCCATTATCCTTTTTAGGCAGATCAAATTTATTGAAAATGTCCATCCTGCCAAAGTTTACGTTTATTTTCGATACGATTCCGCTGGGGTTCGATCTGGGTGCACTTAAAAAACAACAAGGAACACTGAACAGTTTCATCTGGGCAAACAAAGGGGTCAGGATTGCATGGAAAATACTTCGTAGGAGGAAGATCTATGGGGGAATTGCTAGTCCTGACCTAATAGTTTACTGTCGAGCCTTCCAATTTAAAACTTTTAGATCCTTACTCCTGGAAAATGCGAATTATACCCCGTTTTTAAAAGCACTAACAACGGAGGAGGAAAATATGGCAAACTTCTTCCTTTACAAATTTGGCCATCCCAAATACTACAAAAAAGTGAGACTAAAAGTTTTGAAAGCAGCAAGTATCATATGGTACCAGTTCAGATGTTTACTGGGGATACCCTACTATTGTGCTTCTGCCCCAGTTTGGGACTCTCCGGGGACTCCTCCATGTCTCAAAGACAAATTGGCTATTCCATTAAAGCAAGCCAGAATCAACAAATGGAATCAACTTTTGCAAGACAACGGAGTAGTTCCATGGGAAGTACTAGAAAGGGTTACAGATGGACACCTATCTAAATTCAAGTATTATCAATTGCTGAGTTGGTTGAACAGCCTGAAGAAAAGAACAGAATATAATGTAGACTGTGAAAAAGAATACCAATTAACACCCCCTCAGAAAAAGGAGAATTCAAAATGGTACTGGGTAATGATTGAGGCAGGAGAAGAACCCTACTTAAAGCTGGAAGGGATCTGGAAGAGGGACCTCCCAAATTCGAAGCTAGAAGATATATGGCAAGTATCGATGACGACATTCTGGTCCACTGTGAAATCCGCACCTCACAAGAAAAATCATCTCTTTACTGGACGCCACGAAAGCTGTCCAAACTTGGGAAACAAGAGCTGAAGAAGTGTCCAAAGTGCGGAGAAGAAAGGGCGGATGATGTCCATATGTTCTGGCGGTGCCCTCTGATAGCGCCCTTCTGGCTGGAAGTGGGTAAGATGGTTAAAGAGGTTATAAGTCAAGACATTATGGTAAGCCTCCAAACGATTATATTTGGGGTGGAAGAAGAGGGAAGCAAACTATCCAGAAATCAAAAATCTTTGTTATTTATACTTATGTTATTGGCAAGGAGAGAGATCTGTATTAAATTAGTATTGCCAATAGCGCCAACCAAACTAGAATGGGTATCATCAATTCAGAGAACAAGGTTGCTGGACTGTAAGAGCTCGATGGGGGAAGTAGAAAGGCCAAATTTTGGGAGATCTGGAAGAGATGGGAAGGTTTAAAATATTAGCAACCGTTATAGATATATAAAGTGGTCTGGATAAAATTGGTCCTATGATTCAAAATATCAATAGCTAAGTCAATAGTGTGAAGGTCTCACTCTAAGAAAGACTTAGCTAGCTGGTTGCGGAGCTGGAAAAGGAGTGTATTCTGCGATCCTCTTACCAAGGTGGGGGAGAAGGCTAGCGGAATTATCTACTTACTCTGTTAGATCCAAGCTTCCAAATACCTATATTGATGTTATATGAGGACACAAAAAAACAAACAAAAAATATATATATATATAATCAGCATGTTCTAAGTGCACTCAATAGGCAACTTAAAAAATGAATTACCAGTTTTTTTACAGGTTGTAAACAAAAAACAATGCCAAACTAGATAAGCTACATAAGTATAAAAATAACAAGAATTTTCTTTGCAAGGTAAACATTCTTTTAAAAAAGCAATAACTCAAAAACTCTTTTTCAAACTTCTTTTACAGAAAACACCATAATGACATCAAGAAGACAAGCCAGCTATCTTATGTCCCAAAGAGGAAATCGTCTCCTAAAATATGGTGGCTATCTTTATTGTAAGGAGAGACTAACTGAGCCCAGGAGTCATTGGAGGTGTGTGCAATATTACTCATCCCATTGCACAGGCAGAGCAGTAACTCTTGGAGATAGTGTTGAAAGAACCACAGAGCATAACCACTCTGCCTCTGCAATGGAGATTGAGGTAAGAGAAAACAATAATCAAATGAAAGACCTTGCATGCACCTCCAATGAACCCTGTGGCTCAGTTTTGAGGGAGGTATCCCAAAACATTCCTATGCATGTAGCTAGTTCTACGCCCCCAATCCCAAACTTAAGAAGAATTATTCAAAGGAAAAAACAGGCAAGTAACCCACAACGTGTGACACCCCAAACATTCTCTGATATTAACATTCCTCCTTTACTATCTGTCACTGTTACTAATGAAACCTTTCTATTGCACGACAACAAAAACCCTAAAAGAGAATACTAATGTTTAGCACACCTCTTAACCTTTTAAAATTGGAGAGTAGTGATATTTGGATGATGGATGGGACGTTTAAATCCACACCCCATCCATTCTCCCAAATTTACACTATTCATGCCTACACTAATAGCACTGTAGTTCCCTTAGTATACTGTTTACTCCCTGATAAACAATCCTCAACATACACTGAACTTTTATCAGTGGTAAAATCTAAAACTCAAAACAAAAGTCCTAGAAAAGTGATAATTGACTTCGAATTATCAATGATTAACACCATTACTAAAACCTACCCGGAAACCCAAATTCAAGGATGTTTTTTCACTTTTCACAGGTATATTGAAGAAAAATTCAAAAAACATCCTTAGTTGAGGATTACATATCAGACATATGAGACATTTTGTAATTTGCAATTTGAATTAAAAAAAACTAACAGCATTGTGCTTTGTTCCCCCTGACAGTGTGGATGAATACTACACGTCAATTACTGAATCAGAGTATTTTACAACAAATGAAGAAAGATTGGGCACCCTACAAAATTACTTCAAGGACACATGGATTGGCCATCTAAGCAGGTCGGGTCGCAGAAGGAATCCAAGGTTTCCTGTCAAGTGGCGGAACTGTTACACGACCTGCATAGAGGGAGGAGCAAAAACCAATAATGCCATAGAGGGATGGCACAACTCCTTCAATAGATCGATTGGCAAACCTCACCCTAACTTTTATCATTTTTTGGAAATTTTGAAGAAGGAGCAAAGTTTCAAAAAAATGAGAATAGCGCAATCATTGACTGGTAGTCTGAACCCATGAATTACAAAAAAAACAAAGGAAATGTCTGGGAGACTATTGGGACAAATTCAACAGTTGACGTTGATGGTGGCTTCAGACTACCTAGACAATATTGCTCACATACTACATTTCTAAATATGACTAACACCTATTCTATCTTACGTGCCTGTTTTGCGTTTTTTTAAATTAACTGTAATTGGATTTCATTTAAAAAAACATTTTTTATTAAAAAATTTGAAAAACGGGTTCCTACCTTCAGTCGTCTTTTTTCTTCGACTCTTGTTCCGCTCTAAAAATCCACTTTCCTGCAAGAGTCTGCAGCTCCCCAAATGTCCAAAGTGTGTAACCATAATCCAGAATTTGATTCTAAGACCGCGTTTAAGTTTTAAAAAAAGACACAAATTGACATAGCCTTTTGTAAAAACGTATCTGAAAAAACAAAACCCCGAAACTTTTGACCAGAACTGGCAAAAAACGCAACAAGAAATCCAGCGTAGCAATCCTCTTTCGATCTTTTTCCCATCCAAGAATTCTCCAATATCCAAAACCCAACAATAAGATGGATCAAAATCAATCCTTTTACAAGAAAAAAGATTTTCAAAAGTACTCCAAAATGTCTAAAAAGTTTTTATTTGGCGAACAATCTCATCGGCGTAGTCCAAAAATCCACATGGTTGAAGATCCAAGAAAACGCATCTCTTTTAAAAAAAGTTGCGACGCCGAAATAAACTTTCTTAAAAAAAGCATTACTACTATAACACTTTGGTTTAAAAAAAAAAAGAAATTCTTCCCAATACAGAGTTCCTTTTTTTAAACCAACACAATAAAAATTCACAATCGAAAACCCTTCGTGAGCGTACCACTGCTACATGCATTGGAATCAAATTTGTGTTAAAAACATTCAAAAAACCCAACTACATACATCTAACTACCCTCCTTTACTCTCCTTACAATAAAGTATGCCTGCCACAATGTCTAATAAAAAAGTACATTTTCACTTACCTGACCGCAGCTCTTCCTTGCATCTGATCTTCACGGCGACGCTCCATCAACTGTAGAAACGTACGCTCAACTGCGTACGTCATCTGAAAAAGTAAAAACGAAAAAAGGACAATTTCACCCATTGAATACAATTGAAACCGTGGGAAAAATGTTTAAAAAATGTTTAAAAAATGTAAATGTACATCCTTTTTTTAAAAGTTATAGAATTAATACCTGGGTATTTAAAAAAATACCCAAGTATTAACACACTTCCACACCCAAAAGCCCTTATTTCCTGGCATACCATATCCCATAATAATTTTTGTTATAAAAATAAAATAAAGGTATAAATTTTTTTAAATAATCTCTACTTTAAATTTAAACTACTTAAACAAAAAATTAAAGACTTAAAAAAACCTATAAAAATAAATCACTTACCTTAAAAATGCGTTGTAAAGGCATGCGATGTAATGCCTGCGTTGTAAAGGCATTACGATGCAATGCCTGCGTTGTTATAGATGTTTTCCCTTTTTACCTACCAAGAGACTGTTCATGAAGGCAGGCCTGTTATATGCACTCACGTACCAGCTAAGCTGAAATTAACCATGCACAGGAAGACCCAACTGTTCACGGATCCTAAGATGGCCCTCAAATTCTGCCATAAACAGGTAAAGAAAAAATCAGCAGTGATGAGCCGGCTGTGGACAGGTCTGAAGACCGGCTCAGTGAAAATGACTCAGCAGCCCCGCCGACAATACCCTCTGTTGCTCTGGCATTTCCCTTGGTGTTTGATGTAGGTCTCCTGGACTCTAATCCACCTCTGAAACTGCATTCTTGACATGTGATTCCCGGTCAGAGGCTACTGAGGATCGCCTGCCCCGATTCGCACTATGGATCGCGGATCCCCACTCTTCTTAAGTGAACTTGCACTAAACTGTTTGTCTAGATTCGCTTTGATTGACCATGATCCTTGGTATGGGGGAGGCCCGCACCCTGGATGGAGGTGTCCTGCTGGGCCACGTGGAGGCCGCGTTGGCAGACATATGTTGTGTTCTGAGTATCCAGGTCACCCGTTTTCCATTGTGACAGGAGACTCGCAGAGGTGGATCCTGTTGGTTACACATACTGCCCTCTTGTAGGCCCATGTCGTTTGTTTGTTGGGGAAGAGTGGAGAGTACATTTCTTGAACGAGTTTGGGTAGTTGAAGTGGGCGGGGGAGGGATGGGATGTTGTTTCGTTGTTCTTGTTCTTGTTCTTGAACACTTCTTCACATACTCACATTCCAGACTCTGCAATCCTGACTTTTCTCACTGCCCCGGACAGCAGATGTACATAGCGCAATCTTGCTTGGGCACACCCGTGGGCGCTGGGTACTACTCAGGCTTCATGGGTAACGTCACCCTGATATCATGGAATATACGAGGTGTTGGGGACCCGCAAAAGGTTAGGCAGCAATTCACAAATTTCTGGTGCCACAAAATAGATATTGCCTTCCTCAGGAGCTACACCTCGCTGAGACGTCCTGTAATAGGCTGCGCGCAGGCTGGATAGGGGAAGGACATGGAGCTTCGTACTCAGCTTATGCCATGGGCGATGGCGCATGCTTGCGGAGGTGAGGGATGTGGAGGGTTTCTATCTAATTTTGCATGGCATATTCGAGGTCAAGGTGGTCACTCTAGTATGTGTGCGTATAGCCCAAACGTGAACAGCCCAGACTTCTTCCTTTACTTGTGGCATGAGGTGCTTGGACTGGGCTGCCCGACGATAATCTGGGGCAAGGATTTCAACAAGATATTTTGTCCTGACAAGTACAAGTCCAGAGTGGGCCGGCGTCCTCATCTGCGCCCAGCTGCGCAACTGCATACTATGTTTCCGATCATGACCTGGTCGACATATGGTGGATGGGGCACCAAGAGTGCTTACAGGGCACCTGCATCATGACCCCCCACAATTGCTGGTCACAAATTGACTACTGGCTAATATCGAAAGATGTGGCAACTGTGGCCCACAGGGCAGAGCACCAGCCGCGCATGCTTTTCGATCATGCTCCGATAGCGCTGAGGTTATGTATGGCGAGGACCAGGCCTTCTCATGGAGACTCCCCCCACACGCTCTGGGAGATCATGTCTTCCACTCAGGGATCAGTGACACAACCGTGGAGTACTATAAACACAATCCCCCAGTGTGCTGTGAGGGCCTTTATGGTGCATATCTAGGGGATCTGCATGCCCAAGAAGATAGAGGTGCTGTGTGCTATCAGAGCACATTTCACCCAACTTGAACGTGAGCTGCGCAGTCAGGAGGATCACTACTACACCACAAATTACTCACAACTGTTGGCGTGAATCTGTGCTAAACTCTCTGAGTATCAGGAGAACACTGAGAGAGAGACTTGTTATCTGCACAAAGAAGCTGCGACTCAATGGTATGGAGAAGGTGAGAGAGCTGGGATGGTGAGCACTGTTACTCCACTAGAGAGGAGGTGTGTGTGATAACGCACTACTATACTGATCTCTACTAATCCTCCCTCACAGTGGCCCAGAGGTCATCCAAGAGTGTTTCGATACCATGCAATTGCTGTGACTGGATGACACGCATCAACAGTACCTGGATGCCCTGTTTGATGTGGAAGACATTGTCTGCGTCATTCGGAGTATGTCCAGTGGGAAAGCCCAGGGACTGAATGGTCTCATTGTCCAATTCCATAAGCAATATGCTCAGCTGTTAGCTCTGCAACTTCAGGCCATGTATGATGAAGCCAGAACCGAGCTGTTATGCCTTCCAAATATAATGTGCACCCTGATCAGTCAGGGTTTGTACCTGGCCAGTCTACCGCGCATAATATGCATACGCTGTTTGCTGTGCTTCTCACCCGAACACCTTACCTATCCACTGTGGAAACTTTCCTAGATGCCACAAAGACTGTCAATTTGGTAGAGTAGCCTTATCTATTCTCCCTCCTACAGCGCATCAGAATCAGTCCAAGCTTTCTGAAATGGATTTCTCCTCTGTGCATTTCCTACTGCATGAGTCCAGGTGAACAGCATGGTTTCGCTGCCCGCTATCCCCGGTCCTATTCGCGATGGAGCCCTTGGCCGTACGACTCCGGCAGCACCATGCGGAGTGTGGACTGAACTTCACGTCCCGGCGGCTCATCATCTCCATTTATTCCGATGGCGTCATAATATACATCCGAGACCCTGCTCATAACCTAGCAGCTGTCCTGTGGGAGTTCATTTGTTCTGGTGGTCTAACCAGAATTATGATCAATAGGCCAAGTCTGTGATCTTTCCCTTGACTCCTGCCACTTCTAGCTTCACCACAGACTTACCTCTGGCATGGGCAGACTCCGCAGTCCAATACCGGGGTATCTGGGTCAGTAGAGATACTACAGATCTCTGGCAAGACAATTACGGCAACACCATCACATGGCTGGAGGATAGGTCTCCGCAGTGGTCTCAGCTGCCTGCCTCGATGGCCAGAAGAGTGACCATAGCCATGGTGGTGATACTGCCCAAACTCCTCTATCTCTTTGTGAATATCCCAATGCCACTGATGAGAGCCTTCCTTAATCGCCTTAGATCACTTCTTACAATGCTTATTTGGGGTGGGAAAACAGCCCAGGTTGACATATGAGCTGCTAATGCTACCATTTGAGCTGCGAGGTATTGGTGCCTCTGACCTCAAGTTACATTACCAGTACGCACAGGTGCAGTTTGGACACTCGTTGATACACCCAGTCTTACACACTCTACACACAGCTGTAGAAACCGATAGCATGGCTCCTTGCCACCTAAATACCGTGAGGTATGCGCCTGTGAAACGCTTGAGGGCTGGTTTGGACACTGTGGCCGGTACGACTGGGGCATGGGATAGGTGGCACAGTAGAGTTCATCTGCCTTTTCTATATTCGACGGAGATGCCCCTGGCCAGAAACCCAGCACTGCCTCCCTCAATGGATGGGCACGCCCGCGACCAGCTGAACTGCATGCAGTTGTGGTTGAAGAGGGACCCCTATCCTGTTGGTTCCTTTATCCAGCTAATTGACATATAAACATGCATTCTCTGCACACCCCCTAGATTTTTTCTTATAGCTCAGGCCAAGCAGTGCCTGTAGACAGATAGACACCACCTTCCCCTAGACCGCTGATCACATGTCTATACACCACTATGCAGACCACGGCCACACTGATTGTGCCTGGGGCAAGGAAGGAGTGGTGGCACAAGCTCGGTGAAGATATTACAGAACATCAGTGGCAATACTGCTGCTCGTACATGCAACTATTATCACCCAACTAGAGGCTTCGCCTTATCCACTTTAACTACCTGCGCTGACTCTACCGCACCCCTCTCCAGCTACATCATATGGGCCTCCGTGAGGACACTAGATGCACAGGTTGCGGGTAAGAGGGCCATATTCTTGAACCTGGCCTGGTGATGCACACGTATAGCACAGTATTAGCATCAAGTGTGTAGTGACCTGGGGTCAGGGGCACTAGGACCCTGCACTCGGACCTAGGGGAGGGGACAGAGACCGGACACCACTTCCGGTCAGGGAGTGGGGCGGGCACTTGACTGGACGAGGGCAGAGGGAACGGACGTGCATGTGGGCACGAGATAACAAAGAAGATAATAAAGAACAAACTTATCACTTACCAGTCTCAATGTGGGTCAATCGGAGAACACGACAACTGGCGACGAGCAGGTGGGATCCGGAGCCACCACAAGAAACCACCTCGCCACCACATCCACGCGGAGCCAGGAGCCCACCCTGGTCCGCCGATCAACGAGACGACGTCGGGAGCACACCCGACCACAGAAGAAGACGAAACCAGGAGCCTACCCTGGTCCGTCGGGCCCCAAAGAAGAGAAGATGCGAAATCGGGAGCCCACCCCGATCGCAAAAGAAACAGAGCCAGGAGCCCACCCTGGTCCGTGTGCGGCGTCTACGGCGACATCGGGAGCCCATCCCGGCCGCATCAAGGAGAGTGAGGTGAGGGAAGTGCAAAAACAAGCGCCCGATCGTGGAAAAGCCGCCTGCTGACTAAACGAGAGCCCGAGCGTCCCGCGTTGAGATTTGACCCGAAATCTCGCGAGAGCTCGGCGGCCATCTTTAAGTCAGGGGAGACAGCCAATGAAGAGCTGAGGAAGGCCTGGCGGCCATTTTAAAGTCAGGCAATGCAATAGATAGCAAATCTCGCCCACAGAAGTACCGGCGGCCATCTTAGAGTCAGGCGGGACAGCGAATGATAGGCTGGAGAGGGCCAGGCGGCCATTTTGAAGTCAGACATTAACAAAAAGCCATAGGAAAAGGAGAAAATAAAGAACTAAAGGTAAATTGCAACACAAAAAGGAAAGAAGGAACACAGCACAACAAAAAGAAGACGGAAAGACAAAGGAAAGAAGGAAGATGGCCAACGAAAGTGACAAGACCAGCGCGCAGGCAATATTTCGCAGACCACTACCATTCAGCCTATCGGAACCACAGACAGGCATCAGGTGGGAACGCTGGATTCGGCAATTCGAACGCTACATGTGCGCCACAGACATCGCAGAGGCAAAACACGTTGACCTCTTTTTAAATTTCGTAGGAGATGAAGTGGAGGACCTGCTCACAACATTCCCCAGCGACAAAACAGCGTCGTACAAGGGACTGATACAGTGCCTCACAGAGAAGTTCGACCCGCAAAGAAACTTCGACTTCGAGAGGTACACATTTAACACTGCGTGTCAACGAGCAGAGGAGTCCCTGGACGATTTCGCAACAAGACTGCGAAAGCTAGTAACGTATTGCGAGTTTGACAAGTTCGACAATGAACAAGCAATACGACTGCGCATCATCGAAGGTTGCCAGTCCGTGGAGTTCCGCGCACGTATTTTAAAGGAACCAACGACGCTGGAGAAGATACTGACAATGGCCCGAGCAGAAGCAAGAGCAACGACACATGCCAAAGAGATGGAGCTAGGTAAAGATAGAAGGGCGGAACAAGCGAACCGCGTAATGGGAAGCAACAAGAAAAAAGACAGCACACCGCCACCGAAAAAACAGGAAAGAACGTGCTACCGGTGCGGCCTTGACTTCCCACACGTCTGTGCGTGCCCGGCAATGGGCCAGAAATGCAACAGGGACAATCACTTTGCGAGTGCTTGCATGAGTAGGCAGTTCAGAAGCGAGCGAGGAAGACCGGCAAGACCACGAGCAGTAACAAGCAGGTATGCCAGGCACATGGAGACGGCAAATCGCAGCTCCTCAGGCGAATCTGAAGGAACAGTCGCATCAGAAAAAGCGGAACGACTGTATCTGATGTCAGATGCACCAGCAGAAGGACGAAGGCCAGAACACATTAACACTGTGGAGAAGCATCAGATCAAAAAAACAGCAACAGTGGAGATTGAAGTAGGAGACCACAGCACACGCTTCGTGCTTGATAGTGGGGCCACGTGCAACATCATGTGCACGTCGGAGTATGAGAAGATGAAGACGAGACCGCCACTATCACCATCTGCCGTCGATGTTTTCACCTGGGGCTCGAAGAAGCCGGTGGAAAACATGGGAAAGTTCACAGAAACACTGACGTACAAGGACCGGTCATGCAGAGAAGAGATACATGTGCTACGGGGAGACATCCTAGCACCATGCCTACTGAGCAATGTCACGGCGTAGGTAATGGGCCTCCTGGCCATGACATACCACATGTCAGAGAAACAGAACATTCTACAAGAACATCCAGCCATACTACAAGGCCTAGGAAAACTAAAAGGGAAACAAATAACATTGCACATCAACGAGGCAGTCAAACCTGTGGCGCAGCATCATCGACGAGTGCCCATACATCTACAACCTCAGGTCGAAGAGGAAATACAGAGTCTACTGGCACAAGACATCATTGAGCCTGCGGAAGGACCGACTCCCTGGGTGTCTCCAATAGTGGCGGGTCTGAAAAAGAACACCTCAAAGATTCGCATATGCGTGGACATGAGGATACCAAACACAGCCATTGAGAGAGAACGACACCCTGGGCCACACCTAAATGATATGATAAGCTGTCTCACTGGTGCATGTCGATTCTCGAAGCTGGACCTGTGCAAAGGGTACCATCAACTGGAGCTCGACGAGCAATCGAGGTACTTTACCACATTCTCCACGCACATGGGCCTGTTCCGCTACAAGCGTCTGAGTTTCGGCATATCATCCGCTGCGGAGATATTTCAGTAAACAATAAGACAAGTGATAAGGCCGGTGAAAAACAGTTTAAACTACAGCGACGACATCCTGGTATTTGGTCGGTCCGATGAAGCGCATGACAGTGCCCTACATGAAGTATGCCTTCAGCTGGAACAAGCAGGACTAACATTGAACGCTGACAAATGTGAACTGGGAAGAAGTGAACTGGTATTCTTTGGGCACATCTTCTCCAAGAAAGGAATGAGGCCGGACCCCAGCAAGGTAGAGACCTTGAAAAAGGCGAATCCTCCAATAGATGTTGCCGAAGTAAGGTCGTTTCTTGGTCTTGCCAGCTACTGTGCCCGCTACATAAAGGACTTCGCCACAGTGAGCACACCACTACGGGACCTAACAAAGCAGGGTCAGAAGTTCATCTGGTCACAAGAGTGCAGCTGGGCATTTGAAGCAATCAGACAGGCCATGATGGCCGTAGATCACCTTGCCTATTTCGATCCGTTGCTATGCACCGAGCTGAACGTAGACGCCAGCCCGGTCGGACTAGGGGCAATCCTAGCACAACACCTGCCAGGTAGAGACTCACCCAAAATAATTGTTGCGTACGCAAGCAAAAGTCTGTCTGACGTTGAAAGAGCATACTCCCAACCTGAAAAGGAGAGCTTAGCGGTGGTATGGGCGTGCGAGCACTATCACATGTTCATTTATGGCAAACCATTCACCATCGTAACTGACCATCAGGCCCTGGTGACAATATATGGCAATCCAAATGCAAAGATGCCACCTCGCATTGAGCGCTGGGGCATAAGACTGATGGACTACGATTTCAAGATAGTGCACAAGCCGGGCAAAGAACACAACCCGGCCGACTACATGTCTCGGCACCCCTTACCACAGGCACCAGAGAAGACCTCAATGGCAGAAGAATATCTCAACTTTGTACTAAGACAGAACACGCCGGCGCCAATAACACTGGCTGAACTAGAGCAGGAGACAGCAAAGGATGACACGATGCAAGCGGCGAAAGCGACAACAAGACAGCAGAGATGGAGACACATCAACAACAACTGCGCAGTGGGAGACGGAGTCAACAAGGAGGAAATGATAGCATTCAAAAAGATACATGACGAACTATCAGAGACTGAAACTGGTATACTAATGCGAGGAACAAGGATAGTAATACCAAGAGGGCTACATCGACGGACTGTTAGCTTCGCACATGAGTCACACAGAGGCATGGTCGCAACAAAGAAGATGCTACGGGAGAAGGTATGGTTCCCTGGCCTAGACAGAATGGTGGAAGACACCATCCTGAGCTGCCACATCTGTCAAACAACAGGCCAACCAGCAAAGCCGGAACCATTACATATGTCAGACCTTCCAAAGGCAGTATGGACAACGTTAGCAGCAGACTTCTATGGGCCACTAGACACGGGCAACTATCTGCTCGTGATCATTGATGAATACTCGAGGTTTCCCATAGTACGCCACATCTCCTCGACATCAGCAACTGCGACACTACCAATATTAGATGACATATTTGCAGCCTGGGGATCACCAGAGACACTAAAGACAGACAATGGTCCTCCGTTTTTAGGGGAGGAGTTAAAAAAATTCATGACCTACCTAGGCATTCATCACAGGAAGATAACACCTCTGTGGCCACAAGCGAATGGCATGGTGGAGAGATTCATGGGCAACATAAAGAAGGCGGTCCAAAGAGCAAAGCTGGCGCAGATTTCCATAGGACAGGCGCTCTGTCAAGTGCTACGGGACTATAGAAACACCCCCCACAGCTCCACAGGAAGATGTCCAGCTGAATTAGTGCTGGGAAGGTCAAGCAGAACGAGGCTACCACAGCTAGAGGAGAAGAGGTCACCAGAACACAGCAGCATTGCTGTGAGGGACCAGGAGGCAAAGGAGAAGATGAAAGCATACGCGGACGCCAGGCGACATGCCACTCCGGTGCACCTCAAGCAAGGGGACCAAGTGGTAGTGCGTCAGCGGCAACGGAGAAAGTCTGACAGTCCATTCTCAAAGGACCAACTAACAATAACAGAGGTCAAGGGGCCAATGATCACGGCGGAGTTGGGCCCCTACCGAATAACAAGAAACAGTTCTCACTTCAAAGGAGTGAAGACCATCGATGAAGACGGAGAGAACACTGCGGCGGAGAACATCAGCACACAGGAGAGAAACAGAGCAATAGAAAATGAAGGAAGATGCACAGACAAGAGTGAAGGATAAGAAGAGGAGTCACAGGAAGGAAAAGAAGGGACTTGTCCAAAAAGAGTGAACAAAAGGACAAAAAGACTGATTGAAGAAATGTAGTAATGGGGATGAAGGCATGTCTCTTCATTCTTCCCATTTTCTCTCTCTCTCTCTCTCTCTCTCTTTTTCTCTCTCTCTCTCTCTCTCTCTATCTCTATCTCTTCTTCCTCTTCTTCTCGACACATACTTGGGATCTATCTCTCTCTCTCCTCGCATTCTTTTCGTGACAAAGGGGGAGATGTAGTGACATGGGGTCAGGGGCCCTAGGACCCTGCACTCGGACCTAGGGGAGGGGACAGAGACCGGACACCACTTCCAGTCAGGGAGTGGGGCGGGCATTTGACTGGATGAGGGCAGAGGGAACGGACGTGCATGTGGGCACGAGATAACAAAGAAGATAATAAAGAACAAACTTATCACTTACCAGTCTCGGTGTGGGTCAATCGGAGAACACGACAAAGTGCACGAGGTGACTGCAGAGATTACGGCGCATGCGCTACCACGACTACCAAAAGTGGCCCTGCTTGGATATGTGATGGTTATTCCTCCTGGTGTCCGCAAACACACTGCAATACTGCTACTACTAGCGAAGAGACGGATTACAATGCATTGGGGCCATACTGCTGTGCCCTCTGTCTGAAACTGGCTGACTGAAGCTGTATTCTGCCAGGAGCGGCTTGACGACTATTGGGCCCTTATGCTGGCGCCCAGCAGGCCTAAGGACATATGGGCTCCATTTGTATTGTATATGGCGCCAGACCGGAGGGGTGGGAGAGGGTGCCGACTGCTACAGCATGCTGCGGTGATGACACCTCCCCCCCGACACAGTATTTTGCTCGGACTAAGCCTTGCTACCTAACATCACACTAAGACCCTCTGCTTGTGCCTGGCCCTTGTTGACAGATACATGGCCCACGCGCCCTACAGAATACCTGACTGTGATTTCTGGAATGCTGCATGTACAGTATATTTTAAACATCATAAGAAGTGTATGATTTGTCCCTTGTTTATGCTATTTGATGTGCTTGAAAAGCCAATAAAAAGAAAAAAGAAAAAGGAGATCCTCATAACTTTAGTTACTATGTTGCTCTCCATCTTGAAATCAACAGCTTTTTCAGCAACTTCCAGTGTGGCTTCTTCCCTCACGGTGTCACAGAAATCACTATTATGACAACTACAAAAGAAGACTTCATAACAAAATATCAGGGTGTCACATCTGTCTGGAATTTACTTGAAATCTCACAATGCTTGGCATCCGTGAGTTTGATTTTCTGCTCCAAAGCTTCCAAGCGAGTGCATCAACAAGATGGCCCGAGAAACTTTATATTTTTTTCAACTGATCACAGCCAAGAGGTGAAGCTCATGTCTCTCTTCAGTTACTAGCATCAGTAGAACGGTGCCTCAAGGACCGAGTGTCACCAATCTGATTCAACATTTACCCCTCGGACACACATCATGGGCAGCAATAAAACTTGGATACTGAAGGTGCTCCAAATAATATTCCATACATATTAGGATACATGATGAATCTGTCTCCAGCCTCTCAGATAAAACCCAGCTGAAGGTTATAGTCATTTGCAGCACCACATGCCAAAAAAACGCCATTTAAAAATGAAATTGCAGAGACTGACACCTTTGCTTTGGAAAATGTTTCTCATGTAGTAGAGTACCATGGATGTGAGTGACAGCTGTGCATTGCACTGAGATAGCTGAAAGGATTTCTAGAGTCTTGAACTTGTTTACTGGGAAGATGGCCCTTTACAACGAATGATTTTACTACGCATTCCATTACAACGCAGTCGTTACAACGACCGCGTTGTTTCTACGCGATCCATTACATTGCAAGTCGTTTCAACGACTTGCTGTAGGGGGCGCGCTGGACTTAGGAATAGTATTCATTACTATTCCTACTCCAGTTTGCGCAACAGCAGGGAAGGTGTTGGATTTAAAATCCAACACATTCCCTGGTGTTGCACGCCCCCTACAGCAAGTCGTTGATACGACTTGCGATGTAATGGATCACGTAGAAACACCGCGGTCGTTGTAACGACCGCGTTGTAATGGAAGCGCGTTGTGTTGACAGCATTGTAAACGCTGTTTCCCGTTTACTGGTAGTGCCTAGCGGGTGCATTTGCTGCAAGTGGCTTGATTTCATGAGAACTCAGGTTACAAATGCTTTAAAATTCAGCATAAAATTATAGGTAGACAGCGAGTGAAGGCATTTATGCTGAGGATAGTTTCATCCTTACATTTCAGTATCAAAATCCGAGTGCTAGGTCCCACTTTCATCTTTTAGCACCAGGGTTGGATTGGGGGCCACAATTCGTCCCGGGCAGCCAAAAAAAAGTGCTCCACATTCGCAAATCTCAACCTTTCGCAATAAGTTGCTTGGTTATGATCATGGAGCTAAGTGTTGGCAAACATTTGCGGTAATGGCAAAGACCTAGACTGCCTTTTACACTCACCCGGGGTTTTTAGATATTTCTTTTTTACACTACTTAAGAGACGCCCTCTAATGATCAGAGACTGGTGAAAGGTGTATCTTTTTTGTTTTACTGCCAACATCACTTGTAAGTTCCAATAATGGGAATAATGCTAGAGTGTAAATGCAAAAATGCGATGCCGCCATGGAAAGGCTGGCGGGGATTCACTATGGGGGCCCGTTGCGGGCCCCCGGGGAGTGGGGGTTGCACTTGGGGGTACCTATGGTACCCCCCTACATTGCCATGCACAAGGTGGCAGGCACCGCACGGTGCCTGCCACGTTGTGCATGGCAATGCACAACATGCCTTTTCACCATTGCGGCGGGTGCTGCTTACAGCAGCACCCGCCGCAATGTTGGAAATGCGGAATGCGACCGCCAGGGTGGCGGTCGCATCCTAATTAGCGGTGCGAGACCGCTGCACGTCTGGCGGCCGGTTCCAGCACCGCGAGGATGGCAGAAAGTCCGCCCGCCAACCTAATAACCCCCTAAGTGATTTGCCCAGAGTCACTGGATGTTGAGCTGATGCTGGGACTCAAACCTGGTTTCCCAGTTTCAAAGTCAGCTAATACCACAACCTCTCCCTGTTGACTGCAGTATTTGATTTATGGCAGGCAGAGGAGAACAGCAGAGACTAATTTATATCCGCCTGTTCCATGCAGGGGAGGGAGAGAAAAATAACTGAAGAGCCTCCTTGCTGGCCCTCACCAAACCCCCACCCCCGGCTCTAGTCTTCTCTCCTGCCCCAGAACCCTGCAAAGCAAGTGCTAATGGCTTCCCATCGGCAGCTCTTTGAGGCCCCTGTCACACCTGGAGGAAGCCAGAGGGCAGGCACACCTCAGAGTGCTGTGACAGCCGGAGCAGCCCATTGGCTTTCTGCCTCTGACAATGCTGCAGGGCAGCCTGACTTTATTGTGCATCAGGTGAGGCTCATTATGTGTATGCAAAGGCTTTAACAACAGCCTTTGATGTTGTGCCCTTGCGGTGGAGACCGACATGGCCACCAAAAAGACGTCCCACCAACGGGCCTCAACCACAGGCCCATCGGCCGCTGGCCGATTCCATGCCTTGCCAATCCGAGGCTGTTTAGCACCTAGACCCTATTGAATTCTTGTCGTACCCGGGTTTCACTGTGGGAAAATACCACATGAATGACTTGTACTGAACTATAGGTACAGATCTGGTCTGTGTAGAACAGCTGGTAGTCTCCCACTGTGTCATTGGCGAAATAAAGCATGCCTCTGCATAATTAAACGTTATAAGTCACATATTCAAGTAAGTGAAAAATTATAGTCGCCAAAAAAAAGAGCACAAAACGTTCTGGCTTCTGGATCTTGCACTGTACTATTCAGAGCTGCAGACATTTTTTCATTGAAATTCAACAGGGTTAAAGAGGTCCCTATCTACTAATTGATCTCAATGTGCATTGCAATCCAGGCGAGCTAATCAGTACCCAGACCCCACAGCCCCACTTAAGGCGTTCAGAGAGGCAAAAGAGCAAACTCAGGTCACTTGAAAAGTATAAATGAAAATATATGCTACAAAACAATCAGATATTATCATAAGAACCCAATATTTATGTGCACTTATTTCCATTATAAACATGATAGGATGTTCTTGCACGTCTAGATCCTGCGATATTAAGTTAAGTCTGTAGATTTATATAGTACAGCTTATCACCTGTTAGGGTATCCAGGCGCTGTCAATGAGCACGGGTAAATTAAGTGATTTGCCCAGAATCACAGGATGTTGCGCCGACGCCGAGACTCGAACCCGGATCCCAGGGTTGGCAGCTCTGGCCCCTGCCCCACATCCTCTCCACTTAATATCTGCCCATCTGAATGGGTTAGTAGTGTGAAAAGTGGGCAGTTATTCATATTTCGAAATTAGATTATCAGAAATAAAGTAATTAGGTATTACAACGTTTTAAAAGTTTCTCAAAAATGCTAGTGAGCAGTCAAAGTGATAGAAGACAAGAGGACATTAGCCGTAAAAAGCACCGCGACAACATTTTGTGAAAAAGGAGTGTTGCTGGTGAGGTTTTTTAAAGGTTAATATTCCTTGCTGATAGTCCAATCAATTCAGGGGAGCTACATCCTATGAAACAACAATGAAGCACATAAATAGAGGAGACAGTGAAAGATGGGGGAACACTGTCATTCTTTTAAGTTCTCTCTCTGCCACACAAAAGTGACTCTGATGCACAACAGGAACTTTTTCCCACAATAGAACTCCTTACCACAACAGAACCATTTCATATCTGACACTAGAACATGCTGATGAAAGAAACATCAGAACTCTCTGATGAATATGCAGCTCCTGCATGAAAGGCTGCTGATTTAAAAGGGGATTTTATGGGGAAACAGCCTTTACCACGCAGGTGCCTTTACCATGCATGGTGAGCATATAAGATAAGTGTAGGTATGATGAGTGTGTGTGTGTGTGTGTGTGTGTGTGTGTGTGTGTGTGCGTGCGCGCGCGTGCGTGCGTGCGTGCGTGCGTGTGTGTGTGTGTGTGTTTTGTGTATAGTGGTAATGGGTGGTAAGAGTATTTCTAGATTTTAAGGGTGGGCAGTGGCAAAGGGTGGTAAGGATAATTTTAGGGTTTAGGGATGAGCAGAGCTATCGAGTTGAAAGGGTAATTTAAGGATTTAGCAGTGGACAATGGTAAAGGGTGGCAAAGGTGATTTTAGGGTTTTGGGGTGGGTTGTGGCATAGGATGGTAAGGGTAATTTAAGGGTTTGGGGTGGATAGTGATAAAGTGAGGTTAGAGTCATTTTAGGGTTTAGGGGTGAGTAGTGGTACAGGGTGGTAAGGGTAATATTAGGGTTTAGAGGTGGGTAGTAGTAAAGGGTGGTATGGACAAAAAAATATTCTAATCATGTTTTTTGGTAAAGGCATATGCGTGGTAATGTAAACATCCCATTTTAAGCACATGTCTGAGTGGGAATAACTATCAGCTGCTGTTTGTACTGTGAAGATGCCACTCTTCACTTAATTTTTCGGTTCTTTTGTTTTCATCCTAATATCTTCATTTGAAAGCCTTTGGGTTTTCAATACTTTCAATCCTTAGTTCTAGGGGTACTATTTCCTAGAAGTGGTTCACTGCAGCAAGCAGCTGGGAAATCCACTAATTGTTTTGGTGAACCGAGCCCCTGGCAAGGACCCCTATCCCATCATACTCCTATCAGTAAATCATGATAAGGCAGACAGACACAGGACTCATAGCATGACCTTTTCAAACTAGTTTCTCTATGCTCCTGTTTTTTTTGTTTTTTTTATCAAGGTTTTGAATGTTATTTCTGACAGCTAAATTAGATTACAGGGGACCTGCTTCTATTTTATGTGTAAGGACTTCATATATATTTGGAAGTCATTTGCGGAGCTAAAATTCTAAATTTGCTGTTAAAAATTCAACCTGTTGGTTGCAACCCTTTTGTACAATTAAATTATTTAATCGTTATACTCTTCAGGAAATGAGAAGTGTGCAGTTCCTATGTGGGGGTCTAAGTCTCTTGGTGGGGCCAGTCCAGGGTAGTCCAAGGGAGTGCTCCTTTTAGGAGCAAGGACCCTCACACACCCCTAGGGCTGTCATGCTTCATCATCGGGCAGCTCCTCGTTGGGCTGGCGCTGCAATGCCCAACGTGCCCCTCAGGGGGCTCTTTACCGGAGTTCTTTTCTTTTTTGCCGACGTGAAGAGTGAGGTTCAAATGTGGTGTGCAGGTGTGATTAGAATGAGGGTAGGGTATGGGTACTAAAAATGACTAAAGAGGAACCAAAAACCAATTTTAATTGTTGGATCTTTTTGTCGTGTTTGATAGGCTCACCCACAATTGGCATAAGTTAACTTACTTATAAGTCCCTAGTATATGGTACCATGTACACCGTGGGCAGGTAAGTTAAAATTTCCCTCATGGACTGCAGCATTTATTGTGCCACCACACATATGACAAAGCAAAGCAAGACTCCCAGCTGGCTGGGAGAGCAGTTTTCAAACTGCTGGCTCGACTTTGCCATCTAAACTAATGACAAAGACAAAACCTTTCTTTTTAATATATATAATTCACCCCTGAGGTAGCCTATTCAGCCCTAAGGCAATAGCAAAATATGTCCTAACAGCAAAAAAAACCAAATTGTCGTTTTTGTTGTAGAAAGGCTAGTAGTCCTATTGGTGAGTGCAGGGTTACACGCTGACAACTCAGCTGCACTAACTTCTGAATGGGTCTACTAAAGTTGGTACTTCAAGGTATCAAAATAATTGTTACATTAACCCCAACTTGATGACCAAGTCGAATTTAATGTAACTTTTAAGTAAATGGCAGCTTTAGAAAGTTGACACTTTGGTGCCCAAGTTTTTCACTGACCATTTAAGGTTGCTGGCCACGAAACAGCCTTCTGCCCTCTCTGGGGGAGGTGTGAACGACTCTCAGGAAGGAACAGAAAGGGCCTGCCATTAGAAGAGGTGTTAACTCTCCCTGGCAGGAAGGCCAAACAGGATGTGAGCCCAAAAGGCGAGCTTCAAAGGGGAAATGGTGGACATACAAAAGAGGGGCTGCTCTTTTCTTCTGGTAGACAATTTAGCTTCAGGACCAGGGAGGGGAAACAGTTGCCAAACCACGGTGTACCCCACAAGTAGCCACACCTTTAGGGTGGGTTGCCAAGCTCTACACACTGAGGGAGGGGTTCTGCCATCTTGGGAGTGGACTGAATATTGCATCCTTGGATAGCTAGATGCCACATTATGCAGGAAATCATCATGAGGCTAAAGTGAACCTGGCAGCCCATTGGCTAGTAGAAACTGCACCCCCAAGGTCAAGGTGTGGGCATAAAAGTGGCACCCTTGGGATCCAGACCTCAGTTCACATCTGCACTGGTGAGAGGACTGAAGAAGGACTGCCATGCTGTTCCCTGGACCCAGCAAAGAGAGGCTACACTAAAAACTGGACTGCACATGCTGATGTTTGGGCTAGCAAAGAAAAGACTGTGCCTTTGGTGCTCCTTTCGAGGAAAAGTCTTCCCTAGCCCCAGATAGAAGGGGTGACTCCAAGAGTCAGTTGGTTGACTTCCTGTTACAGCTCCACGGCAACAAAAGCTGAGGAAGCTTGCCTTGGTGAGTTGGTAGCCACAAATGCTTGACCGTCACTGACCGCTGAAGCACAGTCTGGAAGACGAGTCTCAATGCTCAAAAGTTGCACCTGGATTCACTGGACTGGAGAGTTATTGGAGACTGGAGAGTCATTGGAGTGCAGTTTGATCACCCAAGACAGACACTAGCCTCAGTTAAAGAGAACCACTGGTTTCACTGTAACTGGAGACCAGTGGACCAGTGCTAACAGTTTTTGGCTGGACTTCAACCAGACTTTGAGTGACATTGTCCTCTGTGGCCAAAGTCACCCCCACATGTCTGTGCACTTGTAGGAAGCTGGCTCTATATATACTATACCAAAATGAGGTATAGTGTGCACAGAGTTCAGTGGACCCCAAAGTAAGCAGAGGTAAAAGTAGATAGCACCTTACTCTCTATTTGTGGTAGTGTGGGCGAGCAGTAAGGCTTTATCGGAGGATAGTGCTAAGCATTTATTGTACATACTCAGGCAAGAAATGGTGTCACACACTCAAAGACTGAACTCAGACCAATTTGTTTGTATAAAAATATTATTTAGTTATATTTATTTCCTAGAACCAAGCAAACCTGGCACAGGTAAGTGTAAAAGGCAGGTTGAACAATACAAGCAAGTTGAATGAAAATGGCTTTGTTACAGATTTGTAAATGCTTTGAATACAGTTGAAATTACTGTTAGATTACTTTTGATTAATTTGCAGATTACTTTATAGATTACTTTTTCTACTCATTGTGATATGCCTAGATATCACACTGGGACATTTACTAGAGAAAAGTAAAGCAGTTTTAGTATATTTGTAGTTTCTTAGAGTTCCATCCAAACCAACTCCACACTTAAAAACAATTTTCAAGAAAAGCAGTCAATGCAATCCTATTGGAGGAAATGGAGTTATCGGTTTACAGGTAAATGCTTGGTTGTGGGAGTTGGGTTTCGGGGGTTAGAACCAGGGTTCCCCCAGGGTCGAGGATGCACTCTCAAAGCACCCTCAGCGGCACTAGGGCGCAGAGTGCTGAGGCCCAATGTTATCCAATGGGGGATAGGGGGACTCCGGTTGGTGGCTGCTCACGAGCAGACCACAAGGTTGTGGGAGCAAAGCTCCTGGTGTTAGGCTCAGGGCAAAGGGGGATCTGATTTAGCATACAATGTGCACCCACAGCGGCCCAGGGGCATCCGGTGTAGGGTGCTGGTTTGGCGTCGGGTGCCCTGTTGTTTTCAATGGGGATGCTCCAGTTGCAACAAAGACTGCAGGCTCAGGGACGAAGATCTTCTGGAGGTAACCACCGGTTGGAGAGGCAAGTTGGGATGCCTGAGGATGCTGGGACACCGTCGGTTGGGCCACCCAAGGCTGTGGAACGTCAGGTGCAGGGGTGTCTTTAGCCGTCAGGATTTTCTTACCAGCTCCAGTCGTGGTCGGGGGGATCCTCCAGAAAGGGGCTGCAGGCGTCGATTGGAGATTCGAGGCAGGTCAGAGATCACCGGATCTCAGGTCAGGATCGCCGGGGAGACCTCCTCGTGGTGTTGGGCCATTCGAACTCGGGGCGTCGGTGTCGGGTGCAGAGGGGTGCAGACTCGTGTATTTGGCCGAAGCCAGAGTCAGTGGGTGAGCAAATCCGGTGCTTCCGGGAGCCATGGTCTTGGTTTTGGAAGGCAGGGCAGGTCCTCCAGGTTCTTGGGGGCTGCTGGCTGCAGAACACACAGAGATCTCGCTGGAACAGGTTCGAGGTGGGGACAGGCCGGTAGGGCTGGGGCCAAGTCAGTGGGCGTGCTCCTCTTCTTAGTTCAGCACGGCTTCTTTGGTCCTTCTTCTTCTCTCTTCTTGTCCGAGGAGGAAAAGTTCAGGGTTGCCCCTAAATACTAAATTTAGGGGCGTTACAGGTAGGTACAGGTCGGGACCAATGTGTCCCTTCCTTGGGGTGGGTACACCCCCTACTATGCCACCATCCAGTCGGATGGGGGTATATACCTCTCTCTGGTTGGCTGTGTCTCTCCATCTGCAAGATGGCGGGGACTGAGAGTTGTGCTTCACCTCGCCTCCCCCACCAGAGGGGTGGGCTTGGCAAAGGTGGGCACACCTCCCTTCGCGGACGGACTTCAGTCCGTCCACCATCGTTTCGGATTTGGGACTGGCCGCCTATGAGGCGGCCTCCCCACAATCCAAATTACGATGCGACCGCCACCACGGTGGTCGCATCACCTATATTTTGCATTGTGGTGGGGATGCAGTCAGCAGCCCCTGCCGCAATACAAAATATAGGGTGCAGACACATCCCTGCACTACGTGGCAGGCACCATGCGGTGCCTGCCACATGGTGCAGGGATATGTAGGGGGGGCACCATAGGTGTTCCCCAGGGTACATGTCCCTGCACCTGGGATTGAGGGGGGCCCACTACGGGTCCCCAAATTCATTTCTGCCAGCCGTTTTGCGGTGGGTTGACCGCCGCAGTACGACCGGAGGAAAGGGATATCATAATCCCTACGGCGGTGCCTGGCAGGCACCGGCGCAATTCAGCGCTGTGCATTTGGTCTGACGGGCGGTCGGATTTGTTCCGCCCGTGTGGACCGTGGGGGTTGGTCTTTCCGACCGCCACGCTTCCCCCGCCATAATATGGCGGGGGAAAATCACATTGCGATGGCGGAGGGACCGCCACCGACAGCCTGTCCGTGACGGTCCCTCGGCCATCGTAATGAGGCCCTTGGTTTTCCCACTGATTCTCCCTCCCAAAGTGGGGGTCAGAACTGGTGGGGGCCAGTTGCTGGAAGCAGCAAATGGCTGTGGAAGCTCACAAATGCGGCAAGCCTTTGAAGCTTCCCCTTCGTGGACCCTGCCCATCCTGGGGGAGGAGGCTTGGCACCTCGTCCCAGGATGTGCATTGTTTCAGACCCCGAGAGCAGCAGGCTCTCAACCCAAGGGTCCAAAAACATGCCTGGTGGTGGCAGCAGGCGTGCAGCCACTCAGCCAGGACACTAGAGTTAGGTTGTTTTTCAGGGGGCATCTCTAAGATGCCCTCTGACTGCATTTTTAATAAATCCCACACTGGCATCAGTGTGGGTTTAATGTGCTGAGAAGTTTGATACCAAACTTCCCAGTTTTCAGTAAAGCCATTTTGATTCTGTGAAGTTTGTAATTACAAACTCCCAGCACCATATACTCTTAATGGCAATACTGCACTTACAATGTCTAAGAATTGGTTTAGACACCTTAGGGGTACAGGGCTCATGCACCTGTATCCTCACCACTGGTATAGTGCACCCAGCTAGAGCGGTGGCTTACCTATGCCAGAGCAGTGGACTGTAGGCATGGCACACAGGGAGGTGTACCATGTCGACTCTTCACTTTGTTCTGCACCAAAACACGCAGCCTGCAATGGCAGTGTGTGTGTGTGTAAAGGTACAGGGCCTCGAAGGGTGGCACAATAAGTGCTGCAGCCCTTAGAGGCCTTCCCTGGTGACAATGCCCTTGGTACCTATGGTACCTTTTACAAGGGACTTACATGTGGCCAGAGAGTTGCCAATTTGGTTTTGCAACAGTACAATTTAGGGAAAGAACATAGGCCCTGGGTACCTGGTTGGCAGGAACCCAGGGCACACTCAGTCAAAGTACATCAACAGTTTGGCAAAAAGTGGGGGCAACCATGCAAAAAGGGGCACTTTCCTACAGCACTGGATCAGCATCCTCATCATCCTTCAGCATCTTCAGCATCCTGCATTCCTTGCATCAGGACCACTCCATTGATGTCTATGGCAATTCGCCCATAGACCCTGGAACTTGACTGAGGACTAACTTGAGTACAACATAACTGTCCTGCCAAGCCCTTCTGGCCCCTTTCACTTGCTCCATGCTGGAGTTGACTGCCCAGAGCTGGTTGGAGTAACCGAACATAACTTTACAAAAGTTTTCAAAAGTTACCAATGCTTGTTTGGGATTGACTACAAAGCAGTGATTTATTATTTGCTTAATAATTTATATCTCCGGAACCTTCTAATGGATTATTTTTCATATTGGTGTCTAAAAATGTATACAAATAATAGCAATTTTTATAAATTGTTGATAGATATCTTTTCTTTATGTTTCTTATTCAACTGTTTTGGTGCTTCTAAATGCTTTGAAATGAAATTAAGATTTCTAAAGCACACTACTACCCGTAGGTGTCTAGGCGCTGACTCCCAGAGGGTGGACCAGGGTAAAGGATAGAACTAGACGTCAAGGAGGGACAGAAAAGTAGTGCTGAGCTAATTGTTAAACAGCCAGGTTTTAAGAACCTTACGAAAGATAAACAGATTTTTTAAGGGTTTTAGTTTCAGAGGCATCGAATTCCAGAGTTTGGCAGTAGCCGCTGCAAAGCTCTTGCCTCCCCAGGTGGCTCTTTTAAATTTAGGTATGACCAAATTGGCCTGGGAGGAGGATCTTAAAGACCTAGGAGGGATGTATTGTTGAAAGAGCTGTTTGATGGATTCTGGACCCTCAAGATGAAGGGCCTTAAAGGCTATTCATAAAGACTTCAACATTACCCGCTTTCCCACCGGGAGCCAATGAAGTAAGGGGAGAGACTTGGAGACCGATTGATGTTTTGGTATTCCTAGAAGCAATCTGGCAGCCGCATTTTGGACCATTTGGAGCTTGTCCAGAGCTTTCTTGTCGGCAGTCAGAAAAAACCCATTGCAGTAGTCTATTTTAGAAAAGACCAGTGCTGTGATCACTGCTTTGTGTAGGTCCAAAGGGATGAAAGGGAAGACCTTCCTAAGTGATTTAAACATAAAGAAACACGAAGAAGTGATGGCATTGGCGTGTCACACAAAGGAAAGTTTTTCCTCAAATTGGACTCCCAGATTTTTCACTTTGGGAACAGGAGTTGGGAGCGCACCCATTTCCTGAGGCCACCAGTTAGGGGACCAAAATGATGGATGATTGCCAAAGAGTAACACCTCAGTTTTAACTGAGTTTAATTTCAGACAATTGTTGGACATCCAACTACCGATCTGTAACATGCAGTTGTGAAAACATTCTGCTGTGCTGTCAGGATTTTCTGTGACTGACACTACGATTTGGGTGTAGTCAGCATATGAGACAACTGAGAAACCAAAGCTTTTAATCAGTGAGACCAAAGGAGTAACGTACAGATTAAAAAGAGTGGGACTCAATGCCGATCCTTGTGCTACCCCACAGGGTAGAGTAAAAGTTGTAGACCTGTGACCGTTACATTCCACAAACTGTGTTCTGTCTGTGAGAAAGGAGCTTAAGAGCGGTACCTCTGACTCCTATCTCAGACAGACAATTGATAAGGAGTTCATGGCTAACAGTATCGAACGCTGCCAAAAGATCTAACAGAATTAGGGCAGCGTTCCCTCCCTTATCTATAGTTGTTCTGACATATTCCGAGGCTGTAATCAGAGCTGTCTCTGTGCTGTGTTGGCTTCTAAAGCCAAACTGGGAGGAATCCAGTAATTTATGTTCCTGGATGAATTGAGAAAGCTCGGTGTTCATGGCTTTCTCTATCATCTTGGCCGGAAAAGGAAGTCGAGAAATTGGCCTATATTTGTTGGGATTATCAGCATCCAGATTTGGTTTTTTTAAAAGAGGAAAAATTGATGCTATTTTCCAACTTTTGGGGAAGTAGCCAAGATGGAGCATTTGATTGAAAATCACTAAAAGGTGTCCAGGAACTATGGCAGAGGCTAATTGTAAAACTCTAGGAGGGCAAGGGTCAAAAGGCGACCCTGATTTGATTTTATTAAACAAATCTGTTACTTGACCAATTGTAAGGGGGGAGAAGGCCAAGAGAGTGGTATTCCTAGACTGAGATGGCTCTGATAAATCAGCATCCAAGTTGTTAGCTTCACTGATAACAGTCCCAAATTTGGCTCCATTGGAGGCCACTGGCTGTGGGTTGTCAGTCATGCAGGTCCCCGCCGAGTGTAGGCTAGAAGTCAAAGCATTAAAGATAACCTCTACATTGTCTTTAAAGAATGTAGCGAGTTTGTTACAAAAAGAAGCATCCGTATTAGAATTTCTAGCTGGTGAAGGATTGCTTAGTTTGACCACTGTGGAAAAAAGCTCTTTGGGAGTGTTCAATGGTGAATTAATTTTATTTATGAGAAAGTTGGATTTGGCTTTGGTCAGAATTTTTGTGTATAGTAATAGTTCTGCCATGTAAAGATCTTTGTCCTCTATACTATAATTCGACCTCCACTTTCTCTCTAGTCTTCTACATGATTGTTTGGCCAGTCTAAGCTCTTCATTGAACCAGGGTTCAGATTATTTCCGCGTTTGGCCGGAGCTAAACTGCTAATGGAATCGCTAATCCATTGATGATAATCATCAGTTGCTAGATCAAGATCAGGAGGAACTGGTTTATAGGATTGAGTTAGGGCCTTCGTCAGTTGGCCTTCCGATATTAGGTGCCAAGGTCGATAGCTGGAAGAAGGTGGGATCATAGGCTCTTCAAGGCCATGGCCCACTAAATTCAGTTGGAACATCACTGCCTTATGGTCTAACCATGTTAACGGTAGAGAGAGAGTAGCCTGAATAAAGGGGCAGTCTGAAAAAACGCCATCGAGGGTGTGGCCACCAGAATGCGTGGGATCGCAAACTAATTGAGACAAACCTAAAAGAGATAATGAAGCTATAAGATCCTGAGTATCTGGGTCCTCCTTATTCTCCAGATGGAAGTTAAAATCACCAAGGATAGTGAAATCAGAGGAGTTAGCTTTGATGTCTCATTGTGACTTATCCATGTTTAAAAAGAGATTTCTAGGGCCGGGGGTCTATAAATCAAAGCACCATTAAAAGAGTAGTGATTTGAAAGACCAATTTTAAAAGCCAGGGCTTCACAACCAGGATGGGGTAGGGGGTCAAACCTAACCCTGAATTTGTCTTTAAAGACAATTGCTAGGCCGCCACCTCTATTCCCTATGCGATCCAGCCTGATTAATGAGTAGCCAGGAGGGGTGGCAATGACCAGGTCGGGACCCGAAGCGGCGTCTGCCCTGGTCTCAGTTACAAAGGCGATATCAATACTAGCACTGTCTAAAAAATCAGCCATTTCCATTGCATGTTTTATGAGTGAACGAGCATTCAACATAGTGCATTTTATTGTTTCTGCCATGCATTTCCGAGTACTAGTCACAAAATGGCTAAGCGAGTTTGTCTTATAACAGTTGAGTCTGAGAGAGCAGACCGGGCAAATTTGGCATAATGGTCCATCCCCCAGGAACAGTGTAGGGCCTATACAAAATCGGGCTTCAGACTTGAGATTGAGTAGCTCTTCCCTAGAGTACCTCAAGCCATCGCGGCGCTGGGGAGCGAAACCGGCAGGAGGGCTGGCGCTGATCACGTCCGGAGCGCAGACGGGCGCAGACAAGCTTGCCTTTGGCGCACCTGCGGCGCGTCCGCGCTGCGGCTCCCATTATGTAGAGAGAAGAGTCAGCCGGTCGCAAGACTAGACCGCTGACCTTCCAAAATGGTGCCTGTGCGTGTCAATATGGGGATTAGGACACAGTGATGGAGCAAGGTTTCGAAAATGAAACTTGCTCGTATGCAATCTTCCTCATTGTATTAATATTAAAACTTGTATTGTCTGTATTAATATTTGCACACATTACATGAATAGTTAGGATGCTTGCCTATGTGTTTTTCTAATAAATAACGCTTGTTGCTAGTCTAAAATGGCTGCTTAAGCGCGAGATTTTAACTGCGCATGTCACAACCTGATCACATGATGTGACGTCTTTCTTTGCTTGGTGGGAATTTCTGCTTCTGCGCAGTGTGCAATAAAATGGCTGCTCAATGTTCTCACATGCTTAAGCTTGCTCCTGTGTCATTACTAAATTGTCCTTTCTTAACACAATTAATGCGGGATAGGATTTTATAATTAAAAGGGATTAGAAATAAGATAAGTGGTATACAGTGAAACGTTTTATTTTTGATATTAATATTTCCTTCTTGCACTTTTAGTAATTCGTAATCTTGGGCCTGGGTTGGTGACTTGAAACTAGAGAAGTAGAAGGTTCTGCGCATGACACCTGAAAGACTGCCAAAATGAAGTCAACTTGGACGTCTCACAAGGCCATGACCTATCGGCCGAAGAGGATGTTCTAAATGTACAAAATTGTAACAAAAGATACAATTGCTGTAGAAATTGTATATAATTTGTTGTGAGACGGGTGGGAAATAAAGTGAATGTATTAAATTGAAGGGGAGGGAACGTTAATACAATAGGCTTCACAAATTAAGCCAAATTTGTCATGGTGCGAGAATCCACTTCCTGTCCCTGTCCAATCAGAAGTAGTGGTCCCATATTTTAGCAACATTAAGGGGAGGTACATGGGCGTAGAAGGGTATAATAGAATATAGCATTAGTAGTTAGTTAGCTCAGACTCTTAGAATATACAGAAGAGCTCCAGGCTGCCCAGCTGATCGATTGCTGACAGAATCCCTATCCAGAAGAGGTCCTGAGGAGGGGGCGGCGGAGTCCATTAGAGGGAAGAATCGATGAGAAGTCGAGTACCAGAGAGGGGAACGGCGCAGGTGTCGTTGTAGAGAGGTCACCAGTCCAGTCCTGATCCTGAAGAAGGTCCTTACTCTTCATCCTTCCAAGGTCCTATCCTTTCAAACTCCTTGGCTAAGGGTTTGGTTCTCGCATTTAGGTAAATATATGCAACCTTTAGTTGCGCTGCTGTTCCTATCTCCTCTTTTCCTTAAACACCGTCATTGATTAGAAATAATCATTCTATGCTTTTCCACGAGTATTCTGATCAAATACCGTGTCTTTTTCTGTATTTACTCTGCTAAAACTTTAGATAAACATTTTAAAACTTCTTGACTCTGTGGTTATTTCAGGGTTATGTATTATAGTGAATGTCACTCATTTTAAACTTCCCAATTAGCAAAGGATCCATTGGTAAGTTATTACTCTTCAATCAGAAGGTAATTGGTAGCAGGGATTTTGATAAAAAGAGTACATCTGACACCCAGCGTAAGTATTAGTGTAGTATGAATGTATGGGCCCAAGTGAGTATATGGTGTATGAATGCTGTTTGCTAATATCGCGCTGGATCAGTTTTCTGGTAAGCAGAGGACGGTTTGTGTTACTCTTTGTTAATTGGGTAATGAGAATTTTATTTTGTATTTTTATGAACTAATACCAGTTATTCTTGAGTATTGTTTTATGTTGTCCAGAATACCCCGGGGAGAAAGAATAGCGGATGGCAAGTAGAAGCCATACTGCAGTGAGGTTATCTGTCAGGCAGAAATAGTACTGAATAGTTAAGCAGGACTATCAGCACTTGTTAGGGATTCTATGCGTGTAAGTATAGCTAAAGGAGTACGCTGATAAAAATTTGATGTTATATCACCTAGAAAGGGTAACATTGAAAGAAGTAACAGGTATTTCAGAAAGCTTGCGTGAAGAGTAAACGGAAGGGTTTTACTCGTAGTGTATGTTCTAGTAAACGGAAAGGTTTTACTAAGTGTGTAAAAGAACCTATCTTTCTGAATTAGAGAAACTGGCACGATAGCGAATGTTTTTATGTTGTCACTGAATTTTAATTAAGAACTATAGAGAAAATAAAGTTTGCGTAAAATTTTTGTGAAGGGAGGGTCAGTTGCCGGAGAGGGAGCTGACGTCACAAAACGCCGCGCTGGCATTGGTTGGATCCGCGGGAGTGGGAAAACCCTTGTAAAGGAGGGGTCAGTAGTCAGGAGTAGTACTGACATCACAGGTGCCGCGCTGGGATTGGTTGAATCAGCGTGAGAACAGAAAAGAGCAGATTATAAAGGAGGGGTTGACAGAAAAACGTCACCAAAAAGGCCACGCAAGGATTGGCTTAGAATTAAAAGTTAGCAAAGATTTGTTTGGTTGAGAGTTTAGAAGCAAAATTCTAAGTGGATAAGGATTGCATGTTAAAACGTGATCCGACTTTAACAGGGAATCGTCCAGATAGGAGATTTCTAGGGTTTGCAGAATATAATTTTATACATCGGTATTTGCCTAAGATGTACGGAGAAAAGAAGAAGATGTCAGTTTTACAAAAGATTAAGAATGATTTCAAAAAGGATAAACCAATCAAAACTAGAGAGGGAATTATTATTCCCCCAGCCAAAACGCCCGCATCATATATGATGATGGAGAGAGGTTATCATACTTGTGTATGGATAGAGAATTGGAGAGAATATACTAAAAATGACGGGATACTAGAATTTCCCGAGAATGGCACATTCAATGGGCGAATTCTTCAAAATTTGAGACAAAGGATGAATGATTTAGAACCTAGACCCAGATTGACTCAATACGAAGCTTTAGAGGAATGGGAGACTGAAGCATTTGAGCGTGATAGATCACGAAGTAATGGATTTTTCCCCAGATACTTACGGGAGAATAGGGAAGGTCAGATGAAGCAATGGAGAAGGACAATGCTTGTTGAGGGATTATATCCACTACTCACAGAAGGAGAGAAATCAGGAGGCAAGTGTACAGAAAAGACAAAACATTTAATGAGACATGAAGACTCAGAAGATGAGTTTATGGAAGAAATATTGAGAAATCCTCCGCCGTATCAGGAAGGGTCAAGTGGAATTCCTCCTAGTGCCCCACCACAAACACCAATGGTACCTCAGGTACTACATGAATTCACCCCGAATAGAATACTTCATGAAAAAGAAAAAGAAGCATTAGAAAAGACCAGAGCAGAATTAGTACGGAAAATATCCCAGATAAAAACACATCCTGATTCATTGACTATTCCTGTAACAATTGGTCCAGTAGTGCCATTATATGGTATACAAGGAAACTGTCCTCCTCTGATACCCGTATCTTCTCCTATGAATACTCCCGAAAATTTTCAAAAACTTGAAGCTCCAGTTATAATTGAAGATCATTTTAGTGATTGTGATTCCACAATATCTCTCATGGATTTACCTGTCAGAGGTCCAGTAAAAGGTACTCCAAGAAAAGAAATACTTGAGCGTTCAAAAGATGTAAGTTTAATAACTTCATCAGGGGCAAAGAGTGCTACCATAGTAACACCTGAAGATTTAGAAAGGTGGGTACAAGGATCAGATAAATTGTGTACTCCTCCAAAATTACTAGACATTCAGAAATTAAAAGCAGAGTTAGAAGAAATGATAGCAGGAAATATAGGAGTAGAACGCTTAAACACTTATGATGAAGAAGAATTGCTGTTCCTATGCAGGAGTATCACTAGAAATGTAAGGTTATTTCATGAAAAATTGTCCAATCTAGCCCTACAAATGGGAATTGAAATAGGGAAATCAAAAGTACTACAGAAACCCTATAGAGCAGAATTTTCAGACAAAGATTTAGAAAATATGAATGCTTCTGGAAGAAGACTGCAAATACGAGAATTAATGTTAGTTTTGCAAAAATGGGGAGACCTAGATAAATGGAGAACTAGGTGGGCAAAGAAAAAGGAAGAAGCTCGCTCAAGTCGAACAGCTTCTGAATATGTAATGAAGGAAACAGAAAAAGTTGACAAAATGTACCCGATGCGAGAGGTTGCAGGAGGAGGTTATGTACATGTCCCATGGAGTAGACAGGATATTTTATCATTTACGAATGATTTTCCAAAGCTGAGAGAAAAGCCAATTGAATGGTACAAGCAAGTTGAAAGGTTTGTAAAAGTGTCAAAAGTATTGTTGAAGGATTTGGATGGTTTGTTTGACATAGTGGTACCTGCAGATTTATGGACAGATTGTAAGATCACAGTCGATTGGCCGAATGATGAGTATCCCAGAGATCCAAAAACAGGTGCCCCGTCAAATGATGTGATGAAAAAGTATCAGCAGGTAATAACATACCTGAAGGGGAAAATACCACCGAAAGAAACAGATTGGGTAAAAATAGATCGAACTACCCAAGAAGCCAGTGAAACAGTACATTCGTATTTTGAGCGCCTTTTACAGGTGTTCAAACAGTACAGCGGATTTGAGGACATTGGAGACAAAAACATGAGTCAGTTTGTATACCGATTTGTGTATGGTTTGAAACCCGAGATTTGTCAGATGATTAAGCAACATATGCTTTGTTGGCAGGGAAAACCAATTGACGAAATTTTGAAATATGCAAAGTACTGTGGGGATGACATTGAGGATAGACACAAGAAATTGCAGGAGAAAGTAATGTGGGCACAGGTGAAAATGGCTGAGAAACAGGGAATTAATTTAGACAATCCCAATGAAACGCAAGGAAAAGACTCTGGAACGAATGGTGATTCGGGAAATGGTGGGAGAATGAAAGGACGAATGAGTAGAGAAGAAGCCAAAAAGAAATTTCCTTGTCATGGATGCGGAAAATTGGGGCATTGGAAGGATGAGTGTAAAAAGATTCGAAATAATAATGGCCCAAATCAAAATTTAAATTCACAGACGCAGAATGACTCACAGCAAGGGGTAAATCCTCAGAGTCAGTTGCCACCTCCACCTGTTCAAGGTAATGTAAACAGAGCAAAGCACGGTACAGACATCGGTTACTCGGGGGGAAGTGGTAAGAATGATTATATGACCTCACAATTTCTTTTGCAGGATGATTTTTGCGGGTTCGACGCATGACGGTGCCTAGGAGAGGGGAGAAGGAATGCGTACTTGGCGCATCCCTGCAGGTAGATCAATCAGGTCCATATGTTGAAGGAAAAGTGAGAGGTAATGATATTACTTTTCTTTTGGATACTGGTGCTACCAGGTCTACTGTGAGAACAGTAGACGTCCCAAACCTTCCTCTCTCTGGTGAAGATATTCAAGTTATAGGGGTTGCTAACCAAAGAATTAGAACACCACTTACCGAACCAATGGAGGTTAAAATTGGAAATTTCAAAGAAATGCATCAATTTGTAGTATGCGATTCCAGTCCTGTAAACTTGCTAGGTAGGGACTTGTTGTGCAAAATGAATTGCACCATTTTCTGTATGCCGGATGGTGTGGCAGTACAGACACCAGATGAAGATCATGTATATAAAATTATGGTCGCAAAACAAGGAACAGAAGTAGATGAAATGTTTTCATTAATAACAAAAGATGAATTGCCAGAAGAATTAAAAGATACAGTAAATCCCATAGTATGGGATCTCACGGGAAAGGAAGTAGGATTCATGGCTAAAATAGACCCAGTTCAAGTAACTGTAAAAGAAGGTGCAATTTTCCCAAATACAAAACAGTACAAAATGAGTGCAGAAGTAAAAGCAGGTGTCATTGAAGAAATAAATCGGATGGTCAAACAAAATATACTGAGAGAAGTAATGAGTAGTCCATGTAATTCACCAATCATGGGACTAAAGAAACCTAGTGGTAAATATAGGATCGTTCAAGATCTGAGGAAAATCAACAAAATTGTAGAGCCATGTTGTCCTATAGTGCCAAACCCTGCAGTAATTCTGTACCAGATTCCTTGGAATGCTGGATGGTTTACAGTCATAGATCTGTGTCAAGCCTTCTTTTCAATTCCGTTACACCCAGACAGTCAGTATCTCTTCTCATTTAAATTTGAAAACAAGGTCTATGTATGGAATCGTGTTCCTCAGGGGTACACAGAAAGTCCTTCTATTTTTAATCAGATATTGAAAAAGTGTCTCGAAAAATTAGTGATGCCAGGAAGCTCAGTCTTAGTTCAATACATAGACGATTTATTAGTGGCATCAAGCACCAGAGAGGACTGTATTGTTGATACTATAGCACTCTTGAATCTTTTGGCAGACGAGGGACATAAAGTCTCACCTGAGAAATTACAGTTTTGCACAACAACTGTTAAATACCTGGGACATCAAATTGAGAGAGGTAAAAGAAGAGTAACCTCTGAAAGAGTAGCATTAATAAAAAGAATGCAAATGCCAGTGACGCAAAGACAAGTAAGAATGTTCTTAGGAATAGTAGGTTACTGTCGACAATGGATACCAGGATTTTCCATGTTGGCTAAGCCCTTGATTAACATGACCAAAAAGAAAGCAAAAGATCCTGTTGAGTGGGAAGATGAAAGTGTAGAAGCCTTTGTAAAATTGAGAAACTCCCTTTGTTCAGCACCTGCTTTAGGCATGCCAGATTATAAAAGAGAATTCGCATTATTCTGTCATGAAAGAGAAAATTGTGCACTTTCAGTTTTAACTCAAAGACATGGTCTGGACAGACGTCCTATAGCATACTTTTCCGCTACACTAGACCCTGTAGCATCTGCGTTGCCAGGATGTTTGAAAGCAGTAGCAGCAACATGTTTGAGCATCGAACAAAGTGAATCAATTGTGATGGGACATCATGTAAAAGTATATGTTCCACATGCAGTGGTGAGTCTGTTGACCAGAACACGAACTCAGCATCTCACTCCTAGTCGGCTGACTAAGTATGAGAGGATAATAATGGGTGCAGAAAATGTAACCATGGTGAGGTGTACGATAATAAATCCAGCAAGCTTATTACCAGATCCATATCATGAGACAAATAAAGATGACGAAGAAGATGAACATGATTGTATACAGATTACAGAACTATGCACAAAACCTCGCCCAGATATAGAGGAACAGCCTCTTAAAAAACCAGATAAAGAACTGTTTGTTGATGGCTCTTGCCAGAGACATGAAGATGGCAAGCTAACAGCTGCTTATGCAGTATGTGAATTAACTGGAATAGTCGAAGCATCCTATTTACCAGGGGTAAAATCTGCACAAGTAGCTGAATTGATTGCACTGATAAAAGCGTGCAAAATTGGGAGGAATCAGAAAATAACCATATTCACTGATAGTCAATATGGTTATGGGGTTGTGCACGATTTTGGCCAACTGTGGATGCAGAGGGATTTCATGACTTCTTCAGGATCCCCCATTAAAAATGGACAATTTGTAAAAGAATTACTAGAAGCAATACAATCACCAAAAGAATTGGCTGTGGTGAAATGTGCCGCACATCAGTCAGGAGATGACTGGGTGGTAGTTGGCAACAGATATGCAGATTTGGTGGCTCAATATTGTGCCAAAACCAGAACATCAGTGAATAAGAGGGTGGAAAGAATGGGAATCAGCTGCCAACTTATGCTATTTATGCCACCTGAAACCTGGAACGAAGTGAAAAGATTACAAGATGAAGTGGATGAGGTTGAAAGAAAATTGTGGATCAAAACGGGTTGTTCTCAAAAAGAGAGGATGAAGTATGGATCAGTACAGATGTCAGACCAGTCAGGCCAGATTGTTTACTCTCACAAATGGCCAGAATGTATCATGGAGACACACACATAGGGAGAGATGCAATGATTAGACTATTCAGACAAAATTGGTACAATCCCAAATTCAGAGCTGTTACAGAGAGTCTTTGCCAGAGATGTCTAATTTGCCAAATGCACAACACAGGCAGGAAAACGATAATTGGGTTTGGGAAGATTGGAAAGGCAGAGGGTCCATTCATAAGACTACAGTTTGACTTCATACAGTTACCACCATGCAGAGGGTTGAAATACGTATTAGTCATAATGTGTCTGTTTTCAAAGTGGGTGGAGGCGTATCCAACTAGGAGAAATGACAGCATTACTGTTGCCAAGCTGTTATTAAGAGAGCTCATACCTAGATTTGGTTTCCCAGTATCTTTGGAATCAGATAGAGGAAAACATTTTAACAACGAAGTGATCCTGATAATCTGTGAAGCATTTCAAATCAAACAGAAACTGCATTGTGCATATCGTCCAGCGGCTTCTGGAGTGGTGGAACAATTGAATGGCACCATAAAGTCAAGATTGGGAAAAATGTGTGCATCAACATCATTGGAGTGGCCTGATGCATTGCCACTCGTTCTGATGGGACTCAGAAGTATACCTGATCGAACAACAGGTTTGAGCCCCCATGAAATTATGATGGGAAGAGCGATGAGACAAACACATGTTCCCACAAATAGACTGGTGAATATTTCTGATGATATGGTGTTGGACTACTGTAAAGGATTGGCTGACCTAGTGCGTTCTGTCTCTCACCAGGTTGGAGAAGACGCAGTTTCCAGACAGCCTGAACTAGAACATGATCTGAATCCTGGTGATTGGGTGGTGGTGAAGAATCACACCAGAGAAACGTGTCTATCACCCAGGTGGAGCAGACCTTGTCAAATCATATTGACCACAAACACAGCAGTGAAGTGTGCCGGATTTCCGAATTGGATTCACGTAAGTCACACCAAGAGAGTACCAGACCCAGAAGAAGAAAACACTCAGACGACACCAATCACTGAAGAAGCTGAAGGTTGCCAAGCTGAAGAATCTCAGGCTCGAGGTTCAAGAGAGGCTGACGGAGAACAACCGAGCACAAGTCAGGATTGGATACCAGTGGTCGAAATTCCTGAGGTTTTCCACCGAACAAGAAGTCAAAGGAAATTAAAAACAATTGAAGAAAACCAGATAGGTGAAGAAGAGTGGGTTCAGGATCAAGAAGACAAGCCAGTAAACGACCCTGAACAAAATCAGATAGGGAAAGAAAATTGGACTGAAAGCAGAGAAGAATTAATAGAATTTGAACAGGGAGAGACAGGTTTAGAAGAAGCAGGTCAGGCTGCAGAAGTACACAGTGCAATAAGCCCTGATCAGAAGCAGTTAGGTCAAGAGGAAAATACAGAAGAAATAGAGACTGAGAAAAGTGAACATAAAGAAGTAAATACAGAACAAAGTGAATTATTGGAAACTCACAGTGGAGCTACAAAGGAGAAACCAATAAGACCAGAAAAAGAACAATTAGATAAGTCAGAGAGAACAAAGAACAAAACAGTACCAACTAGTGAAAATAAAAAGACACCTGAAGACGAAAATTTAGAAACAGTACAAACAGAAAAGCCAAGAAAAGGAGACCAGTGGCCAAGTTTCATTAAAAGAGTGAAGTGTCACATAAAAACAAGAAGTGAAGATCCAGATCAAGTACCTGAAGTAACAAGTCAAACAGACCAAGAGAAAAAGTCTGGGAAAAGAAAAAGTAAAAGATTAAGACTTGTGAACAACAAATTCAGGGGTCCTGATTGGACGTATATCGTTCTTGAAGACTTTGAAAGTTCAGAATCAAGTGGTGGTGAAGGAACAAGTGCAGAACTAACTTACGAAGAAGAAACAAGACCACCCTGACTAAACAAAAGAATCCATTGAAGAAAAGGAACAGAGATAAGAAGAACAATCTTCCTTGTCGAAAAATGCCTGATGATAGGGATACTGGGAGACCAAAGAGAAAGTGCTGTAGAAGATGCTGTGCAATTTGCATATGTAGTCTAGTATTGGTGCTTATAGTATGGTTAGTCCTGATTGTAGCAGTTCCTTACCTGATGATAATAGATAAAAAGAATCATAATGAAACTATACGGAGGACAGCAAACATGAAGGGAAATAGAGTAGAACTAATGGCAGAAGAAGATGAAGGAATTCATCATGTGATAGCTGATAATGACACTAGTTTAAATGTTTTCACGAAGTTATTGTTTCAATATGTAGACACTATGGAAGTTAGTAATTGTTATGTTTGTATGAAGTTACCTGAATCAGTAGCAGAAGGATTAACATACCATCATTTACCACTGACATATGGCATTTCATGTAGCGAATTAACAAGTTTATTTTATAGTACAGGTAGACTACAATATTACTATTCCAATATAGATGTTGTATTTTCTGAAGTTCCTATTCGCAAGAGTATGAACCCAGTGCTTAGCGCCTTAGATGCACAGTTTATGGGAGAGTTTTTCTTAACAATGAAATCAATAGACTTAACACATGCACGAAGACACAATCTAACATGTTCTTTATTAGAAGAAGAGAAAATATTTTTAAATTTAGTAGAAGATAGAAGACAGGATTTTCAAAAGAAAGCTACAGAGCACAAGGCTCATTTACCACCTTGGGCAGAGAAGGAGGGAAGTTACACCCCTGGCAAAGCTCAAGCTGCTATGGCTCTGGATTTCGAAAAGAAGGGAAAAATTTGTCTTCATAGATTAAAGACTGACTATAACAATGTTTTCATCGGTACCAGTGATTGTGAACACAATTTTTTAATATTGGGAGGTTGGGGACTCAAAGGAGGAACAGATTCAGTTTTTCCTGGAATATATTATGTCTGCGGGACTAAGGCTTACTTTAGGCTTCCTGCACGGTGGTATGGAAGTTGTTACTTTGGAATAGTCTTTCCAAAGATATACCACGTAAAAAGAAACACTGGAAGGAATGAAAACAATGGCAAATTAACACGTAATAAAAGAGCTAGTTTTTCAGAAATAATAGGTGATATATTTGGTGCATTAATACCTTCAGTGGGAATAATTCTGAACTCAAGGAAGATATGTAAATTGTCTACAGTGGTTGATCGTTTATCAACGAATACTGCTGGAGGGTTTCTAATGATTAATGCGGAAATGGTTGCAATTAGGTCAATGGTGATGCAAAATCGACTTGCTCTTGACATAATATTGGCGAAAGAGGGCGGAGTCTGTAAATTATTGAAAACGAAACACTGTTGCACATATATACCGGATAAAAGTGCAGAAATTGGAACATATATAAAGAATATAACTAAACTTGAGCAAGAACTTAAACCACTGGAAGTTGATAGTGTATGGGAAAGATTGACAAATAGTATATCGTCAATCGGAACCTGGTTTTCGAATATAGGTAAAGGACTTATAGGTCAAATACTAGTTCCCTTAGCAGGGATAGCAATAATAGTTCTGACAATAGTATTTTGGTGTAAATGTTGTAGAAAGAGTGGAACTTGTAAAGTGACTGAAAAAGGAAAGAAGAGAAAGAGAGACGAAATTGAACTGGAAGAATGGAAAAGTGAATTATACAAAAAGATGAAGGGAGATTGTAAAAATAGAAAAGCTAAAAATGAAAATGAGAATGAAGTGATTTGCTAGAAGTTGGCATCTGATTGAGGGTACTTTTTGATGGCTCAGAAACGCCATCAGAGAGGGGATTGATGGAGCAAGGTTTCCAAAATGAAACTTGCTCGTATGCAATCTTCCTCATTGTATTAATATTAAAACTTGTATTGTCTGTATTAATATTTGCACACATTACATGAATAGTTAGGAAGCTTGCCTATGTGTTTTTCTAATAAATAACGCTTGTTGCTAGTCTAAAATGGCCGCTTAAGCGCGGGATTTTAACTGCGCATGTCACAACCTGATCACATGATGTGACGTCTTTCTTTGCTTGGTGGGAATTTCTGCTTCTGCGCAGTGTGCAATAAAATGGCTGCTCAATGTTCTCACATGCTTAAGCTTGCTCCTGTGTCATTACTAAATTGTCATTTCTTAACACAATTAATGCGGGATAGGATTTTATAATTAAAAGGGATTAGAAATAAGATAAGTGGTATACAGTGAAACGTTTTATTTTTGATATTAATATTTCCTTCTTGCACTTTTAGTAATTCGTAATCTTGGGCCTGGGTTGGTGACTTGAAACTAGAGAAGTAGAAGGTTCTGCGCATGACACCTGAAAGACTGCCAAAATGAAGTCAACTTGGACGTCTCACAAGGCCATGACCTATCGGCCGAAGAGGATGTTCTAAATGTACAAAATTGTAACAAAAGATACAATTGCTGTAGAAATTGTATATAATTTGTTGTGAGACGGGTGGGAAATAAAGTGAATGTATTAAATTGAAGGGGAGGGAACGTTAATACAATAGGCTTCACAAATTAAGCCAAATTTGTCATGGTGCGAGAATCCACTTCCTGTCCCTGTCCAATCAGAAGTAGTGGTCCCATATTTTAGCAACATTAAGGGGAGGTACATGGACGTAGAAGGGTATAATAGAATATAGCATTAGTAGTTAGTTAGCTCAGACTCTTAGAATATACAGAAGAGCTCCAGGCTGCCCAGCTGATCGATTGCTGACAGAATCCCTATCCAGAAGAGGTCCTGAGGAGGGGGCGGCGGAGTCCATTAGAGGGAAGAATCGATGAGAAGTCGAGTACCAGAGAGGGGAACGGCGCAGGCGTCGTTGTAGAGAGGTCACCAGTCCAGTCCTGATCCTGAAGAAGGTCCTTACTCTTCATCCTTCCAAGGTCCTATCCTTTCAAACTCCTTGGCTAAGGGTTTGGTTCTTGCATTTAGGGAAATATATGCAACCTTTAGTTGCGCTGCTGTTCCTATCTCCTCTTTTCCTTAAACACCGTCATTGATTAGAAATAATCATTCTATGCTTTTCCACGAGTATTCTGATCAAATACCGTGTCTTTTTCTGTATTTACTCTGCTAAAACTTTAGATAAACATTTTAAAACTTCTTGACTCTGTGGTTATTTCAGGGTTATGTATTATAGTGAATGTCACTCATTTTAAACTTCCCAATTAGCAAAGGATCCATTGGTAAGTTATTACTCTTCAATCAGAAGGTAATTGGTAGCAGGGATTTTGATAAAAAGAGTACATCTGACACCCAGCGTAAGTATTAGTGTAGTATGAATGTATGGGCCCAAGTGAGTATATGGTGTATGAATGCTGTTAACTAATATCGCGCTGGCGTCCGCGCTGCGGCTCCCATTATGTAGAGAGAAGAGTCAGCCGGTCGCAAGACTAGACCGCTGACCTTCCAAAATGGTGCCTGTGCGTGTCAATATGGGGATTAGGACACAGCACACCTAATGGCCGCAGGTCGGAGCTGGAGACCTCTTGCCAGATCAGGTAGGGAAACGTTAAAATATGGTTTTAAAAATAAGGAACAATATAAGCAATTTAAAAGCGTAGGACTCCTCCACCTTACAACACGCAGCAGTGCAGGAGAACACAATCACAAGATTAGCAGCAAGTACAATCAAAGCCTAACGAGGCTAACGTTACCCGTGGTAACCCCCTGGGAGTCCAATGCGCGTCCGCGCTGCAGCTCCTGTTAAGTAGAGGGAAGAGTTAGCCGTTCGCAAGACTAGACCGCTGATCTTCCAAAATTGCGCCTGTGCGTGTCAATATGGGGAATAGGACACAGCATACCTAATGGCCGCAGGTCGGAGCTGGAGACCTCTTGCCAGATCAGGTAGGGAAACGTTAAAATATCGAGTGGTTTTAAAAATAAGGAACAATATAAACAATTTAAAAGCGTAGGACTCCTGCACCCTGCAACACGCAGCAGTGCAGGAGAACACAATCACAAGATTAGCAGCAAGTACAATCAAAGCCTAACGAGGCTAACGTTACCCGTGGTAACCCCCCGGGAGTCCGTTGCGCGTCCGCTCTGCGGCTCCCATTAAGTAGAGGGAAGAGTCAGCCAGTCCCAAGACTAGACTGCTGACCTTCCAAAATGGCGCCTGTGCGTGTCAATATGGGGAATAGGACACAGCACACCTAGTGGCCGCAGGTCGAAGCAGGAGACCTCTTGCCAGATCAGGTAGGGAAACGTTAAAATATCGAGTGGTTTTCAAAATAAGGAACAATATAAACAATTTAAAAGCGTAGGACTCCTGCACCCTGCAACACGCAGCAGTGCAGGAGAACACAATCACAAGATTAGCAGCAAGTACAATCAAAGCCTAATGAGGCTAACGTTACCCATGGTAGCCCCCCGGGAGTCCTTTGACAAAGCCTTACTCCTTTAAGTCACAGCTACCGATGGTTGAGCTTATGTTTTGCAAACAATACTGACTGGACCCAAGACAGGTTTGTAAGTTTATCGCACAGTGAAGTCACACAACCACACCATATAATAAACTGCCTTCCTCACATAGACTAATTTAGGATGGATAACCGATGGCGATTCACCCAAACATTGTCATTCAAATCCCCAGTTGAAAACATAATCATATTTTACAACTGTGTTACACATTCAGGTGATAAGAATCTGCAGGCTTCTATCTCCTTTATCACACCTTCTTTAGATAATGTATGCTTTTGTTTCTTCAGTAGCACTTTAACAGAAATTGGTACACTCCTCACTTAGTGTATGTTTGTCTTCATGCCTTGTTTAAGAATATTTTTGTATCTGAACCGTTTCATTAAATCTAAGGTTTTATTAACCAAGTTGGGAAACTTCCTCTCCCACTGTTCACTGGTATTTCTTTCTCCTTCAACTTTCACATTTGTTATCCTTGTATCCTAGCGCTTGGTATGATTTGGACAGAGTTTGATCCATAAATCTCCATGCTGTGGCGATTACAATAATCATAACACTTTTTAACTTCAAAAACCTTGGCAGTGATCTCTTTACCTTTAAGCCACAATGCCAGTTTGAAATACACTAACAACTCTATGGCTTGTTCCTATAGCCCTTTCACTTTTTTTTTTAAAAAACACATTTTATTGGAGTTTTGTGGTGCATAGCGGCTGGAGCAGATAACATAGAGGCAAGTATAAATCTGTTACAGCAAGGTACCAGTATAGCATGCGTCAACGTGAGCCTGAGAAAGAAACAGACAAACAAAACTAGAACCGTAGCACAGGCAGTACACTTCGCTCCCCGTCCTCAGGGAATTTGTGAACATTATCTTATGTGGCCAAGTCTGTTACACAAAAGGGTCAATAACTGATGTGTACATTACCAGTTTATGATATGTCTATCGATCGTGTAGGGGATAGGTTGATGCCTCTGTACGCTGCCCAGCGGGACCAGACCTTCCTATGTTTCTGTGGGCAACCTCTTGCCTTGAAAACAGCTATTTCTGACCCTATACATCTGTCCATGCAGCGCTTCCAAGCCCCAAGTGATGGCAGCGTAGTCCCCTCTCAGAGTTGGGCAATGTCCCTCTTGGCCAGCGCGAGACCCAGAAACAGGAGGTGCTGTTTATAATGGTTCCCCCCAATTCCATCTGTGCTATGTAATAAAAATAGTTTTGGCAAGTGGCAACCTTTCGCCAATATGGCTGGAGAGCTCTGCAGCTCCACACTGTGTGGAAGAAGGACCCTTCCTCATCGTCACATCTGAGGCAGGTAGGGGACGGTATAACTCCCATACGCCAGAGCAGAGACCGTGTGTAGTAAGTTCTATGTACATATTTGAATTGAATCAAACAATATCGTGTCGCAATGGCTGTGCCCCGCAGACTTGCTAGCACCGCCGTCCAGTCATCATCTGTGAGGTCCGGAATATCTGCCTCCCACGCCAGAAGCATTGCATTTAATGTCGTATGGTTATGTGTGACTAAGGTTTGGTAGATCTGGAGGATTTTGTGTGCCCTCAGGTCCCCCATCAGCAGGCACCCCTCCAATGGATGGAACTCCGGCAACCCTTCCAGAGAACGGATCATTGGGGTCAGAGCATGCCTAAGCTGTAAATATCTGTAAAATTGGTTTCGGTGGAGGTGGTACTCCATTTTGGAGCTGTAGGAAGGATTTAAGGACTGTGCCCTGCATTATGTCGCCCAGCATTGAAATCCCAATTAGGTCCCATGCACGGAAACCAGGCAGTGTGGCAACTGACCGGAGGTAAGTTCCCTGCCACAGTGGAGTCGTCTGCATCAGGCGTCCCCTCCATCCCACCCTTCTCACCATATGCCGCCAGATTTGTATAACCACTCTACACACCGGGGGCAGGTGATCTAAGTTTAGTTAGCTATAAAGGAGACCCAGGAGAGAGTCAGCGCCTAACCGTCCCATAGAAAGTGGTTAAGGAGCACGTTTACCTGTCGGAACCATGAGTGTGGGATCTCATAAGGGTAGTTCTGAATCTGGTATAATATGCGTGGTAGAGAAACCATTTTAAAAATGTCCGATCGCCCATACAGGGATAGGGGTAGGGGGGGACCAACCCCCGTTTCATCACGAATATGGGATAGCAATGGGTGAATGTTGTGAGACCACGATACTAGTGGATCTGGTGAGATAAATACACCAAGGCATTGGAAACCCTCTGTGGCGTGGTATGATTGTGCAGACCATGTTCCTCTCCCCTGGTCTACGCAGACCGGGAACAGCACTGACTTCGATGGATTGGCACCAAGACCCGATGTTTCCCCGAACACGCAGAGAATTTGTATGATTCTTGGGCCGGAGAATCCTGGGTCCGCAAGGAAAAACAGCATGTTGTCCGCATATAGCGCAATTCTGTCTGATGCCTCAGCTGACCAGTTGAATCCCCCCACCAGGGGGTCACGCCTCACCCATGTGGCCAGGGGTTCTATGGCTAAGGCGAATAACAGCGGGAAAAGTGGACAACCCTGTCTTGTTCCCCTACGTATTGGGAAATGTCCCGACAGTGTGCCCGTTACTCGGACGGAGGCCATGAGATCTGTATAGAGAAGTTGTATATATGCAAGGAAACGCTGTCCGAAGTTGAGAGCTCGGAGGAGTTGGAAGAGATTCTCCCAACTGAGAATATCAAATGCCTTGGCAATATCGGCCAGCAGAATGGACTCGCCTTATGTTGTGTCTAGTAGATCTGCCAGGCATAAAGCCCGCCTGATCGGGATGGAATAGCTCGTGGATATGCATACGGAGGCGGTCTGCAAGAACTTTGTCCAGCAGTTTCGCTTCAAAGTTTAGAAGGGAAATGGGACGGTATGAGGAAGGCTCCTCCGGAGGGCGCCCTGGTTTGTAAAAGACTACAATCTCAGCATGGCGCTAGTCCGGAGGGAGAATCTGCCGCTCTAGGGCTTCATGAAGTACATTTAGGAGGTGAGGGTCTAGGAGAGACATATGAGCCGTAGGAAGTCACTCGGGAACCCGAGTCCTCAGGACGTATGGCCGTTAGGGCGGTACCGAGCTCCTCCAAAGTGATCGGAGCATCAAGCTGGTCTCGGACATGGTCTGGTAGGGCCCTCGGTGGGATATCTCTCAGGAACTCTCCTATCTGGTCTGTTGAGATGGCCTCCTTTTTGGCATAGAGGGACGAATAATATGCTGCAAATGCCTGAACGACAGAGCTGGGGGAAGAACAGAGTGCCCTCCACGTTCCGCAGCACGGGCACCGGGGTAGCTGCATGTGTCGCTTGACAAAGGCGGTGAAGCAACTTACTCGATTTGTCTCCCCATTGATAAATTCTAGATTTGGTTGCCAACCAAATATCACAGGCTTCGTCAGTCAGCAACAGTTGTTGTTGGGCGAGAAGAAGGCAATGCTTTGCCTCGGGGTCCCTGTCCTCCCCCACCCTGGTCTACCACCTGGCGGTGCTTTTCCCTTGTGCGGTAACTAATATCAATCCCTTGAATTGTGGGTTTAATGGCTTCCAACAGGGTGGTACATGAGGGGGCAGTGGTGACATTTGAATCTAAGTAATTTGTGATATCCTGCTGGATGGTGGCGTAATATGTTGGGTCGGGCAGATGCCAGGGCGACATGCGCCATCTAAAGGGGGGGTCTATGGGGACCTATGAGTCGCTTGAAAGTAACGGAGGAGTGGTCTGAGAGGCCACGGGTAAGGATGGAGACGGCTGAGGCCCTGTGAATATAAGTATGAGGGAGAAATAGATAGTCTATTCTGGAAAGGGAACTGTGCACTGACGAAAGATACGTGAAGCCCAGGTCTGTGGGCGCTCGCCATGTGTCTTCCCACCCCAGGGTTGTGGCCAACTGGTGTAGTTTGGAGTCTCCGGTGTGGGGGCCTGGGCCTGTCTCCCACCCCTGGTCTATAGGTGCCATAATAGCGTTCTAGTCGCCGCCCATCACAGATATGTCACCAGGGAGTTCCCCCCAAAGTCTCGTAACCCTGTCAACAAAAGCTTGACCCAGGGGAGGTGGGGCATAGAAGCTACCCAGTCTCAGTGATTCCCCATATAATGTGCCTGTCACAATGGTGTAGCGCCCACCGGAATCCGACCATGTTTTGGACATGATGTATGGAATTAGACGATGTATAAGAATAGCTGTCCCACGGGACCCACTGACAAAACCTGAGTAATATACCTGATCAAAGCCATAGCAAGCAGGACAAGGGGCCTTATTGCCCATCATATGGGTCTCTTGAAGAGGGAGAACATCCACCTCTAAACGTTTGGCCTGTCTCAGGACAGCGCCTCGTTTGATTTTGTCCAGGACCCCTCGTACATTCCAAGTCATGATATTAAGCCCACCCATGTGAGCGTTGGTGGCATGAGTGGCCATCTGCGTATCAGGGGGAATGCCAGCAGCGAGTCATGTGTGGAGAGGCGACTTTATCTGTGTGCCTGTGCAAACATTTGTACATGAAAACCTGGTGTCTTCACCCCCTCTCCCCACTCCAATACTTCCCCCAAACCTGAAGTATCTGTCGGAGCAATAAGACTCCTGGGGACCCCAGAGAGCCATCGACAATAGTTCCCCAACTTCTCTTTGTCCTCAAACAGAATTGTTCAGGGTGTGGTGGAGGCATTGGTTTCAGTCCCCCAAGCCTGGCGGTAAACCCTGGGCAGACAGTATTCTGGGAATAGGCGAATGTCTATGTCCGGAGATCATGGCAGGGAATCAGCGGCAGCTTCCCGACAGTTAAGACTCATCTCCTTGCGCTTGAGATCGCCAATTAGATCGTGATCTGTGCCGTCTCTTGGAGGTGGACTTTTTCGGCCGTGGCTTTTGGGTGCCTTCAGAGGAGTCAGATTCTAGCGGAGGCGGGGTGTGCGGCTTAAGATGAACTGCCTTATCTGTTCAAGCGAAAATGGCTTCTGGAGTGGCAAAGAACAGCGATTTAGACTTGTAAATAACCTGCATGCGGGCCGGGTGTAGTAGCATATACTGGATGTTAAGCTCACGAAGCTTGCGCTTTGTGCCCCCTGGTAAATTGGAGGATGGTGTCCTGGTCTATATAGTTTAATAATTTGGCTATGACGGGGCAGGAGCGTCCTCCCAGGGGGGGTGCCCACGCTGACTCAGAAACCCCCCCTGGGAGGACGCTCCTGCCCTGTCATAGCCAAATTATTAAACTATATCGACCGGGACACCATCCTCCAATTTACCAGGGGGCACAAAGAGAAGCTGGTCTACAACTTTCACAACATTATGCTTTTCCCCAACTACACTCGACTGGTCCAGCAGCAACGTCAGTCCTTCGCCACGGCTAAGCGCAAGCTTCGCGAGCTTAACATCCAGTATATGCTACTATACACGGCCCGCATGCAGGTTATTTACAAGTCTAAATCGCTGTTCTTTGCCACTCCAGAAGCCATTTTCGCTTGGACAGATAAGGCAGTTCATCTTAAGCCGCACACAGGGAGTCGTCAGGCATGATGGACTTCAGTCATTGTGTGATGAAGTGTTCCATGGAGGTACCCTCGCAGCCCTCCGGGAAGCCAATCAGGTGGATGTTATTTCACCGTGAGCGACCCTCCGCATCCTCCTCCCGGGAGGCCAGTTCCTGCGTTGCCACCGTAAGTTTATTGACCTTTTGTTGTAGAGCTGCGACTGTATCTTCCATGGATGATACCCTGGTCTTGGCTTTGTCGATGGCCTTCCTGAGGTCCTGTCTTAAGAATGAAACCGCCGAGCCCACCATGCTGATCCTTGCATCCAGTGTGTCTCGGGCCTGGGTGATCGCAGCCAGCAGGGCAACATTGTCCGGGATGGGGCTCCCACTCTCCGTACCCCCGGCATCGCCTAGGGTGGTGATAAACTGATCTATGGTGCTTTGCTTTGTGGAAGGGCCGATGGGCTTATCCTTCACCATGGTAAGTAAAGGGCCAGATCAGGATCCTGGCATCGCCTTCCCTGCACCACACCGCAAGTGGGTCCCACGATGAGTCAGGGCACACTCTAGGAGCTCTGTGGGGTCTGCCTGGGTGAGCCACCGCGGGCCGGGCCTCACGGAACCAGCCCACCCCAGGCCACAAGCCGCACTGGACCTAGTCCGACCGCCTCCGCAGCCTGGGGATGGACCACAAAGCGGGCCCCCTACAGGGACCACACTCGCTGGACCTCCAGCCCTCATCGCCCACCGCATGTGCTCCCGTTACTGCAGGCCCTGGGGCCACCAATCGCTCATTGGTGCACACCCGGGCGGGCTGGCAGGCTGAAGGCCCCGGGCAATCCCAGTATAGCATGCCCTGGGTAACACAGCCGCCAAGGCCCAGATCCAAAATCCAGCCCCCAAGCTCCCTCCGCACCTTGGGAGGAGCGGGGCCCCGCAGTGCACCGGGTCTCGAAGAAATCTGCCCCGCACTACGGGTCTACCTCACCGCAGACAAGTGGGCACTCCACGGAGGCAGCAGGCCCTCACTTGGGCATTCGGGGTCGGGGGCCACAGTCCGGCAATGCAGGCGTGGCGGACCCTGTGAGGATCAGGGTGGGGTGTCTTCTACGGTCCCCACCAGACGTCCGCAGGTCCGGAAGGGTTGCAGCCACAGTGGACAGGCCGACGCAACGCTCCTGCTCCGCCAGGCCCGTCGCTGCTCCGAGTAAGGGAGAGTAAGCCTCCGCCCTGGGTTCCAAGGGGACGGAGGGCCACGGCTGATGCCCTGTGTTTCACAGCCTGGGCTGGCATTGCACCACGGGGTACGCCGGATAGTTGTGCGGCCTTCGTTGGCCGCTGCTGGGCCCGGTCTATCCTACGGCTGACCCGCAACGCCGGGGTTGCGGCTCATCAGTCTCCTTCTGTGCCGCGCCACTCCACCTGCAGGCTCGCCACGGGAGCTACGGTCGGGCCACACGCCTCTCGGCCCCCACTCAGGCACCCGATAGGCCACGTCCAGCACCCTCAGCACTCCGTGAGGTAATGTAGGCCCCGGGGTCTAGGCCACGCCCCACAAGATTGGGACAGGTCGTGCCGAAGGCCAGTGTACAGCCTCTCTGGCACAAAGTCATGGAGCCGGGGTTACTCTGCCGGATCCGCTGGCTGATGGTCTGCCCATTGAGGTATTTAGACAGATTTTGGCGGATTTAGGAGTTCGATGGGGCCGAGCTCGCCTAACAGATGACCGCCATGATGGCTGTCCAAGCCACGCCCCAGCCCTTTCATTTTTATATCAGGAGCTTTTAAAACGACCTTACAAAATAAAGGTAAACCGTCATTTCCAACCAATGTATACCTCGCTCCTGAATTTGCGATGGCACATAAGATCTAATTGCCAAACTCTAGTCACAATAGGAACCATCTTTCTTCCAACTCTCCTGTTTCATTTATCGCTAACGTAGATTTTTTGTCAATATTAACAGTTCTTTTGTCTTGTGACTTGTGTTTTTTTCCTACAAACTGGTCTCTTAACGCCTGATCATTAAATAGTTTATGATTACAAGTAGCAACAAAAAATTGTAATGATGTCACACACCTGTCTACTTGTTTTTCAGGAAATTGCCTTCTAGCCAATAATTTGTTCCAAAATGTGGCGCCCTTCCTCCTCCCAGACAATGCTTCATCTTTGCTAATTTATGTTTGCCAGTAAAAATGTCTTTGCCTACAGCTTCCACGTAGGTTTCAAGACCTTCCTTCCCCTTCCTTCTTTCAAGATTAGGCTCCACCAGAACATCATTCCTTCCATACTGAAGCCAAATTAAAATCAATAGTATAGACGCACTACAAAATGGCAGTGTCCTCCATGGCAGTGTCTTCTAGTGTTGATGGTTGGCTGGGTGATCAGAACTTAGTGTTGATCCGATTGCTAAAACAATAAATAACCAATAAAATGTTATTACTATTTTTATTACCAAACTACTGGAGAATCCCAGGGACCTTATGAGGACATGGGTTAGGTGAAAGAAGGTTAGAAGAGAGAAAGTAATAGCTTTCCTGCCTCTCTCTTCACCTCCTTCCAATAATTTATTTTAGGTATTCATTGCTTCTGTGCAACCCAAGGATCTCTAACCATCTAGACCATGGTTCTCGCGTTTCCTGATTCTTTCTGCATTTCGTCCTTATCAATCCTTTCTGTTATATTCCTTAGTGAAATAAGGCTTTGATGTGTGCCCGGTCCTCTCAGCTCACTCTGATGATGACTCTGTATACTTCCATGGTTTGAAATGATGTCAACAAAAAACGGTTTTAAAGACTTTCTGTGAAGATTTAGATGTGTCCAGCTGGGACCCCTTCATTAGAGCGGAGGAGCGCCACCCTCGCCACCACCCTCAGATAAAACAATAATAAAATGAGTTTTAAACTTGTTTTTTTATCTTTTTTATTTTAATCCCCTGGACCCGCCCCCAGGACTCTGAGGAGTCTTGGGGGCGGGTCCAGGGGGATGACACTGCTGGTGGGGGAGTGGTGGTGCACTCCCTTCACTGCGCAAGAGGGTTTGGCCAGCCGTCTCAGGCCAGCCAAACCCTCATGCGCAGTGAAGCTATCGCCAGCCCCAGCTGAGTTGCTGGGGCTGGAGAGAGCAAACATAGGTTATCAGTCTGACTGGGAGCACAAGTTGCCAGTGCTCAGCCAAGTCCTGATGCTGTTTCCTGCAGCGTCAGGATTGGGCGCAGTGCGGTGGGCGACTGTGGTTTTGGCAGTGGCACCGTTCAGGTAAGTTTTTTTTATTTTTATTTCTTTGTCCTCGAGCCCTCCCCCTTTCTTACACTCCCACCTCCCTCCGGCCCGCCTCGCCACTTTGGGAGGGGATGGGCCACTACTGGATGTGTCATAAAACTGAAGAATTTATTTCTAAAGGACCTTATCCAATATTCTTTCTCTCTGCAACTATTTGTACATAGTTTATCGCCAGTATATGAATGTTGATCACAAGTTCGGGCTTTTTTCTGTTCACCAGCACCGTGTGCTTACTCACTCACCGTGAGCACATACTTATTTTCTGCAAATAATTGCGTTATATTTTTGAAGAAATTACAAAGCCTTATTTTGCCTGCAATTTCTGTATACATAGTCTTGTTTTTGTTTCTTTGTTTGACTGTTTTTTGGATATTTTGAAATTACTACATTGTCCATCCTTTTGTGTAAATGATACCATTGCTCTCTGATATTACTAATATTACAGCAGTAACTGACCAAATAAAAAACATATAACATCCATAGGATGTACGGTTATGTAAACTAATAGAATGCAGCTATATATAAAGCTTTCCTTGCCCCATTCTTGGCACAATGTAGCAAGGTTGCACTTTGGCAGCAGAAGATAATGATTTGTTCACCAACTTGAGTATTCAGCATGGTTGCTTGATAGCACACATCAAGCCTTGCTGGGTTACTAAGCATTTTCTTTGCTCCAAAATGGCCGCTAGTCTTTGCAAGTAATGTGCGAAAGATTGTCCATGCATGCATATACAAGGCTTACATTGTTGCATGGCCTGGTAGGCTTGCAGCATGCTTGCCATATGTTGCAATGAACCCAGGTGATGTGGAGCACAGCCACCTCCCAAGGCACAGACCACCAAACTTTACCAAATACAGCTTCTTCACAGCTGATTCCACACATCATCAGCCGTGTCTAGGATCTGTTCTGCCACTGTTGCTCTCCAAAGTAGTTGGATGCGAAATAGGAGTCAAGCGATCCGACGCAGTGACTATAGTGTTTATTCTATCTCACCTTTAAAGCCATTCTCATCACCAGTAAAAAGCAGGAGTGCATATAAAAATACATGTATTTATTCTACTAAAAAATATACATCCTAAGAGAAGGGGAACCACAAGCATCTGACCTAAAAGAATGCATGGCTCACCCTTCATGTCAAAACACAACATTCTGTATTCCACATTCTACAATGAACAGCATGCAATGTCATGTATTTTCAGAATGGCATATCAATTTTTGGGAAGGCTACATAAGAGCATGATGAAGTGATGTGGCAAGGTTTGGATATTCTAAATAGAACTGATTTGACTATTACATGAGAAAAATGGCATTAAACCTCAGGAAAGCAGAATTGTAAGTGGGCTTTAAGCCTCAGGAAAGCAGAATTAGTGACCCAACAATGGGAATCACTTATCTTAGCCGCAAACAGTAAGAACAGCAAACTCTTCTGGGACTCAGTTAAAAACATGAAACAGCCAAATTGTACAGATCCAAAGATTGATTGTAATATCTCAAGCCAGGACTGGGAGACCCATTTTTCTAAAATCTATGTCCAGGTCAGTCCTATTACCGCTACTCTGCCGCACCCTGACTTTAGCTCAATTCAATTGACTCTGGAAGAGAAAGAGGAGGCACTACAGCTGAGTGTCGGGGGCAAGGCACCTGGCCCTGATGGGATACCTATTGAACTTTTGAAACATAACCTGAACTTTTGGGCGCCGTTACTATTGAATGTTTTTAACAGCCTCACCACTGCCACCTATCACTGTATCATGGTCGACATCCATAATAGTGCCTATTTTTAAAAGGGGGGAACCGCTCTCAGCCCAGCTGTTATAGACCTATCTAATTAGCTTACCCCACTCTAGGAAACAGAGTTCTTTAGTCCCCTTACTTAAGATCTATAGATTACAGTGCCTTCCGACCGCTACTTACGGGGCTATAGTCTGGGGAACTGAGAAGTGTAATCAAATTCAACTCGAAGAACATAGATTCTGCAGGAAGATCCTGGGAGCATCGATCTCTAGCTCCAGCTTCATTTGCCATAGTGAATAGGCATCCACTATGTTGAGGATTATATTAGTGCCCGCCCGTTGCTTTTCTGGCACACAATCTGGCAAAATACAGAGGGAGCCCTCACTAAAGATATTATAAAAGACCGCCTTGCAGGCGAAAAAGGTAGAAAAATCCCATGGTTAAAGTATATCGAATCCTGCTTGCACAAGATAGGCTACAGCCAGTTATTTGAGAACTCAGTGGGCCCTTTTACCACTAATAAGAAATAACTACGGGCTTGCTGGTTCAAACATGTGCAAGCAGAGACTGAAGAGGGAAGCCGAAAAACCTAGAGTAACAGCCTACCTGAGTAGACATCAGGGATGGAATGCTTCACCCCAAAGATATCTGACCAGCCCCATGAACTATTGGGAACGCAGTTTGCTGTTCCGCTTTAGGGAAGGCACAATAAAATACTTACTAAACTTCCATTAGGCTTCCAAGCTAACTTAGGTACCTGCCCTTGCCCATGGAATGGGAAATCTGGTCACTCCACGCTACACTCTTTATTCTTTTGCGATTTTTACTCAATATACACCAAAAGTATCTTGTTACCTGTAATTAGGAAGTTACATATCAGTGACTTTAGAGAAGCTAATAATGCATTATTTCGATTGAATAACGAGGATTTTTTTAACTGTGTTGGGCTGTTTCTGAAAGCCGCTGGGTGAGCACAGAAGTCTATGTCTGTTCTAGAATTTTAGTATATTTTTAGAGATTTTTAATAGCTGTATTTTGAGTTGCTGTTTCATATTTGAGATGAACTTCTCACTTTTATTTACTTTTTCCTTTCTGTGGGCAGCTCACATCTTACATTGCACTATGTATACTGTGCTGTTTTTATCATGTACTTTTATGGTTTAAAATGTATAAACCGAATAAAGATATAAAGTGTGTATGTAAACTGGGTGGACTCCTTAGAGGATAAAGGAGTTCCTCGAAAGAGAGTCTGGTAGAAGATTAGTGCAAAGCATCTAGTGCAAAGAAGCAACTTTGCTCTTTCCAATGCCAAGAGTATAAATCTCTGCTGATAAAATTCAGTGGTTGTATGCATTTTTGGAGAAGCATTTCCATTTTATTCCAACTGCATTTTTCTGCAGGTGTTACTATTTATGGAGTATCATCTAAAAACATTCTCGTAAGGTAATTAATTCCTCTTTGTTAAATTTACAATCAGTGTTGTCTTAAGGATTTTTGGGGCCCCGGGCAAGATATATTTTATGGGCCTCCGGTTCGTAACAACTTTAAATTTTACTACCCACTTTTGTACTAGTTGTTACCACCATGATTCCAAGCAATCTTTCAGAAACGGGTTGAAATATGCCTTTCCAAGATCCCCAAAAATCCATAAGATGACACTGGGCAAAGAGAGACCGTGGTAGAGGTAGGAGAGAGAAGAGAGGTTCCGATATTGAAATAGAAAGAGGTGAGATAGAGACAGATAAAGTTTACTTTCCAAGAGGCCCCCTTGGAAGTTAGGGGCCCCGGGCAATAGCCCACTTTGCCCATGCCTTAAAACGTCTCTTTTTACAAAGGAAATCATTCCTTTATTGTCTCAATTACTCTAGATCTTGCAGGAGCAACATTTTCAAAATACTCATTTATGGTCCAAATAACCCCATTGCGGGGATAACCTTAATGATATTATCTGATTCCTCAAACACTGTATATAAAAAACTTAAAAGACTTTTATGCATTGAAATAATTCATTAATATATAAATCCAAAAAACACCGATTTACTTGGATAGACATATAATAGAAAACTTTCTTAAGTATAGAATTAACAGGTACCTATCTGCAAAATGTAACAACTGGAGCCTGATGATTGTTTCAACCCCATCTATGACGAGTATGAATACGTTCTTGGGGTTGTCCCTGAAAGAGACCCTTCAATTGACCTCTCCTCACTGCCCATTGGTTGGCACATTGTAAAAACACAATGTGTTAGTTGAGTTTATTGAAGCAAACATTCTGGACTATTAAGATTGGGTGAAATCAGAATGATCCCTATCAGACTTACATTAGCACAATTTGATGAAAGTTACACTTTACGGGGGTTTGTAGAATCTATTTTGTTGCCATATGGCAATACCTGGCTCATAACATCTATCTCTTAAATATGGATCAGTTATTTCTGATTCAGGAGGTGAGCGGAATCTGGTGCTGGACATAAGAACCAGCAAACTATGATTCCCAGCGAGGAGCCAGACAGCGCAGCAGTATCAGGTTTGAAAAGGGGAAGACCCCCCCTCCCAATCCCTCTCCCAGCTTCTTGATATGACTGAAAGCACAGCCATGTAAGAAGCTGGAACAGTGCTGGGGGTTCTGCTCCTGCTGCACTGTGTGGCTTCTCATTGGCCTCAGGGATACACTGATGTTCACCCTGACAGCCACATTTTAGCAGATATTCTGTGCTCCCTGAGGCATTTGTAGTATATCTGCTAAATAAAATGGATTTTGCCTATGTGAGAGGATCATAGTTAAACTATGCCTCTTATGTGCAATTCGGAGTGCCATATTTAAAAAAAAAAAAAACACTCTATATGTAGCTGGATCATGCCTCAGCCTGCTCACCCCTTCCTCCTCCTTTCATCAGGAGCCTGGAGACAATGCCAAGAGAGCTGACCTGTGCACTGGCAGTGTTCATGAAAACACGAAATTCATGTTTTCACTAATACCTAGGGTCCGATTACACGTCTGGCTGTCCACGGACCACCAGACTCATGGGGGCAAAGCAGTGGAAGACTTCTGACTGCCCCATTACGATTAGGGCAGTCGGACTGCCACAGCCTAGCCACAGCCACCAGGGAACCGCCGTTGCCTGGCGGTGTTGCGGCGGTCAAGAGGTTGCAATATGCTTGGCAGGACCGCAGTGGACCCGCCAAGCATATTACGAGTTTTGTCTCCTCCGGTGGTGTCATGGAGGTTCCTACTCCATAAGCACTGTGGCGGTGAGGAAACAAAGGGGGCCGCAGGGCTCCCTGTGCCTCCTCCGCATGGGGATACATGCAGTGTGACACAACATGTGCCCCCCTGTATGCATGCACCCCAGTTCCTGCACGGCATGGACTTTTCAGTCCATGCCGTACAGGAATTGATTTTGGCATTCCCAGTGCAGTGCCCATTTTCTGAGGCACTGCTGTGGGAACGCCAAAATCCATCCCGCCAGACAGTAGGAAACTCCTAATCTGGCGGGCGGTCTGACCACAGCTTTGGCGGTGTGGCAGCGGGACGGACCCGGCACTGCACCGCCAAAGTCGTAATCAGGCCCTTATTAGTCACATCATTAGAAGCAGAAGCAAGGTGAAGTAAGTGGTGCCTCACAGATGACAGGGCCACGCCCTGAAGCCCCTAAGAAGGCACCACAGGATTTGCTCTCAGAACTGCAAGAAAGGGGATGGACAAACGTGGTCATAAGCGATTCAACCACAATCACACAATCCGAAGCAGCAAGAAGGCGGTAACCAGACCTTAAGTTGCTGTCACAGCAAGCCATCTTCCTAGTTGCCCACATCTACAGTGGAAGTTTCCAGTGTCCTGCTACTGGATCTTTCTAACCTGCTTTATTATTTTGTTAAACCCAGAAACAGATTAAAAAATAATGTTTTATGTTTTTTAAAGCGGAGTTCCAAAAATTGAATTATGAAAAATAATAATAACACTTTAAAGTGTTTTATACAAGTGCGACCTTGTAAAGTCTGCAGTGAAAGCTCTTTGCTGGTTAACGGTGGAAGAGAGAGTCAAAGGTCTATGTATGGTGCGCACAGCAGAGTGGTCTGGGATAGGTGCTAAAACTGGCACCTCACTAATTCCGACCCAGAAATCTCCGAGGAGCGACATCTCACCTGATCTTCAAGCATGCCTTCAGGAAACTAGAGCGCAGAATCAGATCACTGGGAGTTCAGGGCCCCAAACTGTGGAACGTCCTTCACTCGACCTTGAGGTCAACATCCAACCAACTTCGGTGCAGGGAGCTCCTAAAACTGACCTGTTCAGACTAACACTGTAAAGGATGCCAGAAGGGCATGTGGCCAGTGAGGAATACCAAAGGCTCTGGCCTCACTGGGCGGATTTACACTTTGAAATAAATAGCACCCTGAAGTAGCCAGGAGGCAATACGCAGCACTTTATGAAACACCTAAATAAATAATACGTAAGCGTCGACACCTCTTTGTTTTCTGTTCCTTTTCAGTTAGGGTGACCAGATGTCCCGCATTTCCCCAGACCATCCAAGTTTTTAGAGGACTGTCCCGGTGTTAAGACACTTTTCTTAATTTTAGGTAAATGTCCCGGTTTTTGGAACAAAGGTCAGGTCATCTGCAAAGCAGAATTGAAAGTTATACCTCCATTCACAGGCGCCTCTGAAGAATAAAAATGTTAAGTAATTTATTATCTGTTTACGGCTGCCTGCTCCCAGCAGAGACAAAGTGGAGCGGCGGGCAGGGGGAGTTCAGGGTGGAGGGATCCTGCCACAGACATATACACACACAGTTACAAGCATGTGTGTGTGCATGTGTGTATATATACATATATACACACACACATATATACAAACACGGAAGCATTTACACGCCAGGTTGGGGTGTGTGTGTATGTGTGTGTGTATGTGTGTGGGTTGTGTGTGTGTGACAAAAAACGGGACGGGCCAGACATAGAAGACTAAAGGCTTTAGTCTTACTTGTATGTCTGGCCTGTCCCGGTTTTTCCTTCTTAAAATCTGGTCACCCTACTTTCAGTATAAATACTAGGTGGTGCTACTGCCCACTTTGTTGGCACTTAATTTACCACCCTTAGAATGATGACAGGCGAGGATGACGCTGCCAGGTTTCACGCCATTTGGTTGCAGCAAACACAACTCTCAACCATCATCCCGGTTAATACCTGTTTGTTTCGTTGTAGAAAATCACATCACAAAACATGTTTGTTTCAAAACACCTTCTGCCCACGACTGCTCATTAGGCCAACCTGCTCTGTTTTTGCTTTGCTAGTTCGTTTTGGCTTTTCCTTTGTTGAAACCGGTTTATTTTAGGGGCGGTGTCACGAAAACCTGCTTAGGCAATGTGTGCACTGTTCAGTTCTTGTTTCCTTGCTTTGGGAACAACAGTTTTAGATATACCAAATATTGCCAGTGGCGCAGAAATTAAGTGTGAGCAGCAAGTGAGGCATCGTTTGGACCTTTCATATGGGAAATCTTCAACAAATTAAAAACCAGCTTTGATGCTCATGTGAGAATGAAAGTATGGAAAAAAACTGGGTCACTCTATGCCAGTGTGGCCTGAACCTTTAGGAGATACACCAATAACCAAGACATGATGGATATATGCAGGCGTGGACAGACACAACAGTGTTCTATCAACTTAAAGTTGTAGAAAGCTTCACTGTCACTCATAAGAAAAAAACTATACCACTGACCATCAAAGGCTCAGCAAGAGATTTAGGAAAGTCAAAGAAAGACCTACGGGCTCATTTCGAGTTACAAAATTGTATTCAGAAGAATTGTTGTAAGTGTATGAAAATGTGCTCCCATCTCAACTAACCTTGTTTTTTAGCACTCCCAGGGGCAGATTTACAAGCCCCCTGCGCCACCAGTACGTCACTTTTTGTGACGTACTGGTGGCGTATTTTACTGCTCCATATTTGCAAGGACAGGAAAAGCCACCCTGCGTGACTTTTCCTGTCCTTGTAAATATGGCCCCCTTACACGCAGCATATTGCGTGAAAGGGGTGTTCCATGGGTGTTGCTGTGGGTGTTCCCACGCAACACCCATGGAACCAGACACATTTCCAGATTTACGAGGAATCGTAAATCTGGAAATGCGTGTGAATGCTACGCCTCCCAGGGGAGGCGTAGGGAGGCGCAACGAGGAGAAATGTTTTCATTTCTCCTCGTTTTTTCCTCTTTCAATGCGTGCTGCATTGAAAGAGGAAAATGCCTGAAGTGATTGTTTTTGTGCAGGAAGGTGCCCCTTCCTGCACAAAAATAATCTCCCCACGACCGGCGCATGGCAGCAGTTTGTGCGCCAGCGCAGGGGGAAGCACAGAGATGCGACATATTGTTGTAAATATGTCGCATCCCTGTGCTTTGAAAGTGACTCAGTGCAGCGCAGCCAAATGGCTTGCGTTTGGCACTGAGTCACTTTCATTGTAAATCTTCCCCCCAGCATTGACCGCCTAAAAGTATTCACAAAGCTTTAAAAATGGCTGTCACTTAAGCCGAGGTTGAAATCTTCAATAACCTCAGTAGGAGCTTTCAGAGGAGATGAGAGTGGCATAGTCTAGTGGTCGAGTTGTCATTTGTGCACTACAGTTCCCACCCACACTTCACCAAACTGTGTGATCTCCGAGTACCAACATTTGTAGTGTCAAAAACAAATTAAACACCAATAACAAACACTGTAAATTACTTGACAAGCTAGCTCTTTTCTAACAATACTTAGCCCTCAGCAGCAGCCAGGGACAAAAACGTGCCAATTTCACCTCCAAGCAGTGCTTCCACTTTCGACCATGGCCTCAAGTCCAGTTCGACAGTGTGGGTCTCGTCAGACCTTACACCTGATACATACTCTAGGAATAGAACACACTATCTACTCAGTAGCCCTGACTCGAGCATCCGCTTAAAAGATGCACACCAAGACAAGCCGCCTCATACCTCCCGCTCATTCATTCATGCAATCACTCCACAAACATCTAGGAAAGAGCAGTGACACACCTTGTAGTACAGAGATCGGCAAGACTCCAAGCGACGGGCTACACCCAATATCAGCTACAAAGGAGGAGATTAGATGGTGGGTCTGAAGATTCCCACTCTGAAGCACTTGTCCTCGCCACACAAGCTCGGTTGGATGGTTGCAAATCTCATCACCTGGAGCACAACTGAGAAAAAACCTGATACAAAACCACATTCAATATATCTGGCAAGGTCTGTTCATGGACACCCTCAAGTAAGACCATTGGTGACCAAGCCCCAACCGTAGAGACGTACTTCTGCATCTGCAGGAACTAATGGGCCAAGCAGCATGTGGGTGTGCACTACATGCAAACTGTTTAACATAACACATAACTTCCAGAGAAGAGCATTCTGAGGCGAGAATCATCTGTTTAAAATTCCAGCTTGTTGGCCCGTCCTTTGGTTAGGTTGGAATGCAGCACCATAATTCTACCAAAAAACAGTAAGGGAGGTTTGGTCATGTGTGTAATCCTTTATTAACCTCACTTGTGAGGCTAGCCTGGTTATTACTCAAAAGCAATTCTGTGATGTAGTGAGAGTGTGTGTATGTGTGTGTGTGTGTGTGTGTCTGTGTGTGTGTGCGTACACACGTGCGTATGTCTGTGTTGTGGTGGGGGTGTGGTGTACAACACTAGTAAATGCAACCAATAGCCTGGGAATATGCTGCTATAGTCACCATCCAGGGCTGGCCTCGGGGCAGCATTTCGCCATTAGGACTTCTTGCAACCTCAGGAAATAGGTCTTGTGTTAGCGGTTCAGCGGGAGCTACTCCGGCTGGTGGCGGAGTAAGCAGTACCCTTTCAGAGCCAGTGCCTGATCCACAAATATTTTTACTGCCATGATAAACCTGACTGGGAGAGAGCAGACCTAGAGGTATCCATTCAGATATCACTCCTAGAGTATGGAGGAATCAACCTCTTGTGCTGAGAACGTTTTGTCCCTCAGAAGGTCACTGAAAACTGTGCTATGTTCTCTTACTGCCTTCTTCTACCCAAAATTAATACCCCGCGACCCTCAACTGCCCACTAACTTAAATGTTGACGATTGACACCTTACTTAAAGAAAGCCTAGTAATAAAATCACATTTACACATATATTAGAACAGTGCAAAGGTCGCATTCCATGACATGAGCATAGTCCAAAGTAACTGCCATGGAAAATGCCTCCACTGCCTTGCAGATTGCATATCTCAATGGCTTTAAATAGGAAAATAACTCTGCTAAGAGTCACAATGTGATGGTGTCTCACTACATAGATGTGAGCGCTTAAATCATGGTTTTAGTTAAATATATTTTTATAACTATGACACGTGAATAAAACATATATATTATTTTTTAACATTGCTGAGGGAGGGTATTTGGCTTTGTGACCCACTGGAGCTTCACCTCTGCCTATATATTTATAGACACTTGTGTTTATGTTATATTTCTGTTAGATTTGTACAACTTCATCCTTTCTTCTGGGCCACTTAGCGCCAGGGATTACAAAGCTGCAATATTGCTCTATATTTGCTCAGAGTGACCATGCGGCCACAGTTTACTAGGATACCACCATTTTTTCACCAGGAGTCCAGGCAGATTTTGGCAAATTTGGTTCATGTCCCAGTTTTCAGAGAAAGTCGACTGAAAACAGTGGGAGGCATATTTGTATGCGTTTCAAAGCAGGACTCGTTAGCAACTCTTACCAGAAAGCAATTTAATTAACAGGTATGATACTGGGTTTCAAAATTGCATTTTATTTAATTACATTGTTTCTCGTTTGTATTTCTATGTTGATGAGCGCTGTCATTCTCTGATGCTCGTTTGATGTAAATGTGTAGTCCTTCTTCTACTTTTGAGGGATGTCCCGGTTTTTGCTTTTCAAAATCTAGTCACCCTGTATTTATTTGCTTGACTGTGAATTCCTGCATTTGTTTGCTAATTTGCATGGCACTTGACTGGACACATGCAAATCAAACGGACATCTAAGAACCGCTTCTGAGCATCATCATCTTAACAGCCCAAAATAGCCTGGGAGATGCAAATGTGAGAGCCAGGCAGTCCCCGGAATGAACAAGCATTTGCAATGCAATAGATCTCGCATTTACAAGAGTTTGAGCTAGTGGCAATGCAGTAGCTTAAACTCTGGCAAATGCGAGACCTATATAAGGGGTAAAGATATAGCTAGATACAAGCTAAACATTTATACTTGGTGTTTCAATACAGGCTATAGATTCAGACAACACAAAGACTTTGAATGTGCGGCTAACTGAGCATCGCTCTGCAATTCGCACAAAGAAATTCTCAGCCCCACTAGTTGAACATTATAACACAATGAACCACTCCAAGGACGATATAAAATGGTTTATAATTGAAAGAATCTCATCTAAACAAGGCTACAGTAATGAAGCGATAAGAAAAAAACGCGAGGTTTATTGGATTTTTACTTTAGACACTGTCAACAGAGGTCTGAATTTGGAAACACCGTGGGAACAAGTATTATTGTTCAACCATTAATATATGGCTGGTCTACTATATTATGTGCGCTTAATAATTAATGAATTGATCTTAGTATAGAAATATGTAATTTTACCGTCATAAGATCAAGCATTTATTTACATTCTTTATCTAGTGATAGATAGTATTCTGTAGTGACATATATAGCACCTGTTTATATATACGATTGATGATCTATACTCCATACCAACATGGCGCTGATTTACTTAGCCCGCTGTTTGTTTCTATAATACCAACTTGATGAATTAGTTAAACATGTCGAATTCTACTTCTTTCAGCTAATGAATATATCTTGGTATATGAATATGCAATTATACCATTTAAAACTCTATGTTAGCGCATATTCTGCAAATAGCGATATATATTTCTGCAGTGACATAAATACTACTTGTATATTTAACATCGATGATTTAAACCTCATATCAACATGGCGCTGGCCTTTTTTAGCCCGTTGTTTATTTCCACAATACGTGCTTGTCGCGCATGTAATGTACGTCGAATCCGACGTCATCTAATTAACGCAGGAGGAAAGATAAAATGCGGGATCCATGGGTCGGCAAACTATCGTCGGATATTCTGCCTTTTCAGTCCAAGAAGACACGAATCCTTCGTTCCGGTGAGTACTATGCTTGCTATAATAGGAATACTAGACATATTAGGCATATACTTGGACTTTGGGCTCGATATATTTGTATTCGTATAGTAAGGTAGCCGTTATAAGATACAAGTTTTTATAAATCACCCCGCTCTCTCGCTCATTTTCTTTTTTTAAATTGAGGAAGTGAGGTGTTTACCACCGATTATTTAGAAGTAAAAAGGTGGGAGTTGAGCTGTATGAAGGAGATATTATTCTAGTAAATATACCGAACCTGTTCAGAATATCGACAAACTCGTAATATACTAACTGAACCCTTCAAAATACAACAACAAAATAGTATCTGATAAAGAGACAGTCTTCCTATATGGAATTATAGATCGTTCCTAATTGTATCTAGCCAAAGATACTGTATGTGATGTAAGTAACTCCTATTTTTAGCCAGTAATTACAGCACTGTTGCTTCAATTTATTTTAGGAGATGCCATTTACTGATCATTTGTGATCAGCAACATTACTTCCTTTATCTATACTATCGCCATATTCAAAAGAAAGATGTAAATACATTTTCACATTGCACAAGTAAGTTTCCATCTATATCATAGTAATGAGCTAATGAACAGAACCATTTAATAAGATATATGTAATAATGATAGTTTCTGTCATTTACAGATATAATATAAACAGTGATTCACACTGCTTTTAACATATTATCAACAATAAATATCAGCCATGAGCATCTGCTAATTGGCAGTAAGTATTCATTCACTAGTGAGAATATTATTTAGTGTACAGCATCATGAAGGACCTTAAATGTAATCTTGCATTTTCATATTGACAGATCTGTGCATGGTCGAATTATTCTGTTTATCCCGACACAGACAACATCTTGCCTACGTAGGATTCTCCTTTTTAAGAAATAGAGCCTTTGCCCAAATTTACAACAGGTATAGTTGTTAAACATCCCGCAATTACCATACTGTAACCATTAAGGGTACACTGAGCAATATTTGAGAGTTGGACTTTACCAGCTTGGGACACCAATTATTAAATGCCTTTACACTGTAGCATAAATATAGTCTTTATGCTCTTCTTCCTCTCTTTTCTTTTCACTCTATATGCACAAATATAATTCTCTGTTTGGGATATAAGGACATTTCTTTAACAAACTGCTGTCACGGTAATTGAAATCTTGACCTGGTGTGCTTATAAAATCTTTTGTCTTATAGTTTAGTGTTCCTCTATCGCACCTGCACAGCTCATTTGCTAATGAAGCATGTTTTGCTCATAATAAATAAGAGTGTTTATTTCAGGCTTAAAACTAAAGTTTTTTGACAAATATCAATTGTATGTTTATGTTATAGAGAAAGTTGAGACGGTTATTCCTGATGAAGGCAACATTGCCGAAACGCGCGTAGTGGTTCTCTACCGCCTGCCTTGGAAATTTCTTTAATAATCTACCTCCTCCATCTCTTGCACCATTGTGTTTTACAGAATGATGCATTTTTAATCATTTTATGTATTTGTTTGTATTTTATATGTAGGTTTGTCTATATATGTTCCATGATCGTGTATCATTGTATTGTACATATATTTTTGTATTAAATCATTAAGAAAATATATAAATAACAAAGTATGAACTAATAATATAAAAAAATAAAAAAATAAAAAAGATCTTTTGGAACAAAAAACAGGATTTTTCAGTTGTGTATATGTCTGTTCCATTTTGTATTTTCATTGACAATTGTGTTGTCTGAATCTATAGCCTGTATTGAAACACCAAGTATAAATGTTTAGCTTGTATCTAGCTATATCTTTACCCCTTATGTAATTCTCCCTACAGCTAGCAAGCTTCATTGTTTTATGTAGGGGTCCCCTTTTTTCCAAATCACAAATGCGAGACCTATTGCATTCAATCAATCAATCAATCAATCACGGCATTTATAGAGCGCGCTACTCACCCGGGAGGGTCTCAAGGCGCTGGGGGAGGGGGTAAGTTACTGCTCGAACAGCCAGGTCTTGAGCTGCTTCCTGAAGGAGAGATGGTCCTGGGTTCGCCGAAGGTGAGTGGGGAGGGAGTTCCAGGTCTTGGCTGCCAGGTAGGAGAAGGATCTTCCTCCGGCGGTGGCTCTGCGGATGCGTGGTACAGTGGCGAGGGCGTGGCTGGTTGATCGTAGCTGGCGGGTGGGCGTGTAGAAGGTCATGCGGTCGTTGAGGTACTTGGGGCCCAGGTCGTGGAGGGCCTTGTGTGCGTGGGTGAGGAGTCTGAACGTGATTCTCTTGCTGACGGGGAGCCAGTGCAGGTCTTTCAGGTGTCCGGTGATGTGGCTGTGCCGGGGGATGTCCAGGATGAGTCGTGCGGAGGCGTTCTGGATGCGCTGGAGTCTTTTTGAAGTTTGGCTGTGGTTCCGGCGTAGAGGGTGTTCCCATAGTCCAGTCGGCTGGTGACGAGTGCCTGGGTGACGGTCTTCCTGGTTTCAGTGGGGATCCATCTGAAGATCTTGCGGAGCATGCGCAGGGTGTTGAAGCACGAAGATGAGACGGCGTTGACTTGTCTGGTCATCGACAGGGAGGAGTCCAGGATGAAGCCCAGGTTGCGTGCGTGGTCCGTTGGCTTGGGCGTGGTGCCCAGGGCCGGGGGCCACCAAGAGTCGTCCCAGGCGGAGGGTGATGAGCCCAGGATGAGGACTTCCGTCTTGTCTGAGTTCAGTTTAAGGCGGCTGTTCCTCATCCAGTCGGCGACGTCTCTCATCCCGTCGTGTAGGTTGGCTCTGGCGGTAGTGGGGTCGTTGGTGAGGGAGAGGATCAGCTGGGTGTCGTCGGCGTAGGAGATGATGTTGCAAATATTTGTTTGTTTACTAGCACCCATGCGGTGCTTTCACATTCATGGAGGCCGCACCCTTTCTTTAGACAAGTAGGCGTCTAAGGAAAGGGGCGTAGCCGACATTAAAGTGAAACCGTGGCATGGGGCGCTTTGACAAAAAAGCATCTGTTTGGGAGGAAGAAAACTAAATGTGTTCTGCTTACTGGGTGGCACATGTTCAAACCCTAGCCTCCGCCACTATTACCCGTGTGCATGCTTCATTAATATGGAGCACGTGCCCTGGTAAAAGGATTCACAGATGTGCTTGGAAACGTGCCCCATGCAGCCATTCTGTAAAGCAATCTGTGCCCCCTGCCGGGCTCTCGGCCCAGGGGACTGTTTGAGCCCGTGACACACATTTGATACTGCATCTCCAGATATATTTTGAGAAAGCTGACCACTGTGGTGCCGTAGTTTTGCCCTCCATACTTTCAGCCCATGCCTACATGTCAAACTTAACTTCTGATTATGCACCTTGTGAGGTGTATATCCAAAAAGGCTGATCAAATGTGATAGTATTTTGATAAAGTACAACGTCCATCGTTTTCAATGGGTCAATGGCGTCGTTTGTTCCTTAAAGCGTATTGATGAGGCGAATCAAAGAGGAGGGAACTCGTACTGACTACTAGGCCTCGCCACTATCAGCCTTAACATGTATCCAATATTGCTAGTTTACTTGTTCCTGTCAGACTACAAGGCGCTTGTCCCCATGTGTCTAACGTGTACTTCTATGATTGTACTACTGAATAGCGACCCCCAGAATATCGAGGTAGAAGAATGTTCAGGGAGAAAATATCAAAAGGTTAGTGCATATATGGAAGTATAGATTTATTATTCCAAACTATACATCTGCATACCTTGCAAATATGTGTACCGCACAGGTACATCTATGTGGTGTTAGTTATAGAAAATCTAGACTTACCTGCCAATATTTTATTTTCAACATTTTTTTTCTCAATATTGTGTCACATTGATATTCTGGGGTCGATATTCAGGGTGCACACCCACTTGCATGGCTATTTATTGTTTGAAGTAGATGTTCCCAATCCCTGCTGGACCAGTGCTTCCGTAAGGTGGGAAAAAGTGAGATAAAATAGCAGCCTTAGAGTGCTACCATGAGATGGTGGCAAATAAAAAAGAAAGACCAGAAAAACTGCTCCTTTCTTAGTGATGGGGAGTGCTCCAGATGCAAAATGGTGTTTTGCCTGGAGCTCCAAACACCCTTGCCACACTTCTACTTGTGAGTTCACGTTTTGGAGGTCTTCCTGGGGGCTAGCCTTGCAATAGACATAAAAATAGGACCAGTGAACTACTGCACAGCGCCGAGTAGTCTCTGAACTGAGGGGCAGATTTACAAGGCCCTTGCGCCACTTTTGCGTCACTTTTCCCATATTAAAAGTGACGCAAAAGTGGCGCAAGCCGCAAGGGCCTTGTAAATCTGCCCCTGAATGTCTACAAGCGTGTAAGGTTCCTTTGCGTCCAGCTTTGCTTGCTGCTCAAGAAGTTGTACTTATTTCCGTTTTTACAGCACAGAACCTTTCGTGTTTATCGCTAAGAGTTGCCTGAGCATGTGATGAACGGAAACATTGCATTCTCAAGGAAATGACACAGTTCCTGCTCGAAATCGGTAAACATTTCTGCTTTTGTGGCAAGTGAAACTATGGCCCGTGTCCACCGAAGCGGTTGTGCCCCTGTATACATTTCCCAGAATGCCCTGCTCGCCTCGCACGCTGTGTTGGTCCTGGAGGTTTCTGGTAGGAGTCTGGAATGTCCTGCTGTGGTGTTTGCGGCATCTAGCTTCCAGGCTACGACCCACACAAAATACTTCCGTTGACAGGGCCAGCAAAGAATATTTGCAAGTAATAACATTATTTTATCTGCATAACCGTATCATTTTTCCAAGTAAAGTAAAACAATTGTCTTTTTATCATGTTACCTTGAAGTTGGCCACATTAAGGAGTTTGGAATCATAGTCAGGGCCATTGAAATTATGCGATTCTGCTGCTGTAGCATGTTTCTGCATAATTATGTATTAGCTGTATTTGCCTCATAATCCACCATGTGCCGTGTGATTTGCAGATTTCACCTTTTTAACTGTTTCTAGCTCAACCGGTTCAAAAGTTACTGAAAAGAGGTACCAAAATGTAGATCCTCACAATGGCAGACCCTTTATGAAGGTTAATTACCTTGAGTTGCTGATTGCTGTATTCCGGAGTTAAAATCGTACTAACGAGGTGTAACTTTGCGCAAACAGTAACAATAGGTGATGAAATGACAAAACAATACCATCAAAGATCAAGATGCATAATGCTGCATAATTTGCCTTTTCTTGTCAACTCTACCATATATAATGTAGCCCTCCATTTCCGCATAATTCCAGTGGGCCTGTTCATAGCCACTCATACTCTGAAGGGATGCGATCTCTGTTTTAAAACCTAGCATTACATACATTCTTCTTGCACCACAAAAAGTGCTAGCCACTTCAAAGTTTTCATACTGCATGACCATTCATGTGTCTGTGGTACCTTCTTCCCACCCCTCTCCTGTTGGTACAGGCAGCTTATAACGTGAATGGAGTACTTATGTAGGAAGAGAAGAATATTTACCAAGACCATCGGTTGACGTCCAACAGTGACCTACATTGGTCACTAATGAAAGGAAGGACAATTGCCCTTTACATCTCCCTGAACTATGGCCAGGGCCACTAAAATTATTGGGTAGGGAGGAACAAATTATGCGGCAGGGTTGACTAAATTATGTGGCAAGAAAATCTAAATTATGCAGAGTAATGATTCACATTTTGTGACAGTATTACCTCATTATTTTGTCATTTTTACACATGGTAAAACTGTCAGGTAAAATATTTTACCGTATTAGTACCAGTTTAACACCCAAATATGGCCATAAGTGACTGAATGACCAGTCAACCTTTGTGAAAAGCCTTCCACAACACAGGGACACTGTCACCATGTTTTTGTAACTTTTGATCCGTTCGAACAATAAACAATTTTTTTTGTTTAAATCTGCAGATGATGGGGGGGCGTGGCTAGCTGCCGAAGAGTATGGCGGCTGGTTAGAAAGGCTCCCGCATCCCCGCCGTCTATCCTGCATTATCCTGTGCCAAAAAAGCTGCAAACCCACTCTACGGGTGCCTTACCAGTTCTGCGGTCCGCCGATACCGGTGCTGCGGTGAAGAGATTCCTTTGAGGCGAGGGAACATAGACAATCCGGCAGCCGGCGGAGCAGAGACCAACATGGCGGCGTGAGGACTCCCGATCGGGACGCCACGGTCAGTGACACTGCCACACGCCTGGGGCTAAACAGGCAACGTACCCCTATATGAGACTCGACCGCTGGCTGCTCCGACTGGGGAGTCGAGTGAAGTTTATTGAGCTGCGGCGGCAGATCGGAGGAGGCGGGGCGGACGCCTTGGGGCAGAGGCCGCTAATTTAGGTCCCGGCTTTGGCGGCATGCAGGGCATCGGCCCGGACTAGTGCGAACTGCCTGGAAACGGAGGGGCAGAGGCAAGGTGGGCTGATAGTTGGCCTGGAGGAAGGACAAAACAACGGTTGCTGACGACGAGACAGACACATCGGGGTGCCTCCCCCTCCCAGTATCGATATTGAGGACCCGGTCCCTGCATTGATAGCCCTACTGGGGCCCGGAAGCACGCACAAGACACCACTGGTGTGCCCCCCCCCCCTCTCGTCACCTGCAAGTATTGGATTGGGTGGTTGTGGAGAGCGACTGGACCTGCGACGGACGGACGGGCAGGACAGCCCGTTGTGGCGCTGGTGCCCGATCTATGGATGGTGGTGATGTCCCCTGGAGCTGGGGGAGACCCAGAAATGGACAGAATTGGCAAGTGAGTTAGATGGCCTGCGACCTGCCGGATGGAGCCTGATGCTACTACTATCCGAGGTGGTATGCAATAAAGGCAGCGCTTGTGGACCTCGCCCTTTATCTGGAGCGCCAGTAGACCCCGGAGCAGAGAGACGGACTCTCAGGGAATACCTCGGTCCCTATGAAAATTGAATTAGTGCTGAGACGGGTAACGACACAACTCCACCCGGCCAGAAGTCCCGTGGAAGGCCAGGCTACAGGTACGCAGTCTGTGGTGCCATAATCGGCGGGGTGTGCTTGGGCCTTGTTGGCGCCCTTGGTTGGAGAGGACACTTGGAGACTGTGGGCTGGCGAAGAGAGGCCCTAGGGAAACCCGACAGGCCAACGGCGAGACTGCCTTACTCGCTGGGTAGGCGGCGGGGATTACCACGGCTATTCCTGATTTCAGTGCCCTCTCGCGAAACCGGCGGCGCAGATATGGTGACAGGCAGGGGTCCGAAGGCTAACGCGCAAAACAAGCTGGCCAAATTCGCCTGGAACAAGTTGGGACAAGACCGAGAAGAGCAACACACGGAGGCACCAGAAGCACAGAGTGCTCCCAAATCGTTGTCGGAGCCAACGCTTCATGACGTCATGGAAGCTATAGGCGGAGTGCGCACTTCCCTCGATTTAGTCACCGTAGAAGTGTCTCTCATCAGGGCAGATTTTCGCAAAATGGATGAACGGGTGAAGGAACTCAAAATTGTTGCGACAGCGCTGCAGACTGATACGTCGCAGCTTCAGACGCAGGTGGCTGAACTTCAGAATCGACAGAAGCGGATGGCGCAACAACTTGATGAGTATGAAGGACGGGTCCGGAGGAATAACATACGTATATTGGGTGTTCCAGAGCGGGCTGAGGGGCCGGCAGCCGACCTCTATGTGGAGGATCTATTTATGACCCACCTACAACCCAAGAGTCTGACGCGATACTTCTCGATTGAAAGAGCGCACCGGGTACCAGGGGGCAGGCCCGGGGCCCCCCCAAGGCCCATCATTGCCCGTGTTTTCAACTACAGAGATAGAGACATTATATTACAGACAGCACGGTCCAACCCTCCACTTAAGATTGACAACAACGATGTCACGTTCTTCCCAGACTTCACGGCCAAGGTCGAGGCCCAACGACGAAGCTTTCAGGCGGTGAAAAAAGAGCTCAGAGACCGCGAAATAAAATATGCTATGCTCTTTCCAGCGAAGCTTAGAGTGGAGTCAGAAGGCAAGACATGGTTCTTCACTTCTCCAGAGGAGGTATGGGAGTGGTTGGAGGGGTGGCGCTGGGTGGGGGGCCAGCGTCGAGACCGTAATGGGGGACCCAGGCCACACAGAGAGACCAACGGGACTCCGTCTGTAGATGACTCCGCTGCTACGAAAGGGAAAGAGATGTCGCACAGATAGAACTTATACCTGGGGACTGGATCGTATGCGGTTCGACACAGTTGCAAGTATCGCAGCGGTGGTGAGACTGTCCTTACGTTAGAAGATCGACTGCTGGATGGGCCATTACACTCGAAAACCATATCCTTAACCTATAAAAAATTATGTAATAACCTGCCCGATACATTTTCTAAACTTAGGGAGCAGTGGCAAAGTGACCTGGGGCCTATTGATGATGAGGATTGGCAAACGGCCTTGATGTCCCCTAGAGAGGCGGCTATCACCCTCCGCTTCCGACTGATACAACTTAGGATCCTACATCGGTCCTACCTGACAGGGGTCATTCTGGCCAAAATAGGCGCAAGGACGGATGTGCTCTGTCTTAGGGGGTGCAAACAAACAGCTACCTTTTATCATACGATCTGGGAGTGCCCTGTTATACACCATATATGGGAGGGAGCCACGACTCACATTCAGACTGCCCTGGGGAAGGAGCTAGCTCTCACACCGCAACTAGGCCTACTTAATATTTGGACAGCCACGGACCTCACAGAAGTTGAGCAGCAGCTGGTAACACTAGGTTATACATTAGTTAAGCGAGAGCTAGCACGAAATTGGGGGGCGGCGGACCCACCATCCATCAATGTATGGGCAAAGGAACTTGACAAGTGTATGGTAGCGGAAAAGGAGGTATTCATAACGCGTGGATGCCCTAAAAAGTGGGACAGGAAATGGAACAACTGGAATGTCTACCGTGGAAATGTATGCATACCCCCAATGGTGGAGCTGGAACTGCGTAGAGGTGGGAACGGAGCTGTAACCATGTTGTAATTGTGATTTGGGGACCCCTGATTACTGTACGATGTGTTGGATAATTGCAATGAACGATAATTGGTACTGTGTATATGATTACTATTGAACTCAATAAACAGATTAAAAATAAAAATCTGCAGATGATGCAGCAGATGATGGATTACGTGGCAAATGCGGCAAATACATAACTATGCGGAAAATGCTACAGCTGCAGAAGCGCATAATTCCATCAGCCCGACTATGGCTCAAAGCCATTGGCCACCATCAGAATTACTCTCAAACTCATGAGCATGAACTGAACCCACCAACCTCACATACACCACCACTCCAAGTCATATACCCTATGGTATTTGAAAACATATTTGCCCACAGTGATTAGAAGACCGGTGTCAAGAGCTTCATGCTTTAAAGTAGTATGCACACAATTATGAAAATAGGTGCATGCCAATGGTGACATCCATAGCTTGTAGGAAGTTGTATGCCAATAGAGACATGTCCATTTTGACAGGGCCTGAATCACTATAGAAGTTGTCTACTCAACACACTGTGACAGGAGCTGCATCATTATAGTTACCAAGTGCCTTCGCCACATAATAGGACCAGTATTATGAATAATAGTGACCGGACCACTGGGAAAAGGCCTGTGGTGCCATAGTTGTAATCTGCATTGGACATTATTAGGTTTGAATCTCGTTGGTTAACTAAATTTCAATTCATTTGTAATCTCTAGTACCATGTAAAGGGAATTATCATTAGGTGTGTGGGAAATTCATGTCATTTGCTTTCACATAGTTACTAAGGGTGGGCGTAGTTCGCGAAGTAATGCTTCGCGAAGCTACGCAAAGTGCAGTTCGCGCTACGCAAGCTTCGCGTAGCACTACGCGAACTGCGTAGCGCACTGTTCGCAATGATTGCACAGTGCCGGATGCTTGTCCGCACTGTGCAATCATTGAAAACGGCAACTTGCACAGTGCGAGCTGTCTTTACTGCCGCTCGAGTAGATTTTTACTCGAGCGGCAGCTTTCTCAACGCGGACTGGTAGTTTCTCATCGCGAGCGGTCGCAAGCATACGCGACCACTCGCAATGAGAAACCTGACCTCCCGCGTTGAGAATCTCGCCGGGAGGTTTATTTTCCACGCTCGCGATCGGCAACTTGATGTTGCTGATCGCGAACGAGGAAAAAGTCTCGCCGGGATGTCATTTTGCTTGCTCGCGGTCGCCAACTTGACGTTGAGGACCGCGAGCAAGCAAAAATGACCGCGGCACTACGCTACGCTACGCTACGCGTGTTCGCACTGTGCTACGTGCAATTCGCGTTGTGCGAAGTAGCGCAAACTTCGCAAACTACGCGAGCGTAGCGTAGCACTTCGCCCAGGGTTAATAGTTACGAGCAATTTTGGTAAAATTATGTGAAATCCTGCATAATTAAGCAAAATGAGAATCTGTCATTTAGACTAAATTTTAGCCTGAAATACTCCCTCACATCAATTCTTGAAAAAAAAAAAAAGCATTGCGAACAGCCGCTGCTCGTATTCTGTTGTTACGGTGCGGTTGCAGAAATTTTGTATAATAAGCGTAACTTAAGTTTCGTCCAGACCTATCATTTACCTAGCTGTTATAAAGAGAGGCTATCACCAGAAGGACCTCTGAAAATCTCCTGCACGCAAGAACTGGGGTTTATTTCAAAAGTTACAGCAGACTCCAAAGTTTAAAAACTCAGTTCCAGGGAACTAAGTAAGTTACTAAGGGGCTGTTTACAAGTTTACTGTTTACAAGTTTGGCGGTCCATGGGACCGCCAAACCCGCGGTTGAGGTGCGGTGGCGGTTGGGCACCAGTGGTCCGACCACGGTACTACAAGTATGGCGGTCGGAGCTCCAGAGACCCGCTGCAACCACCAGGGATCCGCGATCCCGGTGGTGGCGTGGCAGTCTGGGGAAGCAATATGCTTGGCGCTGCCGCTGCGGCACCGCCAAGCATATTATGATTTTCCCCACCACCAGCCTTTTCATGGTGGTGAGCCCACCATGAAAATGCTGGTGGTGGGGAAATGCTGGTGGTGGGGAAGCAGGCCCCCCCTATTGCCCCGGTGCATTGGGATGCATGCAGGGAGGCATATGTTGTGCACCGCTGTGTGCATGCACCCCCTTTCCTGCACAGCATTGACTAGACAGTCCATGCCGTGCAGGAACGGCCTTTGATGCTCCCATTGCGGTGCCTTTCTTATAGACACCGCGGTGGGACTGCCTCGACACCCGCATGCCAGACCATGAGAAAACTCATAATCTGATAGGTGGTCGGCTTTGGCAGTGTGGGAGCGGTGTCGTGGCATGGCAGTGGCCCGCTCCCACACCACCAAAGTCGTAATCAGGTCTTTAGTGAGTGAATGGCTCAAATGTCATGTCAAGTGTGAGAGGCTTATGAAGTCAGGATTTTTCTTTGCACGCCAGCATCTATAGTCTTGAATTCATCATGAATCAAAACTACAAGTTCCAGAATGCAAAAAAATAAATATGGCAGGAAGAGCTACTCGCACTTAACATGGGATAACTTGAGATCCCTTAGAGATGAATGTGTAATAACATTTATAGCAATAGCGGCCCCTCCCCTGCCAAAGTGGGGGGGTGGGCCGGAGGAGGGTGGTGGGAAGGAGGGAGGAGGGAGGTGGGGAGGGTTTGGGACAAAAAAATAAAATAAAAAAATCAAATATACTTACCTTACCGCTGCCGCCGTCTCCCATGTATCGGCTCTTCCTGCTTCTGGCCCTGGGCACAGGCTCCCAGCCTGCCCTGCGGCCAATCCTGAACCTGCTCTTCAAGATTGGCCTGAGCGCCAGCAACTTGCGCTCCTAGGCAGACTGGGAGCCTGTGCCTGCTCTCTCCAGCCCCAGCAACGCAGCTGAGGCTGGAGAGATCTTCACTGCGCATGAGGGGTTTGACCGGCCTGAGACGGCCGGCCAGACACCTCATGCGCAGTGAAGGGAGTGCCCACCACTCCCCCATCAGCAGTGTCAGAGTCCTGGGGACGGGTCCGGGGGATTACCATAAACGATAATAGAGGCGGGTTTAAAAGCTGTTTTCTTATTGTTTTATTTGTGGTGGTGGCGGGGGGCTGCGCACCTCCGCTCTAATGGATCGGCCACTGCTGATTTATAGGGCATAGTTTACTGCGAGTCAGAATCTAGGGACAATATAGAGAAGAACGCGACAACATAAGGAAGAACGTCATGGTTATTACTTCAGTGTGGGGTGGGCAGACGATTACCAAGTGGTAATTTAATAATACTGCAGTCCAGGTCTTCCTTTTACCCACACTGTGTCTGAATCCTTGCAGTATACAGAACAAATCATCCTCGCATCGCAATCATTCTCTGTGCCAAAAGATTTGATGTCAGCTGTGACACTTACAACTAATATTGGTTTTACTGGGCAACTGCGCTGTGTATGTTGCCACACGTGGTTTTGTCTTTACTGTTTAAGTATGGGCCTAAAAATCCCAGCATGTAAGGTGCTGTTGGGTATAAGGCCAAGGTCAACTGAGGTGCCACACAAAATGGCACACTTGGCAGCTGTGAACTTTGCATGCAAAATCCCATGGATATAAAGGTAAAAATACTTCCAAAAGGCAAGATATTGTTGGGAATCAGACAGAATTGGCTGAAGGTGTTTCACATGACACTGATCCACTTAGCAGCTATTAACAGGTGATAATCAGTTTTTCGTCAAAGTTTAATCTGGCTAAGATGATTATATTGTTTCTCTAAGCAGTCTAATCAAAAGGGCACATGAGGGCGGTAATGATTGCAGTCCATTTCCTGAAGTATAAGTGTGGTTTCACCAAGGCCCTTGCTGAAGAGCACACCTTTACCTGGAGGCTCGAAATGTCTATTTTGTGCATGTTCTTGCTTTGAGTGCACAGTTTTCAAGTTGTCAGGTTTGCATGCTTGTTAGAGCCCTGAATTTAATTTTGTGTCCTTGTAATTGGATTACAACTACCAAAATTAAAAGTAACAAGCATTTGCAATACAATAGGTCTCGCATTTACGAGCGTTTGAGCTATTGGCATTGCAAATGACAATGCCTTTTATTTATGTATTGTTTTTAAAACAGATAAATAAAAGGCATTGTCATTTACAATGCCAATAGCTTAAACTCTTGCAAATGCGAGACCTATTGCATTGCAAATGCGTTCGGCGCCCGTGCTATAAAGATTTTTAAAAAAGGCGTTAGGAGAGAGCGTGTCCTGCCTGCAAGGGTAGGCATGACAAAGCTATTTGAGAAAATAGTGCTCGGAAGCTGTAATTAAAGCCTAATGAGTAACAACACATGTAACAGGGGGTGTCCTCATGGGAGGTTACAAAATAAGTCAAGACGGGACTAAGGAGGGACTACTAAGCCTATTGATCAATGAAAAGCCACAGTTTACAGTGGACAATGACACAAGCCAATGAAAAATATGGGCGGAGCTTCTAGTCCATACCTGAATACAGCATGCCTCGCTGAGCAGCGCATGTGCTGCCCAGGCTCGACCTAAATACCAGGACTTGATGAGCTGCTCAGTTCTGACATGAAGAAAAGGTGTGAAAGCATCCATCAGAAATCTATGTATTTGCTGTTTTGGCAAGTCTCAGGATTTTTGTTGTTTATTTGTGTGTTTTATAGAGTGCCAACACGATATATTTTGACTTTTTAAACAGAATATATACACAAATGCAAGATGACCATAATAAAATTTAGATAACAGAGACAGTCATATCGTTTCCATCAGCCACTACTCAGCACCAGGATACCCTCATGTGTGATAGTGCGCTTTACAAATCTACATAACATAACATAACGCAACATACGTAATATAACACAACACAACATAACATAATATCATGCAACGAAAGGGGCAGCTGCGTGGGTAGATCTCGAATTTACATTAACAGCTGCTTGAAAGTTGTAATGTTCGCAGCTGCTAATTTGACATATGCTATATGTGACATTTTCAGCAAGCCTGACTTTTATACAACACCCTGCATGCCTGGATTTTCAAACTCATGTTTCTAATAATTACTATACAATTATAAGGCCATAGTGCAAAGTGCTGGTCGCTAAAACGCAATAAGTGGCTGAAGGTGTCATAAATCCCATAGATCTGCTTGGCATCCTCAAATATTATAAAATAGTAGTCTTGATAGTATTTATGGGATAGAGAGTGTAAGCACTGCTGTTCCTAATATGACTTGTAGTACCTGGTCCTAATAAGAGTGTGAGAACCTCTTGGAGTGCTCGGAGAGAAGATGCTAAGGAAATGCCTGTGATTAAAGAGCATACCAGCTAAGTAGCATCCCACAACCCGTGACATCTTCAGTTATCCCTGACTTTTTAGCCTACAGCACTCTGAATGCTGGAATCTTTCTGCTTTTGCCCATAACGTTAAAAGCAAGACGACATGTCCCACAATCCATCTCTCATGGTTAATGTGCTGTTCCAGTGCGGGGGCATACTCGTCTCTTGCATTAGTGAAATACCAACCAGTTGTTTAAAGCTGCCAGTCCACCTTTCACTGCAGGCAAAGACCCAGCTTAAAGTTTAAAGGGGGCAGAGATCCCCCTGCAGGCAGGTACAGTGAGTGGTTGCACCCACCTGCAGAGGAGAGCCTGAGGGGATCCATGGGAACACAATATGCCCCATCAAGGGCACACCGGGGGTGTGGGGTGCAGCAACTGAATGCCTCCTCAATGAGATGCACAGAAAGTGCATCCCCTAAGAGCTCTTTTGCCTCTGCGCCCACGTCTGTAATACGGTGTAGGTGAAAAGGATTCTTTCATTTGCATGGGACACACAGCCATGTAAATGAGGGAACTTCCTCTTGAGGTCGCACTGGTACACATCTAGCACTTGCACAATCCGTATTTACAGAATGGGTCACGCAGGCACCTGTTGCCCCATCTCTAATGCCAAAGTGCCCCAGAGGCAAGAAAAGAGAGTGCACGTGCCCCCAAGGAATTTAGTGTAATACAGGCCCTGGAAGTGCCTCTTTTCATCGACCCTGCTCTCCTCCATCACACGAAAACGTGGCTTGGCAGCACCTTCTGGTGAGATTATTACAGGAACCTGTGCGCTGAGTTTGTTAAATTATCAAAGCATATTGTCAGTGGATTGAGGTGGAGAAACACAACATTGCTTTATTGAAAAACACTCACATAGGCTTGATTGACACATGTCCAGTTCAAAATTGTAATTAAATAATTGACAGTTGTTTCTTGAAAAATGAGTGCATTATTAGAAATTACCTCTGTTGGCAGGGTACGCCTTTGTCGGTCCTGCTGTGCTGTGCTAGTCTTTCTTCCACTTCTCTGGCAGGTCTCTCACTGCACACCAAGGGCCTGATTCACAAATGGCCTCCTCACTCGTGGACATTGACATCAGTTCATGAAAATGCCAGGAGTAGCGGAAATGACATCATGCATCACTGCCGGCTGGGGCAGGGCAAGGAAAGGAAACTACAGGAGGTGAACCATGCTCCTCAGTCCCTCTATACCCTCTTGTACCTGCCTCTGCCTTCATAACTCCTGAGACCAGGGGTAGCAGCAGTTCCAGGGATACCAAAGGGAGCAAGCCGGGGGTGTGGCCTAATACCCAGGCTACCATGACTTGAAGCCCTTTTGGGTACAAAGGCCATGTGCAAAAGCTCTACTCCATGGGAGTCTCCAGGCACACTACACCTGGCAGAGGCGTTTATGGGAAATCTGCTAAATATGGATGAGTTCAAGAAGTTGTGTGGATCAGGCCTGGGAAATCTGTTGAGTGACCTTTCCTTCGATACAGGGAACAAACAGCTACAGAAAGCAGGAGAATGCCACCTTACCGCAATGCAAATAAGAACAGGGGAGTCCATTTTTGGCTCATGAGGTCTAGACTCACACCAGAATTTCCTCATATCTTCATGGGATACATTTACATATGGTGAATCTAAATAGACAGTATTGACATAACCTTGGTTTTTCTGAAAATCTGGCATGGGAGTTAGACCTTATGGGCCAACGTGGGCAGATAACGAATATACACCCAAAATGGTACGCAGCTATATTGGAGTGGGTTTGGAAGCATTGTTAGCCCCGCAGGTCAAAATGTAATTTTGCTGGTGCTCTTCAGTGTAATTTCCAGATCTAGCAGAACATCTCAAAAGTTGAAACTATTGACTTTTACTACCTCGTAAGCATTGGACACAAGACCAAGAAACTTAAGAGAACTATTGAAGCCAGAATCATGAGTAATCATGGAGATGTGTTAGTTGTATTTGCACACCTGGGGAAAACAACACATTAATAGTGATGGTGTAGAGTTGTTTACATGAGCAAAACCAATTATTTGAAGAGTTCTGAGGATGATATGTGCAATGTTACAAACTTTGACTCAAAACTGCTCTGGGATTACATACTACAGTGTTGGAGAGCAAAGGAATATATTCTGCCCAAGAAGAAATATGTATATATGACTATTTTTGACAATATTGCTGGATAATAATGCCAAGGCAATTCAGAATGGATCCCACTTTGCTTCGATAATTAATAATGTGAGGCAAACTTTAAGGGTAAGCACCAAATGACATCATCTTCAGCATATGCAGAATCTTCTTTCGCATGTTCGCACGAGGTGTTTGCATTGTTTAACTTCTATATTCTCTCACATTGCTTTTATCACAACTTTGCTGCTTCACTCAAGTGCAGCCTAAATCCCTGGATATTTGCTTATATATATGGTTAAGCCAATACTTTACACAAACACTTCCAACCTGAGCTAATCAACGTCCTTGCTGCAGTGGTGGTCTAACAGTAGTCTTGCAGCAGATAGACTGTTCACTTGACGCTAGAGGCTATCAAAAAGTACCTGATATAGCTCTACCTCACATGCAAATAATGGTGATGATTTTTCCTACAGTTCTGCATCCTCAGAGTCCATGTTATCTGAAGAGTCTACTATATGTTCCTAAAACCCTGCATGATAACTATGACTTTGACTTAAATCTTTTGATTGTTGCCGTTCCTTTTATGTGAACTATCCTCTCTTTACTTTCCATCCTCTGCATGCGTCTCTCTCTGAGTATAGCTTATCTTAAGTCCTGTGGATGTGCATTTTGCCCATTTTGTAAATTGCCCATGCCTCATCTAAAAAATCTCAGATTGTCGCCCTTTGAAGGCCATACCCTGCAATCTCCTCTAGCTTATCTACTAACCCCACTAACCTTCGGCATGAACTCACTCACATACCCACACCACTAATCATCACACTCTTCTACTCATTTAGTCCACCACAAAGACACTGCAGTAAATACATAGAATGGTCTCCTTGAGGGCACATGGCCAATCTCAAAAACCAACAAGAACTAATATTCTCTGATTTAACCTGGCGTAAAGCACTTCAACACTTCGTAGGGGTAGTAAGCGCTATATAAATACAATACAATGCCAGAAATGTTAGCAGGATCTGCCTGCAAATGTCCACCCCGCCCACACACCCACCACTCTAAAATGACTGACATTGAAACACAACAAGACAATGTATATTTTAAGAAAGCATTAGTGCTCCAAGCAGTTGATGGGAAGTTTGGGATCTTCCATTGACCATTTCCCAATAGCTTCTAATGGACCTGCTACTACACGAGAGTCTTAACCATCTGCAATCTTATAATGATTCAGTGTTCCAGCCCACTTTTTATTCCTTTCTTTTATGGCAGGTTTTAGTCACCAATGTGATTTATTTGGGAGCTTCTTTGCAAGTAAGCCCTCTTTATAAAATGTACCATCTTTGACTCCTAAGGTCCCCAAGTAGTTGCATATTTTAGCCTGAAGTGGGATGATACCCCATTATCAAGTTTCAACATTTGATATATCTTGAATAATGGATTCATAATTTGATATATCTTGAAGATCGGATTCATCTTCTAGAGAGGACATTCATGAGATGTTTGCTTTGAATCTACTGCATTTAAAAATACATTTCACTTTGTGTCTGAGGACTAAATGAACCATTTAATTTTGTTAATAGCTGCTGTTGAGCTATTCTAGGCTGAATGAAAGACTTATTCATCTCGCTCTCCAGCCCATTTCCGTTGGAGCCATCTGCCCAACCCAATTACAGAGATCATAAATTTGTCTCTATGGCATCGGCCATTTGTCTGTCACCCAAACTGTAAAGATTAGATACCACAGAGATCTTGTTAAGTTTGCCACCATCTCATCCTCTCTCAAATCCTGGCAAGAGTTTTGAGCAAAGGGATTCTACCATTCTCTACATAAAGATATATATGTGTATAAGTGTATACTCAGTTTTACTGCAGGTGTTTTTAATGTGTTCTAATGATGATGTCTGGAAAAAATCCTTCTCTAGTTTATAGGAAGGGCAGTGTTAAAAAAATTGTAAAATACCCCTCACACACTGAAACCTGATTCAGTGTCATGCTTCATCATTGGGGTCTTCCCGCCCCTCTACGGGACGGGGCGTGCTACTACCTACGTAGATGCGGGAGCACTTAATTTAGTGATTAGTGTGTATGTGTGGGAGTTTTTTTCCTTTTTTCCTTTTTTTGAATAGAAACCCCCTTGGGGAGTAACATTAGTATCCTTTCAACTCATAACACACCCAACCCAGTACATGCAAATAGAACTTACATCGGGCAATTAATCACAAAAATGGCAGAGAATACAGGACTGACTTTCTCGGAAGAGGAGATAGACAGCATCATAGCCTCATTAAACAACTTTGAGGGATTAAACACACCAGACCCAATACCAACAAACAATGACTGGGATGAAATAGAACAACTAAGACGCACCCAGATAAAAACAGCCCTTCATGGTCATAATCAAGACAGCCGGCAGAATAGCGCAAGAACTTAAAATCAGTTTGGGTGACAGACAAATGGCCGATGCCATAGAGACAAATTTATGATCCCTGTAATTGGGTTGGGCAGATGGCTCCAACACCTGCAGTAAAACTGAGTATACACTTATACACATATATATCTTTATGTAGATAATGGTAGAATCCCTTTGTTGAATTACGATATCATGAGGAGGACGATTCTACTTTTTTTCCTCTTCACTCCCCCCCCTTTGATTTTTTGATCATTCTTGACAGCGCACAGCTGTGGGAGTTTTTTTTCCTTTTTTCCTTTTTTTGCTGAAGGTCCATTGCCCACTGCATGTGCATGCGAAGGAAAGAAGGGGCTTGGAATTGAGAGGCATGCCATCGAGATAAGTGATCCTGGACACCCTGCTTCCTCGAAGCCAAGCTACCACTGCATTATCAGCTATGTAATTTTATTTAGTTTATTTTTGTGCATTTATAAAGCACGCAGTTACCCTTAAGGGTAGGTGTCCTGGCGCTGGTACCTGAAAGCATAACAATGGAAGTAAACAATATACACTAATAAATGATTAGAGCAAATAGATGGGTTTACATGTGTTTTCTGAAGTTGAATGGGTGCAAACTAAAAAGCAAAGATCAAGGTAAAGAATTTGAGGCATACATCATGAGCAAGGGGAGAGATCTCTATCCTAGGCATGGTCCCCGGTGTTTCAGAAGAATTCCAAGGTTGGCCGTAGAAGAACAGCGATATCTGCTATGAATGTAACACGGAAAATTCTTTCATAAATAAGAAGACCCATAAAGTGCGTATGACAGAGGCATAAGGCTTTACATAGGCATCTTTTGAGAATTGGGAAAACAATAAAAAGACGCCAATTGAGGTGATACGCAAGTTCTCTTGTTGAATAATAAGATGAACAGCAGTATTTTGAATACACTGAAGTGTGTCCGTAAGATATTTGGGAAGGAGAAAGTAGAGCGAATAAGTGATTATACCACAGTTTTCCTGTGATTTTGCTTGTAATGCACCAGGAGCTAGGGATAGCCAAAAATTAAGATAATGCACTATTGTTTGTTTCCTTTTCTAATGTAATCTGAAGGACCTTTAGTGATGGAAAGAAGTTGGAGTTCTTGGGGCCAGTTTAGGAAATAATCTGACTATAAAGGATTTGGCCTTGTTATCCTAATTTTCATTGGAAAGAGTGTGAAGGAGAAATATTTAACGTTAGAATGACTGAAACCTCAGCTGAGCTGCACAGATTCATCCTTTCCAAAATATACTGGTAAAAGAATCTTGGGGTACCCTGATCCTTTCAGGAAAGATTTAAGATCTACCAAATGAACATTCAGGTAATACAATCTTGCAATCTGTTGCCCAGATTTTGTATGGCTGTGGCTCTTCTTGTGCAAGTTGTCCCACCTGCCACATCTTCAGTCATGTTGGTCTGAAAGGAGTTAGGAAACTTGAGTTTGTTGCACATAGGAGTTGACTTGGATGGCTCGGGTGGTTTAATTTATTAGGAGAATGGCCACCCGTTGTGAAAACAAAGCAAAGAAAGAGAGGGAAGCTTTTTCCAATAACTCTGGTATAGCAGGTGTGCTACAGCAGAGTACTAGTGGTTAGATAGATTGGTGTGTGTGCCTCACAGCAAAGAGAATGGCAGATAATGTCACATGACTTAACTTGCTAATGACTGAAATTATGAGATGGGAGCCTGGCAGTCCTGTAGTAAATGTTCCCGGTCAACAGAACAACTGATCAATTTGTGAGAACCTAAGTCCAACTGCCAACTGGCCCTCAGCCGCGGCCTGTGCAGGTAAGAGCGGTGGGACGGTGGGGTCGGGTGGGGGTGGATTTTGACTGACGACGACAAGGGAAAATTAATTATTTATTTAATTGTCCCCCGTGATTGTCTGTCGAATCCCCCCCCCCCCAACCCGGCCCCACTGCTCTTACCTGCACGGGCCGCGGCTGCTGGCGCTGTAGCTTTAGTGAAAGAATTCAACTTAGGCTTCGGGATAATGAGCAAATTTCCTCAAAGAGATGTGGTGCTTGAGCTTACCACTGCTCTAAAGAGAAAGGGTAGCACTGCCACTACTGCCCCGGCATTATGGATGACAGTTTCACGGAGAGACAATGATCTATCAGAAATGGTCTAGGAAGGAGGACCTCTGCTGGAGGAGACGCCGGACACTCCTCCCCTTCATAAACGGCGAAGAGGTGTACATATTGATAGTACAGGAGCTACAGTGTCATCAGGGCCTGGGGCGTTGAGGGTTGCACTGACCCCCCATTTTCCTTGTTTGCTTGAGGGCCCATGACACCCTTACTGTGCCACTGAAACCACCACAGGTGCCTCCAGACTACTTTTATGGAGTCAATCTGACAGGAGGTTTCATGTGCATCCCTCTTCCAAACCCTGAAGAGCTTGTGCTAATCTTCCAGGCTGCTTTCAAGAACAGCCCAGGGTTTCCTGGTGTGGGTACCTTGGACCATTTGTCTCCCACTACGGGCCTTCACTGTCATTACCTGGCAAACTAAAATGGTCAGAGAAGAAAATCCCCTACCATAACAGTCATCATTTTGAGGAACTCAACCAGTGCACTAAATATTACAGTAAGGTGCATTAGCTAAACACATTTTGCCTACAAATGGGTTTATTGCATTTATGTAATATTGGCAAGCGAAATCATGCACCTTTAAAAACTGGTAATAATTAACACTTTCGCTGCATCATCTTGCATTGACCAATCTTAGCTTGACCTCGCGAATTTTATATATTTACAAAGGCTATATACCAGTTAACTTTGCCTAGTTAGCAAAGTTGAATATGCAGATACCCTGCACAGTTGGTTCTGCGGGGCAACAAACTCCACAAAACCTACTTTGTGCAAAAAATTGTGCCACAAATTTTTTTTCCAGGAACAATCTCCTGCCAAAATAGGCAACATGGCATTTTTTTCTAAGGCAGAATTCTCAATTTTGCTCATCCCTTCATCCCCAAGGTGCCTGTTGGCCTTGCAGAGGACAAAGATGTCTCGGTCTCGCCCTCCTGCCTGGCGAATGCCTGGTCGTCCCCTGCAGCAATTGGTGCACCCCTTCTGTGCTTGGAACTGGCTCCATGTGACATCTGGTCTGGGCGACCTTCGGAGACATGAACCCAAAAGACCTTGTGGGCCTGCTGGAGCCCAAAGCACTCTTAATCTCACCATCTTGCCTGGGACATCATATGGGCGGTGTAGCACGTCTCAGTCACAGTGCCAATGGAACTCTGGAGATGTTCATTTTTATGGACTTTGTTGTGTCCAGCCAGAAAACTGCAAGGGGATGCAATATCCTAAAGTCAATCTCCATAAAAAAAGGTAAGTCTGCTTAATATTTATTCATTTTCAGTTTTATATGGTGCGCAAAAGACCCAGTAGTGACAGAACACTTTACAGGAGAAGAGACAATCAATAAACTTGATGAAATCATACCACAATTTTAAAACACGTTCACACAGAATTAAAGATCATATTGGGACAGACAGACCGACCGACCGACCGACAGACAGACAGACAGACAGACAGACAGACAGATAGACAGAAAGACAGATAGATAGATAGATAGATAGATAGATAGATAGATAGATAGATAGATAGATAGATAGATAGATAGATAGATAGATAGATAGATAGATAATGTCTATTTACAGTGAATCAAACATTACATCAAAACTTATAGACAAAGCTAAAAAAGAACACTAAGTGATAGAAGAAAGCCTGGCACACTTATTTTACTGACTCTGCATTTTAACTTAAAAGATCAGCAGCTGAAATGTCATTAGCGCTATATGTGTTTCAGTGCTCTTTTTAATATTTTAAAATAGGGGTTTGTGCGTAGTTCAAGGCAACTCGAGATCCACATTTTCGGTGCAGTTCCTGGAAAACGGAGTGTCTTTTTCGTACCAAGGCTGTTCCAAGGACATTGTAGGGAGTAGCTCCCCCTGAGGCGGGTACATTTGGTGCCAGATATGTCAGAGTGCCAAGGTGCATGGCTGGGTGCGTGATGCAGGACAACTGAATATATTGTGCGCTTCAACCGGAAGTGTTTAAGAGTCATGAGGACCAGGGTGATGTGATCTAAGCGTTTCATTGTTGAGCTCAGTCTTGCTGCAGCGTGTAGTTCTGCCTTAAGCGGGGCCAGAGGTAACTTGGGAGGGCCTGTGAGTGAAGTGTTTCCTTAGCTGACTCTGGGCAAGACCGGTGACTGATCCTCAGAGTTAAAGTCTGATTCTTCTGAGAAGTTGGCACATGGTGTTCTTTGCTAAGGGATTTATGTGTGAATGTATGTACAGCTTTTTATATAACATGAACCCCAGGTTTTTACACATTCAAAGATGTGAGGTTTGCAGGCCAAAAGAATGAGCTCAGCCATGAATGGGCCAATGTAATTCGCATATTCCGAAATACAATATTCTCTGTGTCTTTCCAAGGTTAGGTTTTACAATCCCCAGCTTCACCTCTGCTGCTATAAACACTCTGGCAAAAGGAGCCTTGATATAGCCAGCTGAAGAAGTGGCCACTACCTCTCTAAACCTTTAAAATGCTTTATCGAAAAGACCATGTAAATGGCACACTGTACTTTAGCCACAGCCACAAATACCCTTTCATATTTGGCCACGTTCTTCATAAATGAGAAAAATCTATTAGTCATTTCATCTTGCCCTGCAGAAGCCCACTCTGCCAGTTTGGGATTTATTGTCAGCAGAAGGACACGCTTCAGTGTAGTGGCCAAACATTAATTAAACTTGCTCAGTAACTCATTCTTTGAATCTGCCCAAAATCAGTATTGCATTCTATGGGTGAGTCTCACAAGGTATTTCCATTAAATCTAGCTTGTTATCAAGGGGCGGAAACATGTAAATGGTTGCTTTGACTGCCTTCAGGACCCTGTCCATCCCTTTTCTGAAATCCATCCCACCTTTTCCTTAGAGTGCCTTTATTGAGGCTATTCACAGAGAGTTTCACATTTCTTATACAAAAGCTTACAAATTACAAGAAATATAATTTGCTGCTTCACTAAAAAGGTCCTCTAACCAAAGACTGAACATGGAGGACAACATAGAAATAAGATCCCTGCTCGAGATGGGCCCTGTTTTATCTCCATAGTAGCAAAATGGGACTGCCCACTGTTGTCAAGACCCTTCTGCCTTTTGGGTTTACCTCTCTGTCTGATAAAGAGTGCCTCATCCATATTTTGAGAATAAGCACTGGAAATTACCTTGGGCCAGTTCATGTACATTGTCCTGGTTAGAGGCAACTTTCTATTCTATCTGGTCAACTTTGCACCAGTGACAGGCAATTTTTTAAAGACAGCTGCACAAACGACCAATGCAAAAATTGTTTTTGCCCTGACTGATCAGTGTGCAAATTATATTTTGCATAGTTGAGTCGGTGTAAATGTCAGATCATGACTGGAGCAAAAATGCCTCTCACTAGTGCAAGCATTGCTTGGATCTGCTGCAATTTTCGTGATGTGGCCCCTGGGGTGACAGCAATAAAGAGCAGGGTATCATTATCTTCAAAGCCTCTTCCTGACTTTGAATTCCATTGTGTCAGAATCACCTTGAGACCACAGGGCACTGTGGTTCTACTAGGACTCAATGGAGGTGAAGGAGACAGTTTGTCTCTGGTGTTCTGGGGGTGTCCCTCTAGGGCCCTGAAAACTTAACAGCAAGTACACACCTATAGCACTTGTCTCTTAAGACAGTGGGTCCAGCAGTCCAAGGCTTCCTTATGGAGGTGATGTGGGGTTGGAGACTAAGAACTCAATATGAGTACTCAGCCAGTCCTTTAAGTTAGTAAGAGAAAGTTCTTTAATCTACACACCGTGGGTATAATATAGTGCACAAATCAAGAAAGTCAAATACTTAGGCGAAGTGCTAATACTAAGGGAGCCAGAAAGTGTAATAACTGATTCAGCATCTGCCTTTTTCTTGTCCACGACGGTCAGTCCTTAAGCTTTCTGTGGCACTGTGTCTTATCGCTACGGTAGGCCACCCATGCACAGATTGGGAGGTGTATATGGCAGTCCTTATGCTGATGCTGTTCTCCACGGGACCGTTTACATAATGATGCCCTGCAGGGGAACCAATCTGAGGGGCCCTCTGTTCTTCTGAATCCGCCTGACTACGGCGCCATCAGTGCTGCAAGATGAGTCTCTTCTGCTCCGCTTCCGCAGGCCTGCAGAGTGGGCGCGGTCAGGGTAGTTAGAGTTGCAGATCCACATGCCACTATCACAGGCCCAAACAAGAGGGGATTCCACTTGGATACCCTCTGAGTAAGGGGGATGCTCCAGTGGCCAATGGAACAGGTGTTGATAGGGGGACTAAGGTTGACCACAGGGTGCACGCTCCAGAATCCCCGAACCACGACGGTGAATGGAGGCAAAGGTCTCACCAGCTCACTCTGCTGCACACATTTCTTTCAAACATAGACAAAAGAACCGGTCATGCTTGCAGTCAACCATGTGTTTCCTGGAGCTAGGAAGACCTCCTTGGTCACAGGAGGGCCTTAGCATTGCAGAGCTCCATATCTGGTTAATGATTAGAGACAGTTCAATCAGACAACCCCACGGAAGTTTCCCAAGCTAGGCAGGAAGACCAAGAGGCTTCCGAGGCCCGGTTGAGGCAGCCAAGACTGGCGCTTCCGCAGCCCATGGTTCAACACAGGGCCTTGTTCTCCTCCTTGTAATTCAGCTGTACTTTCATGTGCAGTCTCCAATCTCTGGGCAGCTTCTTCACCAGGCAACCATGGCTGGGTTCTCCAGACTCCGCTTACAAGGACACCTCCAGCAAGGTTGCTACCTTTCCCAGAGAAAAATACTTACCATTTGTTCACACTTTAAGTTTCTGCAAGGGCCTGGACATGAAACGTAAATAGAACTTTATATAAAATCATCCATATTCATTTTTAATAGGGCCTTTCTGTATTTGTTTATTTTAATTATCAGTCCAGGATTATTAATGCAGCTCTAGAACACATTTTAAAGTGTTTCCGTCCTATATCGTTTAAAGTATGCACCAGTAAGGGTGAAATATGCCAGCTTTATGTGATTTTCCTAATTTTTGTAGCAGTCGAGATATTAAAATACTGGTCATCCATTAAAAAGAAGGCCATGTGGCAACCCTAACCTCCAGCAGCCCTCTATCAGTAGCAAGGCAGGCGGCTCCTCATCAAATGAAGATCATCTGCACCCCAAACAGAAAGTTTCAAACTTCTCAGGTGATGTCCTCTCCTCTGGCATGGAATCTGGTTGTCATGGACACCGGCTCTGGATCTCAAAAGATTTTCCAACACTCTGTGAGGTGTCACCTACATCAGTCAACGAGAAGTCCTGGAACATGAACTTGGGGTTTCAGTCCCCTTCTTATACCAAACAGAGTTTGTGAAGTCCTGACACAGTTCTGGGGCTGATGTAAGGTGGTCTGCCACCTCCATTTCCACACAGGCCATCCATAGTCTTTGTGTTCAAGTGACAACAGGAAGTAGGAAATGTCGGGAATCCTCTTACTCAGAGAGACCCAAAGCACAGACACAAAAGGTAGAGGAACCTTTCATACCGTACATTCATCAGATGTTCGGGGGAGCACTTCTACAGGAACAAAGGGACAGATCAGGGCCAAAGAATAACTGCACTTCTAAAGAGACTTCATCCACCAACACCTCCTATGAACGTGATGGGGTTGACACCTGAATGAAGAAAAGAGCGGGATCTGAAAAAAAGGCTACCAATGCACTTCTAGGGAAACCACGGTCTCCAGTCATCCGACACTGTCAAATCTGGGGACTCCCTCAAGCTGCAGGAATGTCAGCAATAAACATTACTAGTCTAACAAGCTGCTTCCAAACTTAACTTGGTACATCTGGCTTACATTGCAGATCAACTGCGTCTACAGTCATCCATGATACACACACAACACTGCTGGCTCATCCAACGTCATGCTGTTAGTATATATATGTGCCTGACAAGGCATGTTTAATGCAGTGAAGGACTAGAATGCAGAAGATTGGATAAGAGGGGAACCAGTATCCCAACTAGACAGTGCAGCGAGCAGGGAAAAAGGCCTGTCTTGCCACTATAAATTGACATGCTGTCACCGATGTCCATCTAAGACAATCCCCTTGAGCTGAAACCTGAGCTTGATGCACCCCTCCTAACTGAAGAGTCTTGATCTGGGTCACAATCTATAGATCTGTGGTCGATGCATGCACACTTGATTGTCATGTGCGCAAAGGCTGACAAAAAGGGGAACCTTCCTGTATGACAGTTCTTTCCCTTTGGAGTAGCAGTAGTGATATTTCAGGTTTTTCCATTTCGCTGACCTAGGTCTGCTTTTCCTGCAAAAATAAGGGGCATATTAGCAAGACCGGCGATAAAATTATCGCCGTTTTAGCGGCAGGAAACTGCCGCTAAAGCGGCGATAATGGGCTTGCTAATATGCGTTACAGAATTCCAATAGAAGCCCAGGTTCGATGTCCTGCACATCTAACCTGGGCTTCTATTGGAATTCTATAACGCATATTATCAAGCCCATTATCGCCGTTTTAGCGGCAGTTTCCTGCCGCTAAAACGGCGATAATTTTAACGTGGGTCTTGCTAATATGCCCCCAAATCTTTTCTGAATGATGCAGTGATGCTGTTCTTGAAATTACATCTAATATGGTAATAAGGGACCAGGAGACACCCATCATCACTCACTCTCCCAATTCTGCACCCTACAGCAACAGGCACGTGTCCTAGCAGACGCAGCATTTTATTTCCCATTGCTATTTACAGAGGCATCTGAATCAACTTCCTTTCTGCTGCTGGTGGCACTTGTCCCTCTGGGTGGCCTACATAGGTGGTACCTTAGAACCGGTCCTTCCTAGCAGATACTGTTGATTTCTCTATTGCTTTAATTATGTCTTTCCTCAAGGTAACACTAACCTGCTCCTCAGACAGGCTTTTTTGTGTCTTTGAATCAGCATTTCCCTTTGCAGAAGGAACACATTTGGAACAATATAAGAACATATTCAAAGCAATAACAACTTATTACATCACCCATTATCATCCTGGGTGATGAGGTTATAGAGAGCTTAAAAAGACAACTAAAAGGTTAAAAGACAGGAGTTTCAGTATATATATTGGCAGTAACCGTGAAGAAAAGCCTAAAATGTTCTCTGCCACCAAGTGGTGCATGCATCATGGGTCACGGCCACCAAGAAACAAGCACTGGCAAAGCGAATAGGTTTCATCCTTGGGATGTATTGGCTTTGCCAATGGCTTTTAGCCATGCTGCACAGCATCCCTGATACTGTGCAGCATGGCTTAAGAAGTATTATTTTATTTTTTTACTTTTGAGGCAGACAGTGGCGTTATTTTGTAGGTGCACGCACCATGCATTGAGACACCCACAAAAGGACGCAAGAGCTTTAGTTTTATTTTACGTTACTGATTCAAGTTGGATTGGTAACTTAAAAAGAACCAGGGAGAGGCGAGGAAGCAAATCAGGGGATGCGAGCAGGGAAGCATAACGTGGGCTGCGGGCAGAGGGGAAGGAACACAGGGCAGAAACAACACGGACAGAGAAGCACAGGATGAGACAAAGCATCACAGGGGGTGGCACAGAAGCAGACCACGAAACAGAGTAACATGGAGATGGGGGAGCACAGAAGCACATGGCGAGACAGAGTAACACGGAGATGGGGGAAGTCAAACGGGGGAAAGAAACAACACAGAACAGGCAGATAAGCATAATACAAGACAGAGCAACATGGAGACGGGAGAGCACAGAAGCACACAGTGAGACAGAGCAACACAGAGATGTGGGGGCAGAGAAATACATAGCGAGATAGAGCAGCACAGAGACAAAGTCCCAGATTCACTAAGCCTTTGCGATGTACTTGCATAGTGCAGGCCAACGCAAAAGCTTCTGTAAGATTTACAAAGCCATGCAAAAGGCGATTTGTGGTGCTTTACGTGACTCTGTAAAGTAATGTAATGCAGTGCAGCAGCTGGTTGTGTGTTGCATCACATTTTATAGCGGCAAGTAGTCCATGGGTGGAGCATAGGCGTTCCCATGCATCCACCCATAGAATTTAACACAATCTCAGATTTACTGAAATCAGTAAACCTGGAATAGCTCCAAAATGGTACATCACACCAACCATGGCGTAACAAGGGGAATTTTTTCTCCTTGTTATTTCTTCTTTCCACGTGTGCTGCATTCTGCAGCCCACAGAAAAAGAGGAAATTGCCTCTTAGGCTTGTTTTTGTGGAGGAAAGTATCCTTTTCTGCACAAAAACAATCCTGGCCGTTATGCTGGCATGGTGCGAGGGAGCTTGCGCTGGCGCTAGGAAGCACACAGTATGCCAGTGCTGGAAAGGAGCTATGAAGGAGCAGAAGTGCTCTTATCAGATATGGTGCATTTCTGCTTTCTCTGTTTCGCACAAGTCAATATAGCATCTTTGCTTGCCGCCGTGCGTTGTGTGAAACTAAGTAAATATGCAGAAGAGGGCCTAGAAGCACATAAGAGAGACAGCGGGAAAACACATGCACTCTCATACTGAATTTAACTTAAAATAAAAAAAGTAGTAGCACCAAAAAAAAAAAACAACAGAGTGTAAGCACACAGTAATGTGTTCTTGCTCCAGGTAAGGGACAAACTCATGACGAGGATGTAAAGCTCACACAAGCCATCAAATAAGAAGCAAGCAAATGAGAGTTACAATGAGTCCAACCAATGGTGAACAATGGGCAGGCTTTAAACCCACTATAAGCTAACAAAATGTCTTGCAACAGACAACATATTCGCTGTTTTAGGCGCAACTTATAAAGTACCATGACCCACAGCGCACTGCAATCATGCCACCCGCATCTGTAGGAACTCTTCTGATATACCACTTTACAGTATTTTCTGCAGCAACGTAAAGAGCAGTAAACTAAATATTTTATTTTTAAAACGGTGACTCAAGAGAAAATCTTGTGACTTCTTAAAATGTCTTCAATAAATGCAGAAAAGAAGGCAACGGAAGAAAAACTCATTATTCTTTAGGCTGAGCAGGAAGGAAAGTGGAAGAAATGTACTTCCATAAATAGTGTGTGCTTGGTCTCAAAGGTCCCACGGTTTTTTGGTAACTTTTTTATCAGTGCTATACTGCTAAAAGTTGTAGTTTTAGGAACAAAGATAGCACAGTATAGTTCCCCATTTCTTGTCACGAAATGTAGGGCCAGATGTACGACCCTAGCATTTTGCTATGTACAACAGTGTCTGAGACACTGTTTGCGATTCCCAATGGGGTCGCAAACTGCAACCCCATTGGGAATGGCTAACACTCTCAGGGATGGTGGCCTGCTGGGGTCAGCAGACCACCATGTCTGGGACTGCTTTTAAATAAAGCAGTATTTTTTTTTTTAATGTAGCCCTTAAAGGAAAACGGGATGCATTTAAAAAATAAAAATGAAACTTTTAAGTTCCATTTTTTAAGGGCAGGCTGTGGTCCCTGGGACCACTGCCTGCCCTTAAAAAATATTTGCGCATCCATTCGCAAAGGGGAAGGGGTCCCCTGGGGACCCCTTTCCGTTTGCGAGTGCCTTACCACCCTTCTGAGAAGGGTGGTAAACTGCGAGTGTTTTGCGATCGCAATTGCGGTCGCAAAACATTCATACATTGGTTTTGGAGTCGCTATTAGGAAGGGATGCCCTTGGAACGCCCCTTCCTAAATAGCGAGTCGCTAACCCTATTTTGCGAGCCGCTAATTGATTAGCGACTCGCAAAATAGGGTTGGTACATGGGACACACGTTTTTTGCGGTCGCAAACGGGCCTGAAACCCCTTTGCGACTGCAAAAAACGGTTGTACATCTGGCACGTAGTCCTTTCGGGTGGATTAGTCACTTTTGTGCATCATCAAGTCCCAGGACAAAAGTTACATAGGAAGGAAACCAACACTTTTGGAGTTGTCAACTTTACTCCATACTATCAGGACATGAGATTTCTCATCATGGGCTTTAATTTGACTACCTATTTTTTATGAGATCTGTAATCATAGTTTCCTTCTATTGAATGTTCCTGATTTCTAATGAAAAGCCCAGGAATGTAAACAATCTGTTGACGTCACGTGACGTGACTATGATCGCCCCCTCCTGCGGAGTGCTGTTCTTCAGGAAAGGTGCCGCCATTTTGTCTCTCCGCTTGTGCTGGAAAGACCTTGGTAAAAACAACAACATTTGATATGGTGACGGTCCTAGTTCTGAGAACGCAAAACGTTCATGGAAAAGAACTTAAATTCCAAGCAAATGAAATCTGCGTGCTCCATGCAGCGGCAGAATTGTATCAAAACATGCATTTTTTATTGCCAGATTCAATTACAGCAGGAACACATTCAGAGCAATTTGTATCGACCAATGTCACCGAGTAAAATATTAAAACACTTGGCAGAGCAAAAAGGCTTGTAATTGTTGCCTCAGTGTCACTGTTGCATCTGTAAAGCATTCAGGACGCGTGGTGAAAGTAGTGAATGCAGCAAATTTAATCAGCAAGGAAAATTGTAGAGAGGCAATGATGGGTAAATAAAGACGGTGTAAACTAAACAGGCGTATGTGTAAGTGCTGTGTCTTGTGTTGGCATGGAGTGTCTGCAGAGATGGTAACACTGGAAGTGCTGATTTTGTGGGATTCATGGAGCATGTATGTTTATTAGGGCTCTGTCTGGGAGGGCTGAGTGTCAGATGGTTCAGGTGGCTGTGAAGATACACTTCTGCTTTTGGTAGGGAGAGAAACATCTATCTTACCTTTTCTGCAACAAATAGACAAAATACATTTTCTATATCATATCTGCAGTGGAGATACTTGGTTACACGTTTATCATATACATATATCATAGACCTATTTAGCAAATGTTATCGCAATGTTCTGAAAGTAAGAGATGTCCACGTACCCTGGGATGCTGTAAAAATAAACATCTGAATGAGTTATGTTTTTATGTCATATAGATTTGAATAGCATGGAATACTCAGCTTTAATGCCCTTATAGTGTTGTTGCCATAGTGGTTTGACTCAGAGGATAGTCCACCAATTGGGAGTCCAGTCTTCCATACTTACACCAAACCAATGTGTACAAGCCCTTGCCCTACATGCTGATAATATTGCCAATAAAGAAGGGGGCGGAGCTTGCCTGAGCCCAAGATGGCTGCGCTTTGAGCGAGCTCCGCGAGTCATCATAACAATCCGTAAAGTATCCTGCATTCATGCCCTCACCGTGAGTTCTAACTGACGGCAGGAGGCAACCCGGAATGGCACCACAGCCCGCTGCGATTTTTGGCCGGAATCCGACCGCTGGTGCCATCGGAGGCGGCTGGGGCCTTCGCTCCCGGCCTGCGAGCTCTCTTAACTGTCTGCGTACCCCGACTGGGTCTGCTCGAGAGAAGCCGGATCGGAGGTGCGCAGTGCCTCGGATCGTGCTCAGGACTGCGAAGGACCGGCGGAGGCAATAACTGGTCCCGATCGCCCTTGTGAACCTAGGGGAGCCCGCTGGAGTGCTGAGGGCGGGCTCTGCATTGATAAACCCTCTAGTGAGTGGCTCGGCAGGGCCGCGACTGCCGCGCCGCAAAACGGGAGTCAGCTGGCGGCAGACGGGCCGGTGAACGGCTGCTGGGGACTGATAAGCGGTGGTGGCGTGCCTGCTTGGGGTGGAGCAGTGGCCCTACGGGTCGCTAAGGGGATCGAGTCGCTGGATATTGGGCTGAAGCCACCACCCTGGCACGTTGGGAGGCCTGGTGCCGAGGAGCCGGAGTGGGCCCAGGCGTTGCACGGTCACGCCCCACGTTTCCTTCGGCTCTGCCTGCCGGGTGAGCCTGTCAGCTGGCACCCTGCTGCGAAGCGACGCTGCTGCTATCGCTGGATGCCCTGTTGCCTCCCAGGAACATCCGCTTGAGACTCTTGTATTGTTGTAGAGCAGAGTGCTGCTGCAGAGACTGGGGCGAGGAGGCCTCCGGTGGTGCGCTGTGGAGCTCCATAATCTGACGTGCGAGCAGGGCGGCCTAACGTCTGTGATCTCCTGGGGGAGCTTGGCGGCGTGACTTTCTCTGCCTGGGCTCGCCCCTGCATTACTACCCCATGAGGCCCTGTCTGCGTTTTGAGTGGGCTACTGTGCCCCGCCAGCCTGGAACGTGCCTCTTGGAAACACAACATAGTAGAGGCCTGGGGAGTGCTTCACCTCGGCTGCACTGGGGGGTTCTCCTTGGCTGCATAGCCCGCCCTGAGAGCCGGGGGCGCCCGGTGGGCCAGTGTCCCCTGTGAGTAAAAGGTGCTTCAATCAGTGAGGCGGGAGGGTTGCACTGACCCCTAACCCTGTGCCTGGCGTGAGAGCTAAATCTGACTTGGCAGCGTCTGAGTCCCCCTACCCCAGCAATTCAACATGGGCAAGGTGGACAAAACCCAATCCAAGCTGCAACTTGAGCAGCGCAAATCGAGAACCAGGGACACGGAGGGCCCCCCCCCCCCGAGGGACGAGACGATCTGTCGGAGAAGGCAGCTGGGGATCTTAAACAGATTCTTACGACAATGCAGAAAAGCCTACAGAAAAGCCTCACTACCATTGACGGGAAGATCGATACATTAGCATACCGGATGGATAGAATGTCAGAACGCTTAGATAAGCACGCCGAACGAATCAACATGACCGAGAGGAGAGTCACTGAGGTCGAGGAGGCGCAGTCGGAGGTTGGCGCAGCCCAGAAGCAGTTTGCCAAAACATTAGCTGCGCTGCAGGAGAAGGCAGAAGACTTGGAGGCGAGATCCCGGAGAAGCAATTTACGTATTACGGGGCTGCCGGAATCCACTTCAATCGGCAATATGTAAGTGTTTATTGAGAAGATGCTGGTTACACTCCTAGGGCGGGAAATCTTCTCAGATATGTTCGTTGTGGAACGAGCACATCGATCGCTTGGCCCTAGGCCCCCTCCGGGAGCTCCGCCGCGTCCAGTTATTGCGAAGCTCCTAAACTATAGGGACAGAGATGCGGCCCTTAAGCAGGCAAGAGCTAGGGGAGCCCTGCAGTTCGAGGGCTCTGCGATCTCCCTGTTCCCGGAATTCACTATGAAGGTGCAGGAGGCCAGACGCCAATTTGCTCCTTTGAAAAGACGTCTACATGATCAAAACATCGATTACGCCATGCTATACCCTGCCAGGTTGAGGGTTAATTTGAATGGTCATTCCAGGATTTTCCTCGACCCTAAATCGCTCCAGAAAGCTTTGAAGGGCCTTCCCAAGACATCAGGGCGCAGCCAAGAGACTGAGGGACTAGATGAGGCGACTGGTGGCGCAGCTGGTGACGAAGATTAACATGACTCTCACTGCACTCCTTTGGACTGTGTCTTACTGAGACGTCTGGCACAACCCTGCCCTTCCCCCCCTCTTGGTTCCATTAGACTGTCGATCTGTGCTGGATTCATTGCTCCTGTTCCTCATCCTACCCGAAGCCATCGTATCGCAAGTATTACTCAAACTCTCATGTTGGTTGGCGGGACTGAGATACGTTTTAACTGCTAAATTCTAAGCCCAGACGGCAGTGGTTACACCCTGTAGGCATGGGTGGGGGGAGCCGGGCTGTTATTGCTGAATGACCAGCTTTATCATTGTTTAGCATGAATGCTACCTATTTCCAACTGATGGCAGTGCTAGGTTTTCTAACTTGTAGAGTTTTCTTTAGCGGTAATCAGGTAACATCCGCCCCCACGTGTTACTCACTGTTCTGTTTTTGCTGGACTATGTTCTTTGTTTGGGTGGGTGGGGGGTGGACGGGTGTCATCAATGCTGTGCTGGGGTCTGCATGGCGTGAGTGGTGGGAGGGGTTTGCTAAGAAAGGTTTGTTTATATGGTTTTTTTCTGTCACAGAATGTACTTTGTGCTCACACAACTCAGCAGGGACGTCCGTGGGTAGGGCGGAGAAACTGGAGGGTTTACCCATCTAGATATAGGAGGGTAGCTCATGATGTGATAATTCCTTATGTCTACAACAGGGCGATAAATTGAAGCTCTTAACTTGGAATATTAGGGGCCTCAATGATTTTCGGAAAACTAGGAAAGTGATTGCCTACTTCAACAGACACAATATAGATGTTGCGCTACTGCAAGAGACTCACTTACCCGCTGACTCCCAGATGCTTACTCATAGGCGATTACATGGCGCCTTTCATGCCGCTGGCTACTCCACGCATGCCCGAGGGGTGCTCACATGGGTTAACCCTAGAAGTAGTATATCCCTTGAGGCCTTAGAGACTGACAGGGAGGGCAGATTCGCAATCTCCAAGATCAAAGGGAAAGGGATGGAGTTTATTATTATTAATGTATATGGCCCCAATTTTGACAACCCACACTTTTTTAGAGACTTGCTAGTGCGATTGCGGCGAAGGGCATCGTTTCCATTGGTCTGGGGAGGGGATTTTAATTGCACCCTCAATCCTGCTCTGGATCGCTCTGGGGGCCCGATGCGCAGACAATCGTTAACTGCTAAAACAGTCGGGGACGCCATTGCAGAACTAAATATGATTGACATTTGGCGCTCCAGGAATAGGGATCCGGGCGGGATTCACGCACTACTTAGCCCCGCACAACCTGTATACTAGGATAGATTATTGGTTTGTCACTTGCTCACTCTCCACTGCAGTTAGCGGATGCCAGGTTCACCCACGCTCATATTTGGACCATTCTCCTATCCTATTACACCTTAATACACCGTCGAAGAAGCCGGCTCCCTTTACCTGGCGGTTTCCGCCCTATGCCCTACTTGACAATGTGTTTAAGACTGAAATGGCTGAAGCCATTGAGGTCTTCTTTGACACTAACATTGGTTCAGTCCCCCTATTTGCCATGACATGGGAAGCCTTTAAGGTTTACATAAGAGGGATTGCTATGTCCAAACATGCGGGGGTACTCCGCTCCATCAGGGATTATCTGGTAGCTCTGGAAAAGAAACTTGCTGCCCTTGAGCGGGAGGCCATAGAAGTTGGTGCAGATCAAGTGGCAGCAGAATTAAAGAGCACATGGGACGAATAGCATGAGACTGCCGATAGAGAAGTCAAATTTCTCGGGAAGTGTGCCGTAGCCAAGTCTTATAGTGAAGGTGAACGCCCTGGTGCTACACTTGCGGCGGTCCTGAAGGGTAGACGTGAAAGGACTGGAGTCACGGAGCTCCGTGCAGCCACCGGTGAGGTACTGCGCGACCCAGATTCCATTGCCGACAGGTTTAGGAATTATGACTCCGAACTATATCAATCCAGACTGACAGGGAGTAGTGACGTAGTCTTGGACTACTTGGAGTACATAAAACTCCCCTGGTTGGTGGATGAACACAGGGAATATTTGATGAGGCCCCTTGAGTCTTGGGAAATCCATGAGGCGCTAAAATCTATGCGAGCAGGGAGTGCTCCGGGGCAAGACGGCCTCACTGTGGCCTTCAACAAGGAGTTCAGAGAGCTCCTGGTCCCCCACTTGATTTCCTTATTCGAAGAAATGGGAGAGAGTGGGATGATGCCGCCATCTATGCGGGAGGCCCTACTGGTCACCCTTCCGAAACCGGGTAAGCCTCCAGATGAATGTTCATCGTATAGACCGCTCTCATTGTTAAATGTTGACACCAAGCTATTCGCCAAAGGGCTTGCTAATCGCTTAGCCCCTTTGGTGCAACATTGGTCAGTCCCGAACAGGCAGGGTTTGTGCCGGGACGCACCCTCACCCATAACTTACGCACAGTGTTCGGAGCCATCCAACACACCAATCCCGAAGTCAAGGCCGCTGCGATATTCTTAGATGCCGAGAAGGCTTTTGATTCGGTTGAGTGGGACTTCATGATGCTGGTCTTACGGAGGATGGGTGTTGGCGACCTCTTCACCCAGTTAGCAGTAGCGGCTCGTGGAGAGAGTGCTGCGGGGCGGTGGAGCGGGGGAGGAGCAGGGTGGGGGGTAGTAAATTACGGCATACGGCCGAACAGAGGTAAGTAAACAAATAAATAAATAAAATGAATTTCATTGCGCGCGCTGCATTGCCAAATGCGATGCAGCGCACGCAACGAAATTCGTTTTATTTATTTATTTGTTTACTTACCTCTGTTCGGCCGTATGCCGTAGTTTACTACCCCCCACCCTGCTCCTCCCCCACCCCGCCCCACCGCCCCGCAGCACTCCCTCCACGAGCCGCTACTGCCAGTTAGTGTCTGTTCTATATAACACCCCGACTGCCAGGGTCAGAGTGGGAGATCTGGTCACCTCAACCTTAAATATTTCTAGGGGTACTCGCCAGGGGTGCCCACTATCACCACTCCTCTACGCTATTGTAGCTGAGCCATTGGCGTGCGCACTTAGGGAGTACCACAGTGATAGGGGGATTTGTTTCCCCGGATACAACCTAATTATTTCCACCTACGCCGATGACAGCATGACACCCTCCTCTATATTAGAGATCCTGAGACCAACCTGTCCCCGGTCCTGAGGGAAGTGGTGCGATACGGCGAGTTCTCTGGTCTTCAGATCAACTGGACCAAATCCACAATTTTCCCACTCACGCCAGCATTGGAGCCTATCGAGCTAGATTTCCCGCTACAATGGACTACTGACTCTGTGCGATATTTGGGCGTTCAGGTGCACACTAATTCTGAAGTGGTGTTTAATGAGAACTACGGCAGGGCGATGGCTAAACTTGAAGACGATGTCAACAGATGGGTGCGCTTACCACTATCTCTCATGGGCCGCATCTCTTTAATGAAAATGGAGGTCCTCCCACGGTTTTTGTTCTTGTTTTGTAACATATCGATGGTTCCCCCCTGCTCCTTTCTTTAAGCGTGTTAGGTCTCTGTTGATTCACTTAGCCTGGGCCGGTAAACAACCCCGGGTCCGATGGGATATTCTGACGCTCCCATACTCTATGGGTAGCCTCGGTGCCCCGAACATGGAACTCTATTACTATGCGGCGCAATGTCTGCCTGCTTTTTATTGGCTACATCAACAAACCCCCGCTCCCCATCTGCATATAGAGAAGGTCGCCGCGGCGCCCTCTCCACTGGCTACATTTCTGTTTCGAGCCCCACATAGATGCGCTTGCACACTTGACTCCATTAATGCCACTACACAAGCATGGTACAATATTCTGAAGCGGCAGGCGGCCTCTATCCTATATTCTCCACTTACTCCAGTCGAACTGTGTTTTTGGTTACCAGTGCTCACCGAGCCGGAGGTGCTACGCGCACTTTCGACACTTGATATTTTCCGCATAGGCGACCTTTTTGAAGATGGAGTGGGTCGGGGTTGGGAAGTCTTGGTTTCGGACGGGCAAGACATCACCCCTTTGGTGACGTTCCATTATTATAGGGTCAGACACGCCCTCCGCGATATTTTGGGAGATGAACTAACTGAGCCGCCAGAGGTTGCTCCCTTCTCCCTCCTGTTGCGGGCAGAGTCTCCCCGGAAGATAATCTCCAGTATTTACACTCTAGCTCAAGACTATAGGAGGAATCACTTCACTAAAGCAAGGCTCGACTGGCAAACCGATCTAAACATTGTATTAGATGATGTCACATGGCGTTATTGTTGTGAGGCCACACGGCATGTCTCCCTGAACGGACGACACCGTCTTATACATTTCAAATTTATAAATAGAGTATATTATACCCCGATCCGCTTAAACAAATATGGCCTCCGAGACACGGCGAGATGTGAGAGATGTGGTATGGAACCTGCAGGGTTTATTCACATGGCCTGGCTGTGCCCAGACGTAGCCAACTTTTGGATAGTCATTTTCCGGAAACATATCGATATTACCGGAGAATCTCTGAACCCGGACCCTTTGTTGGCTCTACTTGGCTTTTCCAAACCTATATGCAAAGGCATTAGGCGCCTTGTAGAGATGGGACTATTAATAGCTAAACGGGTGGTTGCAGTACATTGGGCCAGAGGACCCCCCCCCACCATAGTGCAATGGTCCCGTGACATGTTATATTGTAACACGCAGTCCGAATTATACAGTGAACTACTCCCCCCCCCCAAAGCCGCCCCAAGAACTTCTGGAGCCTATACCAAGATTACTTAGCGGGTAAGGAGTAAATTGGGTATCTGAGGAACTGGTTACCCCTCCTCCCTGCGGGGTTTCTTCAGGGGGCAATTGTAAGGTAGTATTGGTTTCTCCTTAGGGGTTTTGCTTCCAAGTGCTGTCTAGGTTCATTGTTGCTGTAAGTCGCTACTGGGGCCCTACCCCGGAATTTGTCCCCATACAGTTTGCCCCTGTAGTATCACCAGGCCTCCCCAACTATGATTGTAAAGGACCTCTTGGGCTGTTCCCTCCCCCCCCCCCCCACTGTAAAGCCCTGTGTCTCTGTACACTGATAGCATGCATATTCCTTGAATCTTATCTATGCATACTGTGACTGATTTTTATTGTTTCTTTCTTTTTATTGCAATTGTAATCATTTGTTCTGTTCCTTTTGTTTGTAAATCTCAATAAACAAATAATAAAAAAAATATATATCGCCAATAATGAAGTAGTAGCAGCTTTATCGCTAATAGAGCAAGCCTTTGGTCTACCCATCAAAGTTTTTCACAGCATAATAAAATGCAAAAGACTATTCTTCTGAAGAAAGACTGCTTCCAAGTAGACAGCCCTGTGGCTTGCGGGTCATTCTGGGAAAAAAGCTTAGTGGGATCCATATAAGGCACACCACCCAGGACTCTCCAGGATATGTAGCTTTCAGAAATGTCTAGGTTTGATAGGTTTCCCTTGGTGGCGCCCAAGCCTGGGCTCAAAATACTGCAACTACCCACATCGCCAGAAAGAGTCGATTTTTAAGGCAAAGTTTTGAGGTTTCCTTGTTGTGTTTTGGGGTCTTCCCTGTTGTGGGCAATAGACAAGCCGCACTAGTGGGGGACCATTGTTTTCAAGAGAAATGTGGGAACACATAATAGTAGAACCTTTGTTATTATCAATTGCATACCTCTCCAGTTTTGGCTTCTAAATGTAAGCCAAGAAAAAATACATTTTGCAAAATGCCCTCTGAATCACATGATAGTTGAATTCAGGGTTATAGAAATACCTACTATTCCCAAACTAAGTAATCTCGGCACATTTAAATAAAGCATAGGATTCCTTCAAGCCCATTTTCCATTTATTAAGTTTTACCATATCAATTGCTGCATGGTTGGTACACAATGAAATAATATTATAAGTTGCAGCTCAGTTGACGCTAGGTATCGCGTGCTTTTGAACAATCTACAAACATTATGTATTCCTGCAAGAAGAAAAGTATGATGGACAGAATGGTATATTATATTTTGTAAATCAGCCATTTGGGCATATGTATAGAATAAAGTTTTGCCTCCAATATGCATGTTTTCCTTTTTTTTTTTTTTTTACATTATTTTAGATTTCAATGATTTGTCTCTTTGGGAAAACCATGAGGCATTTGCACAAATGTACCCTTGCTGAATTCCAAATTTTGTCTACTTTCAGAAATGTATAGCTTTCCAGCAAGGGCGGCTCCTTCATGTGGTCGGAGGAGCGTCGCCCCACTGCTTTCTCACAGTGCGAGAAGCAGAAACATCTCTTCTCGCACTGCGAGAAAGCAGAAGGGTTTGGTTGGGGGCGGGCGGGTGGGCGGCTCTGCTCGAGGGCAGGGGACGAGTGGCTAGCCCAATGCTGTGGGCCCTGACTGTTTGGTCGGCCCTCTGGGGCCGACCAAACCAGTCATGCGCACTCTCCCTTTTCTCCATGTAGGCTGCATGCAGCCTACATGGAGAAAATAGCCTCCCATAGACGCCTGTGTGGTCGGCGTCCCAGCCAATCACAACGCTGCCATTGTAGAAAGCACACAAAAACGGGAAAAACACACTACCAATTAGAAAAATGCTAAATCTGTGGTAAAAAATGTTTTTCACAACTTTGCTTGTTCCTGAAAGGTGTGGAGATGGTGATTTTAGCGCAGCAACCTTTTGTTGACAACATTTTTTAAAAAAAGCACATGCTTTCTTGCCAGCACCTTTTCCCATTTTTTTAAACAAAATGTTGCTATATTTTGGCTATTTTCTCAATTCCCTACAGGGGAATCAACAAGTCCTGAGTACCTTTAGAATCCCCAGCACACGGAAAAAAGGACACAAATCTGTCCTGGATAGCTCTTGTGGAAAACAATGTGTGAAGCGTGAAGTTCCCCAAACATCAAAAAAGGGCTCAGCGCTGGAGATGCAAAAGCCTCAGCAGCTATTGAGGTAAGTAGTGTTTTCAGGACTTCCTGTTGTCCTTCCTTTATGTCATTGTTTACAGCATGGATAGACACACACATGTTCTTGTCTTCCTGTTGTTCTCGGGATAGTTACTGTTGGACTTGGCCCTCTCTGCATGGTCACCTCCCAAGGCTGCGGGCTGTGATGTGGAGTCCTGCGTCGTTGCTGTGGCGGTTCCGAAACAACTGGGAGGAGATGCATCGGGCAGCATCAGTTCAGCTAACAGGACCACAGCTGGGCTGGCAGAGCACCTTCAGGCCCACTTTGAAGGGTCTAGAACAGTCCTGCCTCTCTCTCAGGATAACATTGAGTTAACATTATACATTTAGTAAGTGATAACGTTCAATTGGAAGCAAGTAGGAATGTTGAGTTTGGTGTCTAAAGAACTGAAATTTAAACCCCTGTTTAATCTGATACTAATAGAGCACATGTTCAATATCTGTTTTACAGAGTTGTGCCAGCACCTAGTTGATAGCAAGCTAACTGTCCCCAGGGAATTTGCTAAGGCAGCACACCTCTGGATCAGCACCAGATTGTCCAAAAAGATATTTTTGGGGGCGGGGGGGGGGGTCACCAAAAGGGTGGTATGGGGTCCCACCAGAAGAAAGAAGGGGGAGAAAAAGTAAAAATAAGGAGTTCTCTGAAAGCCCCCAAAATAATTCCCAAGGGAACACCAGCAACCAGTCCCAGTCTGAGTCTAAAAGAAAGATGTTCTTTGACAAACAGACAGGGAGATTTGCCTCAACCCCGTGTACTGAGTGCTCCAAGTCTGGGCACTCCGAGGGAGACACCAAATGTCCCAAGAGGGTACAGCCCCCTAACGGTGGGCAGGCACCTCAGTTGGCGAGTGTAGCCCTTAGGGAGGAGGCGGTTCCAGTTACCATGGGGGAGAGAGCAGAGGTTACATTAGTGTTCTCAGGGGCTAGAGAGATGGTGCCAAAAGCCCATATGCCTTTCAATACTTTTAAGTCTAGGCAGTGGGTCACCATCAATGGGCACAGGGTGGAGACTCTGAGAGACACAGGGCCAGTATCACTGCTGTAAACTGTGAGAGACACTACCCAGTGGCTCTGGTTCCCTATGAGTGGGGGAGGAGGGTCTTAGGTTCTCTAAAAGTAGCTGTGTGCCATGCCTGCAGATTTTCTGTTAGGCAATGACCTAGAACACACTGGAAGGAAGTGGAGCTCAGGTCACATCTGGAGATGTTAGGCTCACCTAAGTGAGTCTGTATGACCACAAGGTCCGTGGCTAGCCAAGAGGGGAGTCAAGGAAGCCTGGAGCCTGGAGAAAATGGCACAGGCAACTGCCAAAAGGTAGAAGGGCAAGGGCACAGGAAACCAGCCCCTAAAGTTCCCAAGGTCCAGGTTGATGGGGCATCTGAGGAAGCCACTCCTGTGCCTACCGAAGAGGACATAGCCACCCTGGAACACCTGCGTGAGCTTGCCGGATGGCATGTTGAGAGTGGGGCCACACGGGAGGAATTCTGTAAAGCTCAGAAAGCGTGCCTAACTCTAGAGAGCTTGAGGCAGCAAGCTGAGGCACAGGTAGCAGGTGATACCTCTGAAGATCACCTTATTTATTGCGAGAATGACCTCCTTTACAGCAAACTTAAGGTTCCTGGACCTGGGCAGCCTGTGTGCTGTTGGTCCCTCAGTGTTACTGGGCCTTCCTACTGGGATTGGCTCAGGTTATATACCCCTAGCAGAACATCTGGGGCAGGATAAGACCTTTGCCAAGCTTATCCCCCACATCTTCTGGCCCTGGATGAAGACATCCTCATATACATTCTGTAGGTCTTGCCCCACCAGCTAGGCCAGCGGAAAGCAGGGAAAAAGCTCAAGGCTCCCCTGGTTCCCTTGCCTGCCATTGTCCCCCGACTTCAAAAGGGTGGATATCGACATTGTTTGTCCCTTGGACCTCAAGACAGACTTAGGCAATAGGTTCATCTTGGTCTTGGTGGACCATGCCACACAGTACCCAGAGGCCATCACTGTAAGGTCGGTATCTGCACCTGTGGTGGCCAGGGCCTTGATGGGTATTTTTACCCACGTGGGGTTCCCCAAGGAAGCAGTGTCTGAAAGAGTCACTAACTTCATGTCCGCGTACTTGAAGTCCAGTGGGATGAGTATGGGGTAACTTACAAGTTCTCCACACCCTACAACCTTCAAAACAATGGGCTTGTTGAGAGATTCATGATAAAGGGCCTGCCTGAGCCCATGAGGCGGAAATGGGTCATCTTCTTGCCAGGCCTGCTGTTCACCTACAGGGAGGTACCACACAAGGGGGTTGGGTTTAGTCTATTTGAGCTTCTCTATGGACACCCTGTTAGGGGACCTCTCAGCCTTGTGAGAGAGGGGTGGGAGCAAGCACCCCGGAAACCCCCTCAGGGTGTAGTCAGCTATATGCTGGCTCTCCGTAACCAGATGCAACGCTCCTGGAAAAAGGCTAAAGCCAATCTTGAGGCCAGTCAAGAAGTAATGGAACTCTGGTATGTCCAGTAGGCCACTCGGATGGACTTTCAGCCTGGCCAGAATGTGTAGATCATGGAGCCTGTAGAACCCAGAGCTCTCCAAGATCGTTGGGGAGGCCCATACGAGGTGAAGAAACGGAAGGGGGAATCCCTCGAGCTGATGAGCTCATTGACAGACTGTGCGCTGCCAAGTGCCTTAGTACCTTTGATCTCACATCAGGGTTCTGGCAGATTGCTCTGACTGAGGGGGCAAAATAGAGGTCTGCATTCTCAACTCCAGAGTTGCAACTTTCAGTTCAGGGTAATACCCTTTGGCTTAAAGCCTGCTCCTGACACTCTTCAGAGGGTGGTTAACATGTTACTGGCTGGGAAGGAGGCATTCTGTGCCGCCTACCTAGATGACATAGCTGTCTTCAGCTCCAGCTGGGAGGAACACCTATGCCACCTCCAGGAGGTGTTTCAGGCCCTGCAACAGGCAGACCTGACTATCAAGGCAAATAAGTGCCAGATAGGGCAGAGTACCAAGGTGTATCTAGGCCACAAGGTAGGGAGACAAGTTGCAGCCTCTCCAGCCCAAGATTGAGACTATCATAGCCTGGCAAACCCCCAAAATACAGACTGAGGTGAGGGCCTTCCTGGGTCTCGCCAGATATTACAGGAGGTGTGTTAGGGGTTATAGCACCATTGTTGCCCCTTAACTGAACTGACTTCTAAGAGGCAGCCAAAAAAGGTGATCTGGACAGAGGCCTGTCAGAAAGCTTCTGACACCCTCACAGAAGCCATGTGTACAGCGCCTACACTCAAGGCTCCTGACTTCTCCGAGGAGTTCATTGTGCAGACAGATGCCTCAGAGTATGGCGTAGGGGCTGTCTTAGCACACTTAATTGGGGAGGGCCTAGACCAACCTGTATCCTTCTTTAGCAGGAGGTTACTTCCCCTGGAATCAGAGGGGGAGTGCTATTGAGAGAAGGCCTTTGCTGTGGTCTGGGCAATAAAGAAGCTGAGACCACACTTGTTTGGGACTTAGTTCCGGGATTAGACAGACGACAGGCCCCTCCAATGGCTCATGCAAATAAAGGGTGAAAATCCCAAGCTGTTGAGGTGGTCCATCTCTCTACAGGAAATGGACCTTACAGTGGAGCACTGTCGTGGGTCAGACCACGTAATTGTTGATGGTCTCTCTGGGTTCTTCCGCCTTAGTGATGAGAACTCCAAGGAAGTTGGGTAGTCTCCTCACTTTCAGCTGGCGGTAGCGCATGTTAGACTGGTCAGTTAGGGTGGTCTTCCCCCACACATTTTGTCTTACTCCTCCATTTTTGCTGATCGCGTTTTTGTTGGCCTTAGGACTCTGTGCACTTTAACACTGCTAACCAGTACTAAAGCGTTCTCTCCTTTAAACATAGTGAAATTGGCTTTCAAAAAATATTCAGGACAGTGTTGTGCCTGAAAACCTGTGTGCACTGCCATGTGTGTTTAACATACAATGTCACCAATTTAAACGCTGGTTAAACAATGTTAGACTATGCTGTGTAAACGAATTTCAAATGAAGAATTTGCATACAAACAATTAGTTTTCCAAATGATTCACGTATTCAACACGAATTTTACACTTTGTGGAAAAAAATCAAAATTTACACAATCTGTGTAATCATTTTCAACAGTGTCACTTAAATATTATTTCATAATTAAAGTGAGATAACAGAATCGTCATCTGTGCATTCCACATTACAAAGTTGCCATTGCCCAATGCATTTCCGAACTGAAAGTCCCTTCTTCAGGGGCCACTGTATTAGATAAACATGAAAAAGCATAATTTTAAAATGACACATCAGAAAATAGAAAACTAAATAATAGCAAAAGTAATCAGGAATCATGCACAAATACCGATATCACCTAACGCTTAACCACGATAAGCTGAGGAAGGCTTAATGTGTTTCTGAACCACTAGTTCATGCGCTGGATATCCACTCCACTCCTGACCCGTTAATGCTCCAACCGACACCTTAGTGATTCTGTGTTATGTGAACTAATTTCGTTATGTCATGCTTGCACAGCATGTTAACAATCTTCCCTACAAACTGCTGTGTCTCTTCAAAGTGTGGTCTCACAACATGCACCCTCTTCACTCCATCCCTAAAGCGTACCTTCTCAAAGAACAGACCCAACTGCATCTGCAGTTGTTACGTCGTCGCTGACACTTCACCAACAACTACTAAACAAAACAACAAAATAAACCAGAAAATTAGCAATGTCACAAGTCACCAACCCGGCCGAATCTCCAGCGCTATTACGAAAAGCACGCACCTGTTCTAAGATGTTCCACGATTCCTCAGATGCTAAATGATGTGGCTGCTACTGCAACAGCTGTGAAATCCGAATATCATTCAACCCGAGGTTTTGCCGTACATATGGCGTCTGACCAGAAACAACACTAAAAACGGACGCCTCCTCGGAAGTGATGATGTTGATTAAAATAGCTGGGTGGCCATCTTATAGCAGATTATTGCCCATGAAGTCTCTTTTTTTTTTTTTTAAATTTTTTTTATTTTAGCGAGGTGTACACATATAAATTGAAAAGCAGACAGATATTATACATTCAAATAAGACAAAAATAAAATTAATACTTAGGCAAAAACAATCCGAGACCATCCATAGTCAATTAGAAAGCATATCATATTAACATTCGAGGAAATTCCAAATACGATTAAATCTTATCATTGAACGAATAGATCGAGTTTTGGCTAATGCTCGTTCCTTTTCATAGATATCCTTCATAAGAATCAGCCAATCAAAAAATGAAGGTGGATTAGAATTAATCCACTCTCTAGCTATACATAGACGGGCTGCCACTAATAGAATAGACATTAAGTTTCCCATATAAGGATCATCACATATCTTATACCCCAGCATTATTTCTTTGATCAATATAGTTAAATCAAGATTCAGCTGTTGACCAATATATTGTGTGACTCTTTCCCAGAACTCTGATAGTTTAGGGCATAGATAAAACATATGAAGGATATCAGCCGCCTTTTGACCGCATTTAGGACAAATTGTTCTATCCATACTCCTACTGCCTGGTACTTGTGTTACTAGTTGCCATTTTGTTATTTTGTCTGGAGTATAATATAACATGCAGATAGTTCGAAACTGTTGTAACTTTAGACTTACAGAATGTACTGAGTTATTTAATTTGTCTAGAGCCATTGTAATTTCAGATGTTTCTATATCCATATTCAGAGTCTGATTCCATTTATTTGCTAATTCGCTAAGATCAGCACTTTTAACACTCCACAAATGTCCGTACATTGTACTAATTCTAATTTTGTGAGAAGGATTTAAAAAACAAGTAAGGACTATATGAGAGTGCGGCAAATGCATTAGTTTTTGTTTGAAGAAATAGTCTCTGAGTTGCAGATACTTAAAGAATGACTGATGTGGGAGACCAAAAGATTGTTGTAATGATAAGTAGGTGGAGAAGCCAGAATGATCATATAGCTGTCCCAATCTATCAATACCATGTTTAGCCCAATTGGAAGCAGATCCGTCATGAAATATATTTGGAAGAAATGGATTGTTCCATAGTTGAAAATATTCATGTCTAACAAGGTCATCAAAAGTAAGCGATAGATAACAAAGAATTTCCTTCCAAATACATACAATGTCCCTTATAGTCTTAAATCGAACTCTTTTATAGTAATTAGGGTCGTTAATCCTATACAAGAACATACGATTGTCATTACCTAAAGCTAAAGTAAGCCCATAATATGAAAGCTTATCAGTTAAAAGGCTTTGTATACGTCCTGTAAATGCTGCCCAGAAGTACAATTTAAAGTCAGGAAGTTGCAAACCCCCAAATTTATAAGGAAACTTAAGAAGTTTTATCGATCGACGAGCTTTTTTATAGCCCCAAATAAAACTACTGATTGCACCCTCTAATTTATGAAAAAAATAAGGATGAATCGGAACAGTGACTATGGATATACGGACATATGGCTAAAATTGGTTCCTAATTCTTATTGTTTCTGTTTACAATTTATATTTTACTAAATATTGTTGGGAGAAACTCACAGTGGCGCTGCCTCCTTAGCTGTCTGTGAACGACAGCAAGATGGTGGGGGTGATTCCTTTTTCAGGATACGGGGTGGGGAGGGGGGTTACTCCTCATAGGTTGAGGAAAGGTTGGGGAGGGCGAAGGGTAGGGCAAGGATTACTGATGATTAAGGGACTTTGTGTCGGCAAACAATGGAGCTGGGGGTGTAAATTAAGGGGTGTACAGACTAAATTAAAATATATGATTAACATTGATATAAACTGCAGAATCCGTAAAGATAAGAATAACTTATTTAAATTGGCTATTCAATCATTTGAAAAGATGCTCTCTTTAAAACTAAATTTAAAAACTTTTTTTTAGGGAAACTTAATGTGTGCCCGAAATTCTTCAAATACATGCAATGGGGTTAATCAGGTGCATAAGCTGGAATGTGGCTGGGCTAAACTCATTTAGTAAACGGTGCTTGGTGAGGGAGGAGCTAAGGATACATAAACCACATCTGGTGGTCTTAGTAGAGACACATTTAGCATACAAAGATAGGGGTTTGTTTAAACAGCTTGGATTAGAAATGCTTGAGTGTACCTCACAGGGTGCAACAATCAGAGGCGTAGCCATCCTTAAAGACAAACATTTTATATGCAAAAAACTTGAAAAAGCCTCTGACCCAGGTGGTAGATGGATAATTCTACAATTGGAGATTAACAAAAAGAAGTTAGTCCTATGTGCACTATACGGTCCAAACCAAGATGATCCTACTATCTTCGAGAAGCTAATGATGGAGCTTTTGGGTTGGCAGGGGGAAATCATAATCTTAGGGGATTTTAACTGTACCTTAAATTACTCTATGGATTCATCTAATCGGTATGCTTCTCCAAGAATGAATAGAGTTAGAAGATCAATTTTGGAAATGGCCCGACTTCATGGGATGGCTGATGTATGGCGTACATTATACCCAACTAAACCTGGCTTCACGTATTATTCTAGACCTCATCAACACTACTCTAGAATTGATCTAATCCTGGTGAAATGCTCCCTTTTAGGGAGAATAGATATCGAAGTATGCCCGCGAATAACATCTGATCACAACCCTCTATTAATATACTTGCAATTTTCCTTAGAGGACAAGTGTTCTCGCTCTTTTCATTTCCTAGGCATTTGCTATGCGATCCCGAATATATCTCTCGTACTACAGGGGTTCTTACTGATTATCTACAACACAACATAGGCACTGCTTCTTCTTTTATAATATGGGATACAATGAAAGCTGTGATTCGAGGATCTACACAGCAATATATTTATCAACTGAATAAAGCTATTCAAGGGAGGGAGAAGGAGCTATGCAATAATCTAACAAAATTGGAGCTGCTACATGCTCAAGAGATTATGGCGAATGGGTTAAATAAAGAAGCTATATATTCTGAATTAATAAGTACAAGGGCACTTATGACCCGGCGATTTAAAGAGAAAGTGGCTGCTGCTTATAATAAAAAGTCGAATGAATAGATATGAATACGGGGATCAAGTCGGTCGCTTATTGGCTTATCAGGTAGCAGATAAGAAAGCTAAAACCAGGATAGACTCAATTAAAGGCAAAGATGGTATTATATACAACTCGACTAATCTAATTTTGGAGCAATTTTATCAATTCTACTTGGAATTATATGCTCTGTCAGAAAATTATGATTCAGCGGTGGCTGAAGAATATTTACAATCATTGAGGCCCTCTGTTCTTGATCCAGAGGCTATAGAACACCTACAACTTGATATATTAGAAGATGAAATCGCAACTGCTATAGCTGCGCTGCCTTTAGGCAAAGCAGCCGGAGACGACAGCCCTACCACTGGAGTTTTATAAAACTTTTAAAACTTTAATTCTCCCACTGTTCCAAGAAGTGATGCACCAGATAGCTGAGTGCAAGCAAGTTCCTGATTCTTGGGATATGATTAATATTGTTTTTTTCTTAAAAAAGGGAAGAGTGCAGATGAATGTGGGTCTTATCGACCAATATCCCTTATAAATACTGATGCTAAAATATTCTCTAAAGTATTGGCAAATCGTCTGGCATCATATATGCCAGATCTGGTATCTGAACACCAACACGGATTTATTTCAGGCAGGGATACTACCGCACATGTTAACACGGCTATAACTGCATTTGATATCGCTCATAAAACATCGAGTACCATGGGGATGATTCTATTAGATGCTGAGAAAGCATTCGACCGGGTGGTATGGGATGCATTGTGGCAGATACTACGTAATAATGCAATACCAGATCGGTTTATGAACTGGATTAAGGCACTATATACTAACCCGCAGGCCAAGCTAATATATGCTAATCTGAATTCCAAGATATTCTGCATACAACGTGGTACGAGACAAGGGTGTCCACTTTCTCCTCTACTTTTTGCTCTTTATATCGAGCCTTTCATCGAAACATTGAATCAAAATGTAGATATCACCCCATTCAATAACGGTGCGTATCAACTTAAAGTAGCCGCATATGCGGATGACATCGCGATATTTACATCAGACCCAGCAACTACTGCTGATATAATAAAGGAAGAAGCAAAACATTTTGGGCTTTTCTCGGGCTATAAGCTTAATATAAGTAAAACACAAATAATACATAATCTGCCACCTGATACATCTATTCGTGGAACTTGTACAGAGGCTACATATTTAGGTATTAGGATCACTAAAAATGTGGACCAAATCTGGAAATTAAATTATGGAGCATTGTTACAGACAGTAATTAAACAGTTCAAGAATTGGAATAAGCTACCCATAACTATTATTGGCCGGATTAATATAATTAAAATGATCATTCTACCTAAATTTTTATATTTGTTTCGGGCGATTCCTTTACGAGTTGCCCATGAAGTCTCAAAGGATATGGGAATCTAAACTCCACCCACGTATATATGTCTATAAGTTCGTCCTGAAACCAATATATAAACATACATACCAAAACAACTGTACAACTTCCCTATTTGTGTCAGGAAAAAATTCCCTGACGAGTAATGGCGTCCATCTTAAGTTAGTAATAACGCGTGACATCCATGCAATGTGAATTAGTCATTTCTTGTGCTGGATTCTAAAATGCACCAAAAATACAGGAGACATGCATAATGAATGCAGTTTTTTTACATACTCATGAACATAATTGCATTGATTAGTTCTCCAAGACATCCTGCTTGTCTAAGTGCTAATGTGTTAATGAAAAAAGCATCATTGTGTGTATTCTGTTATGATAGTGTAAACCATGAATTAAATCTGCTGTGACAGGGATGTGTGGGCACTGAACTGACCTCCCCTGAGTGTATGTGGAATGTCAACAAGACATCCCAAATTGTTCTATACAATCAACTCTGTAAAAAACAGCTCATTTCCATCTTATCGTTGAGACCGTATGGCATCATGGTGTTGAATCTCTTAATCGAGAATGTCTCTCTTTGTAGGAACATCTTATTGGGATCTAACGAAACCTTAGGTGTAACGGTTTCTAGGACCAAGAATCGTAACTGAGAGATGTTATGATGCTGATCTGTCCAGTGTACTGCTAAGTTAGAGTTCATATTTTTGCTGCGTATTGTACTCTTGTGCTCTGATATCCGTGTTTTAACTTTTGGTTCCATCTTTCTAATATATAGAAGGCCGCACGGGCATTTAATACAATATATAACATTCTTTGAGTCACAATCTGCAGAGTGTTTAAGATGCACGGTTTCCCCTGTCCTAGGGTGAGTGATGTTATTCCCACAGATCAAATTATCGCAGTGTACGCAATTATGACATTTTCTCATGCCTTTTGGGTTTCTCTCCGTGATGTTCTCTGCTGCTGTTAATAAATCCCTTATGTTTTTAGTCCGAGTGTATGTGAACAAAGGTCTCTAATTGAAGATTTGTCTGAAATCTGACTCATTTTCCAAGAGTTCCCACCTTTTCAACATAGTTCTTTTAATCTGTCTTGATTACGTGGAAAGCTTTCACACGATTTGTTTTTTCTCAGATTTCAGTCGTTTTTTGACTAATCCTTGTTGTTCTTTAAGTTCAATTTGTTGTTCTGCTTTCTCTAAGATTGTCACTGGATATCCCCTATTCAGGTGTCTGAGCATTATTTTGGCCATAGCTTCTTTACTCACTTCTTGTTTGGACGTTATCCTTTTGGCTCTCATCATCTGTGAATATGGAAGGTTGTTTAATAATTGTGGAGGATGAAAACTTTGAAAGTGTAAAGCATTATTCCTGTCGGTAGGTTTCGTAAACACACTTGTGAGAATTTCAGTTTCATTCATTTCAATCCAAACGTCAAGAACGCTATACGAGACTTGTTGATGGTGTGAGTGAATTTAATACTTTCATGTTTGTCGTTTAATGCTGCTATGTTAGCCTGTAGAGCTGACTCAGTATGCCGGCAAATTAAGAAAATATCATCAATGTACCTGAAATAGCAAACTAAATGTTGGGTCCATTCCTTTGTCGAAAAAATATGGTCCAACTCAAATTTAGCCATTAAGATGTTGGCGTAAACTGGGGCACCCCAAAACCCATAGAGGTCCCACTGATTTGTAAGAAAAAGTAATTTTGTCACTCAAAATAACTATGTTGTATACATAATTGCAGGATTTCAAGCAAAAACACTCTGTTGGCTCTCAGTGCTGTCTGGGTTAACAGTGCCCATTCTGTTGCTTCCATTCCCTCAAGGAGTGGGATAGATGTATATAATGCAGTCACATCAATGGTGCACAAAATCCAATTTTTCATGTCTGCCTTAGGTACGTTCATCAACTGGTTTAAAAAATCTGTGGTATCTTGTATGTATGACTGCCAAGATTGTACAATAGGCTGTAGAAAATAATCAACATATTTACCTAATGATTCAAATAAGGATCCGCAACCTGACACGATTGGCCTAAATGGGGGGTCTCTCAGGTCTTTGTGAATTTTGGGCAACATACCCAATTTCAGGTGCTTTGGAAAAGTTGTAGATAGAAATGCCTTAGTATTATCATTGATCCAATCCATTTCCATAGCCTTTGTAAAATGTTGTTGAGGATTTCCTTAATTTCATTTGTTGGATCTTGACTCAACTTAATGTAGATAGATTCATCTGAGACATGATCTGATACCTTCCTCAGGTAATATTCCCGATCCATAATTACTAACGCACCGCCTTTGTCTGCTTTTTGAAATGTGAGGTTGCGATTGTTAGCCAGCATCCCGCAGAGGAACCCGCAGAGGAAAAGGAAAAAGACAAAGGTCGCAAAAATCTGAGGAGTCAGAAACCCTAGTCATCAACATTTCATCACACAAACTGACAGAGCAACAATTAAAGATTCTGAATAAAGGTACCTCGTTCGTACCTACATACAACACCAATGTATTCAAATTTGAAATTGTGTTATACAAATTAATGAGACTACTGAGATTGCGACATTTCTTTGAAAACGTAATTCCAGAAAGAAACACTGTTGAAGAACCCAGGTATGTGGAATTTAAAAATAAAAGTACATTAATGTCTCCTACTTCTCATAAAATACTAGACACGTTTGAGATTTTGATAAAAAAGGATTTAGAAAACATAAAATACAAAGGCAACAAACGCACCAATCTGTCTATTTCTGAGCAGCACACATTAAAGATGCTGGCTAACAATTGCAACCTCACATTTCAAAAAGAGGACAAAGGCGGTGCGTTAGTAATTATGGATCGGGAATATTACCTAAGGAAGGTATCAGATCATGTCTCAGATGAATCTATCTACATTAAGTTGAGTCAAAATCCAACAAATGAAATTAAGGAAATCCTCAACAAAATTTTAACAAAGGCTATGGAAATGGATTGGATCAATGATAACACTAAGGCATTTCTATCTACACCTTTTCCAAGGTGCCCGAAATTGTATATGTTGCCCAAAATTCACAAAGCCCTGAGAGACCCCCCATTTAGGCCAATCGTGTCAGGTTGCGGATCCTTATTTGAAACATTAGGTAAATATGTTGATTATTTTCTACAGCTTATAGTACAATCTTGGCAGTCATACATACAAGATACCACAGATTTTTTAAACCAGTTGATGAACTTACCTAAGGCAGACATGAAAAATTGGATTTTGTGCACCATTGATGTGACTGCATTATATACATCTATCCCACTCCTTGAGGGAATGGAAGCAACAGAATGGGCACTGTTAACCCAGACAGCACTGAGAGCCAACAGAGTGTTTTTGCTTGAAATCCTGCAATTTTGTTTACAACATAGTTATTTTGAGTGGTAAGTGACTTTTTCTTACAAATCAGCGGGACCTCTATGGGTTTTGGGGGCGCCCCAGTTTACGCCAACATTTTCATTGCTAAATTTGAGTTAGACCATATTTTTTCAACAAAGGAATGGAGCGAACATTTAGTTAGCTATTTCAGGTACATTGATGATATTTTCTTAATTTGCCAGCATACTGAGTCAGCTCTACAGGCTAACATAGCAGCATTAAACGACAAGCATGAAAGTATTAAATTTACTCACACCATCAACAAGTCTCGTATAGCGTTTTTGGACATTTGGATTGAAATAAATGAGACTGAAATTCTCACAAGTGTGTTTACGAAACCTACCGACAGGACTAATGCTTTACACTTTCAAAGTTTTCATCCTCCACAATTATTAAACAACCTTCCATATTCACAGATGATGAGATCCAAAAGAATACCGTCCAAACAAGAAGTGAGTAAAGAAGCTATAGCCAAAATAATGCTCAGACACCTGAATAGGGGATATCCAGTGACAATCTTAGAGAAAGCAGAACAACGAATTGAACTTAAAGAACAACAAGAATTACTCAAAAAACGACTGAAATCTGAGAAAAAACAAATCGTGTTTGTTTCAAAGTTTTCCATGCAATCAAGACAGATTAAAAGAATTATGTTGAAAAGGTGGGAACTCTTGCAAAATGAGTCAGATTTCAGGCAAATCTTCAATCAGAGACCTTTGTTTGCATACACTCGGACTAAAAACATAAGGGATTTACTAACAGCAGCAGAGAACATCACGGAGAGAAACCCAAAAGGCATGAGAAAATGCCATAATTGCGTACAACTGCAATAATGTGATCTGTGGGAATAACATCACTCACCCTAGGACAGGGGAAACTGTGCATCTTAAACACTCTGCAGATTGTAATTCGAAGAATGTTATATACTGCATAAATTGCCTGTGCGGCCTTCTATATATTCGAAAAACGGAACGAAAAGTGAAAACACGGATATCAGAGCACCAGAGTACAATCCGCAACAAAAATATGAACTCTAACTTAGCAGTACATTGGACAGATCAGTGTCATAACATCTCTCAGTAACGATTCTTGGTCCTAGAAACCGTTACACCTAAGGTTTCATTAGATCCCAATAAGATGTTACTACAAAGAGAGACATTCTGGATTAAGAGATTCAATACCATGATGCCATAGGGTCTCAACGATAAGATGGAAATGAGCTGTTTGTAATAGAGTCGATTGTATAGTTCAATTCGGGATTTCTTGTTGACATTCCACATACACTCAGGGGAGGTCAGTTCAGTGCCCACACATCCCTATCACAGCAGATTTCATTCATGGTTTTCACTATCATAACAGGATACACACAATTATGTTTTTTTTCATTAACACATTAGCACTTAGACATGCAGGATGTCTTGGAGAACTAATCAATGCAATTATGTTCATGAGTATGTAAAAAACAGCATTCATTATGCATGTCTCCAGTCTTTTTGGTGCATTTTAGAATCCAGCACAAGAGATGATTAATTCACATTGCATGGATGTCACGTGTTATTACTAACTTAAGATGGCCGCCGTTACATGTCAGGGAAGTTTTTTCCCGACACAAATGGGTAAGTTGTACAGTTGTTTTGGTATGTATGTTTATATATTGGTTTCAGGACGAACTTATAGGCATATATACGTGGATGGAGTTTAGATTCCTATATCCTTTGAGATTTCATGGGCAATAATCAGCTATAAGTTGGCCGCCCTGTGATTTTAATCAACATCATCACTTCCAAGGAGCAGTCCGTTTTTAGTGTTGTTTCTGGTCAGACACCATATGTACGGCAAAGCGTCGGATTGAATGATATTCAGATTTCACAGCCGTTACAGTAGCAGCCACATCATTTAGCATTTGAGGAATCGTTGAACATCTTAGAACAGGTGCGTGGTTCTCGTAATAGTGCGGCAGATTTGGCCGGGTTGGTGACTTGTGACGTTGCTAATTTTCAGGTTTATTTTGTTGTTTTGTTTAGTAGTGGTTGGTGAAGTGTCAGCGACGACGTAACAACTGCAGATGCAGTTGGGTCTGTTCGTTGAGAAGGTACGCTTTAGGGAAGGAGTGAAGAGGGTGCATGTTGTGAGACCACACTTTTAAGAGACACAGCAGTTTGTAGGCAAGATTGTTAACATGCTGTGCAAGCATGACATAACAAAATTTGTTCACATGACACAGAATCACTATGGTGTTGGTTGGAGCATTAACGGGTCAGGAGTGGAGTGGATATTCAGCGCATGAACTAGTGGTTCAGAAACACATAAACCCTTTCTCAGCTTACCGTGGTTAAGCGTAAGGTGATATCGGTATTTGTGCATGATTCCTGATTACTTATGCTAATATTTTGTTTTCTATTTTCTGATGTGTCACTTTCAAATTATGCTTTTCATGTTTATCTAATACAGTGGCCCCTGAAGAAGGGACATTCAGTCCCGATATGCATTGGGCAACGGCAACTTTGTAATGTGGAATGCACAGATGAAGTTTCTGTTATCTCACTTTAATTATGAAATAATATTTGAGTGACATTGTTGAAAATGATTATACAGATTGTGTAAATTTTGATCTTTTCCACAAAATGTAAAATACGTGTTGAATAAATGAATCATTTGGAAAACTAATTGGTTGTATGCAAATTCTTCATTTGAAATTCATGTACACAGCACGGTCTAACATTGTTTAACCAGCGTTTAAATTGTTGACATTGTATGTTAAACACACAAGGCAGTGCACACAGGTTTTCAAGCACAACACGGTCCTGAAAATTATTTCAGTTATTTTTGGGGGATTGTAGGCAGTTCCCTTATCCTGCGATGCACACAATTTAGTAGTACACTCACATAATAGATTAAGAATTAAAAAATGGAGTGCCCCACTCACCTTGAAATTGGCTTTCACCCAATTGGCACATTTAATTTACTTGTATTACATGTACCCAGAGCCTGTAAATTAAATGCTACTAGTGAACCTGCAGCCTTGATGTGTGTGCAGTTTTAAACTGCCAGCTCGATCTGGCAAAAGAAACCTTTTAGCAAGCCTAAAACTTTCTTTTTAATGCACATAAGTCACCCCTATGGTAGGCCCTAAGTAGCCCATAGGCCAGGGAGCAGGGGATCTAAAAAGTTAGAGATGTACTTTTAACTTTTACACGCACTGGTAGTGAAAAACAGTGAGACAAAGGGGAAATATGTGTTGGCAGGATGGGCCATCTCTGACTTGATGAGGGGGAAGAGCTGTCACCTACCACACTTACACATCGCAAAGGTTCTGCCTGAGCATACTGACAAATAGTCTTTTGTGACCCCAGACAAGCTGGGGCCAGGGCAGGGAGGCAGCATAATCCAAACACCTCTGCGGTTGGAAAACTCCAGAACCTTCTCCTTCGTCAAACTGGGCACCAGGTATAAGTAAGGACCCTCAAACCCAACTCTTCAGTACACCTCTGGACCTGTGGAAGACTCAGAAGGACTGCTGTGCTGGTCTTCAAGAAGGACTGCTACTTTGTTGCCCTGCTGCCTGAGTAAAAGGCCTTAGAGCTGCATCTTGACCTCAGGACCACCAGAATGACTCCAAGGGCTAGTTGGCTAGCCTCCCGATCAGAGCCTCGGACAGTGCTTCTAGACGCTATTTTCACGTAAATCTTTAAAATTGCATATCTCTGGTTGTATTGATTAGAATTTTTGTCGTTTTGATCTCAAATAATTTTTTAACTTTTACTCGATTTTTACTACATTGGAGGTGGATTTTTCTTGTTTTGTGTTTTCACTTTATTATTGTTTGAAGTGCTGCATAAATACTTTACACATTGCCTCTAAGTTAAGCCTGGTGTCTAGGGGGGCAGAAAGGCTGTAGTTGTGGCGGGGGGTGGGGGTATTGGCATGCCCGTTTTGGGCAGCCCCCACCCTTATTGAAATTGCCGGAAAAAAATCCCTGGCGTCCAGTGGGCTTTCTGCCCCCCTGGGGGGGCAGAAAGACTGAATTTGGCCAATATTTTTTTGGGGGGAGCAAATGCCCTTGCCCAAGGGGCCGCTCCCCCCTCCCTGGTGTCTAGTGGTGGATCCCTGCTTGGGGATCGCCCTCCGGGGGCGATCCCCAAGCAGGGATCCACTGGGGAGGGGTACCATCGGAAAGGGGAGATTCTCCCCTTTCCAATGATGCCTCTCCCGTCTTCCTACGTGCTCAGGGGGCTGAGATAGCCCCTGAGCACATAGAAAGTGAAACTGAAATGAGCCTAAAGGCTCATTTCAGCTCCGATTTCTATGAAATGACGTCAGTGCGACGTGCGCGCTGATCGTCATTTCATAGAAACCACGGGGGAGCCTCGGGAGCTGGGGAAGCTCTTCCCCAGCTCCCGAGGCTTTGGGAAGAAAAGAAATCCCTCTGGTGCCTGCACCAGAGGGATTTCCGGTGCCATGTGCCAGGACGGCCGGGAGCCGTCCTGCGCACACGAGCACCGTTGCGCACGACGGCTCCCGGCCGTCGTGCACACCGAAAGGGTTAAACAGTAAAAAAGTGAAAACACAACACAAGAAAAATCCCACACTAATTTAGAAAAATAGAGTTCATTTTAATAAATTATTTGACACCAAAATGCCAAAAACCCAATTAGCAGAACTAGACTCATGAATTTTTAAAGTTTAAAGTGAAAAATGGTGCCTACAAGAGCAAAGTGCCAACCGCAGAAAACTGGTTGCGTGAGACCAGGGTAAAGTCGAAAGTTATGGCCAACAGCGATGGAGTGCTGGTCGGATACACTATGGGCCCGATTAGGAGTTTGACACTGTATGGCGACGGGACCGCCCCGCTGTCGCACCGCCAAACATGGGTGAGAACCGCCCGCCAAATGATTACTTTTTTTGTCATTGGCGGACGATTCCTTTGTCGTTCCTTTGGCGGTGCCTAAAAAATAGTCACCACAATTGAAACGACAAAGTAAGTTCCAGCACGGCATAGAGTCGAAAGTCCATGCCGTGATGGAACTTCTGTGCATGCACACAGGGGGCACATGTTGTACCCCCGGTGTGCATCCACAAGGCGTGAGGCACAAGGCCCTGCAGGGCCCCCTTTCTTTAATCTCTGCCACTGTTTTCATGGAGGAAACACCTCCATGAAATCAGTGGCGGAGATGAAAGTTGTAATATGCTTGGCGGGACCACGGTGGTCCCGCCAAGCATATAGATGCCTCTTGATCGCCGCGCAACAGCCAGGGAACGGCTGTTACCTGGCGGAGTTGGCAGGCCCACGCCGGCACGACCACTAGGGTCGTAATGTGGCCGCGCCACCACGAGTCTGGCAGTCCTTGGACCGCTAGACTCGTAATTAGGCCCTTAGTGAATTGGACCCGGTCTCTGCTTACCTTCAGACTCAGAAGACATTTTAAAGAAAATTATCAGATAGGGTAAAGTTCAGTGGGGTAAGGCAGCCGACAGTGTCCGAGGAGGAGGCGTTGTCATCGGGGAGCTGCTCGACAAAGTCATGGTGAAGATTTCTACGTTTGGACTTAGCCTCTTTTATAGAAGTCGAAAATATGCAGAGGGACGAAGCTGCAGGCTGTCGCTGGCGAGGGCTCCACAAAGCCATATACCCCCTTCTGTGAGGAGCCACTGAACAGAATTTGCTGCTGCAGAGAAGAACATAGTGGGATCTGCTGCGAAGTCAGGCCGACAGGCGATGCACCTTGGGCAGGTCGGCGAGCAGGTAGGTCCCTGTCTCCTTTTGGTTCTCTGAGCACTTTTTGGCAGAAAATTTTCCAAATGCTAAGTTTTGGATTTGGGTATTCTGGGCACCTTTAGCAGCACCACTTCCAAGGGTCCAGGACTGGAGAGGCATCTTTTGACTTAATGGGTCAGGACTTACTCAGGCTGGATCTAGGTGTGGTTCCAAGATGGTTGAAGCCTTTTCTGTCCCAGAAGCTCCGAGTAGGGGACCAGCCAACTAGCCCTTGGAGTCACACTGGAAGTCTTGGGTTCAAGTAGGAAAGCAGGTCTCATTTAGCAGGGTAGTCTTCTGAGGGCACAAGACAGGCTTCAGGGAGTAGGGCAGTCCTCTTGGTGCAGCAGAGGAGTCCTCTGAGGTTCACAAGAGTCCACAGGCAGCAGGGCAGTCCTCTGAGAGTCCTTTTGCAGGTCCAGAAGAGAACTGAAGAGTGGGTCAGAGGGTCCTATTTTTATACCTGATGCTAGATGTGAAGTGGAAGGAACTTCTGGAATTTCCTGGAGTTTCCTGGAGTTTCCTGCCTTCCTGCCCTGATCATAGTCAGTCTGTAGTCACAATAGGATAATGTGAAGTTCTTTATATGTGAGCTGAGACAGTGTCTTTGAAGTGGAAGTAGGGATATGCACAACTCTGCCCCCCATCCTGCCTTGGATGAAGATCAAAAGGGTTCCCCTAGGGTTAAACTTTACACAAACACTCAGACTTCACTCTACATTCACCCAAATTCCACCAAACTATTTTAGACTCAAAAACCACAGAGTGCACAATAAACTTCTTATACACTCTCAGTTTGACGTACCTGAAACCTCTCTCGCGTTGCATGCTTTTACAGTGTATTATGAGAGGTCTCGAATTCTTTGGAATATATCAAAGAGGGAAACATTCCAGATAACCTCTATTGAAAGAAGACAAAAAAGGATTCATTAGGGAATTAACAATAATTTGACACAACTATTTGATTGTAAATGAAAAGATATTGGGGAGGAGAGAGATTGGTAGTCCTGAAGAAGGTGGTTGATATTAATAATGTCCATCAAAATGCGTTGATGGATCAGTAAAGTAGGATCTGCAGCGCACAGGGGGTCTATATATGAAATTCAGTTTAGCAATGGGCACTTGTTAACCTGATGAGCAGAGATGCTATTCTATGAAGATTAATTGAAGTCATTCTCCCTTTTGTGTATGGTTATGCGAAATTGACTATATATATAAGTGTATGAACTATAAATGTGTGATTTTATATCAGTTTTGGGTATATAATACTTTGGTGGAATTTGGGTGAATGTAGAGTGAAGTCTGAGTGTTTGTGTGACACTTAACCTTAGGGGAAACCCTTTTGACTTTTTGATTAGTAGGACCCTGTTCCGTAGGAGTGAGGGGTCTCTCTCTTTTGTTTTATAGAACTGCCAACTACACCTAGTCATGTGATCCAGGAAACAGACTGCAGGCACCAAATTTCTATTTAATTTATTTATTTTACAGAGTTTTATATAGCGCGAACCTGACCCAAATCAGGTATCAGAGCGCTTTACATAGCACCAGTTGCATTACATGAGGACACATTAATTTTGTGTTAGGCACGGGGAGATTAAGTGATTTGCCCAGAATCACAGGATGTTCAGCGTCATTGCCGAGACTCGAACCCAGTTCCCCAGATTCGAGGTCGACCGCCCTAGCCGTTAGGCCAACTCCTCTCACCAAATGGTTAGGACAAGAAAATAGCAAAACCAAAGGGGATGATGGACGGAGTGTTGAACATTGCAAGCACTCACCCCCAGTCAACTGATCTGGGTTTAATCCATCATCATTCTTTAGCTCACTCCGCCACCCCAGTTCAGACATGGCCATATGCAAATCATATGATCAATTTTTGGGTAATTCAAATTAGGGTGGGGGCTCTCCAAAACGGGCATGCCAATGCCCCCACCCCCCCCCCTGCCACAATTACAGCCTTTCTGCCCCCCCGGGAGGCAGATGGGGGCAGCATCCCCCAATCTGCCCCCCCCACCCAGGGGGGCAAAAAGCCCACTAGAAGCCAGGGATTGTTTTGGGGGCAATTTGAATTAGGGTGGGGGCTGCCCAAAACGGGCAAGCCAATGACCCCACCCCCCTCCCACAACAATTACAGTTTTTCTGCCCCCCTGGGGGGCAGAAAGCCCACTAGAAACCAGGGATTTTTTTGGGGGGCAATTTTAATTAGGGTGGGGGCTGCCCAAAATGGGCATGCCAATGACCCCACCCCCCAACCAAAATTACAGCCTTTCTGCCCCCCCTGGCGGGCATATGGGGGCGGTAGCCCCCAATCTGCCCCCCCGGGGGGGCAAAAAGCCCACTAGACGCCAGGGATTTTTTTTGCCAATTTGAATCAGGGGTGGGGGCTGCCCAAAACGGACATGCCAATGCCCCCACCCCCGCCCGCAAAAATTCCAGTCTTTCTGCCCCCCCTGGGGGGCATATGGGGGCAGTAGCCCCCAATCTGCGCCCCCCCGGGGGCAGAAAGCCCACTAGAAACCAGGGATTTTGTTTTTGTATTCATGTAGGGGTGGGGGCTGCCCAAAATGGGCATGACAGTACCCCCACCCCCCAGAAAAATTCCAGTCTTTGTGCCCACCCGGGGGGGCAGATGGGGGCAGTGGCCCCTAATCAGCCCCCGGGGGGGAGGCAGAAAGCCCACTAGGCGCCAGCGATTACGCTGGCTTTTTTTATGCGTGGGGGTGGGGGCTGCCCAGAATGGGCATACCAATGCCCCCACCCCCCAAAAAATAGCCACAGTCTTTCTGCCCCCCTTGGGGACATATCGGGGCAAACCCCCCCTCATTCCCCCCAGGGCGGCAGAAAGCCCACTATGCACAGACTTTCTTTAGTAATGTGCCTACCTGTGGATTTTGGGCCCTAGCGCAGCTGGCACATAGGGAAACCTATCAAACCTGTACATTTTTGAAAACTAGACACCTAGGGGAATCCAGTATGGGGTGACTTGTCTGGCTCTCACCAGGCTCTGTTACCCAGAATCCCTTGCAAACCTCAAACTTTGTAAAAAAAAAAAACATCTTCCCCACATTTATGTGGTGGAAAGTTCTGGAATCTGCGTGGATCCACAAAATTCCACCCACCCCGTGTTCCCCAAAGTCTTCAGAGAAAAATGGTACCTCACTTGTGTGGGTAGGCCTAGTGCCCGTGACAGGAAACGGCCCAAAACGCAACGTGGACACACCACATTTTCATAGTGAAAACGGACCCTTTTTTTGCAAAGTGCCTAGCTGTAGATTTTGAACCCTAGCTCTGCCGGCACCTAGTGAAACCTAGCAAACCTATACATTTTTGAAAACTAGACACCCAGGGGAATCCAGGATGGGGGGACTTGTCTGGCTCTCACCAGGTTCTGTTACCCAGAATCCCTTGCAAACCTCAAAATTTGTCCAAAAAAACACATTTTCCTCACATTTCTGTGGTGGTAAGTTCTGGAATCTGCGTGGATCCACAAAATTCCACCCACCCCGCGTTCCCCAAAGTCTTCCGAGAAAAATGGTACCTCACTTGTGTGGGTAGGCCTAGTGCCCGCGACAGGAAACAGCCCAAAACGCAACAAGGACACACCACATTTTACAGTGAAAACTGACACTATTTTGCAAAGTGCCTAGCTGTAGATTGTGAACCCTAGCTCTGCCGGCACCTAGGGAAACCTAGGAAACCTATACATTTTTGAAAACTAGACACCCAGGGGAATCCAGGATGGGGGTGACTTGACTGGCTCTCACCAGGTTCTATTACCCAGAATCCCTTGCAAATCTAAAAATGTGTCCAAAAAACCACTTTTTCCTCACATTTCTCTGGTGGAAAGTTCTGGAATCTGCGTGGATCCACAAAATTCCACCCACCCCATGTTCCCCAAAGTCTTCCGAGAAAAATGATACCTCACTTGTGTGGGTAGGCCTAGTGCCCGCGACAGGAAACGGCCCAAAACGCAACGTGGACACACCACATTTTCACAGTGAAAAATGACCCTTTTTTTGCAAAGTGCCTAGTTGTAGTTTTTGAACCCTAGCTCTGCCGGCACCTAGGGAAACCTAGCAAACCTATACATTTTTGAAAACTAGACACCCAGGGGAATCCAGGATGGGGTGACTTGACTGGCTCTCACCAGGTTCTGTTACCCAGAATCCCTTGCAAACCTAAACATTTGTCCAAAAAAACTCTTTTTCCTCGCATTTCTCTGGTGGAAAGTTCTGGAATCTGCGTGGATCCACAAAATTCCAGCCACCCCGCTTTCCCCAAAGTCTTCCGAGAAAAATGGTACCTCACTTGTGTGGGTAGGCCTAGTGCCCGCGACAGGAAACGGCCCAAAACGCAACGTGGACACAGCACATTTTCACAGTGAAAATGGACCCTTTTTTTGCAAAGTGCCTAGCTGTAGCTCTGCCGGCACCTAGAGAAACCTAGCAAACCGATACATTTTTGAAAACTAGACACCCAGGGGAGTCCAGGATGGGGTGACTTGACTGGCTCTCACCAGGTTCTGTTACCCAGAATCCTTTGCAAACCTAAACATTTGTAAAAAAAAACACATTTTCCTTACATTTCTGTGGTGGAAAGTTCTGGAATCTGCGTGGATCCACAAAATTCCACCCACTCCGCGTTCCCCAAAGTCTTTCGAGAAAAATGGTACCTTACTTGCGTGGGTGGGTCAAGTACCCGCGACAGGCAAGGGCCCAAAACCTATTGAGGCGACATCAAAATTACCTATCGCAGAGGGGCGTGGTTTCGGCGCCGATGGAAATGGCTGCTTGCTAAGTGAGCTCCGTCCCGTAGGTCTTCAAAAACCCTAAAATCCGGACTTTCCAGCCGATCCAGAGCAGCGGACAGTGTGGTGACACCGGCGGATCATGTAATTCGCCCGAGTGGTGATAAAAACTGACACTTTGGTGATCTGCTGGCCTACCGAGCGACGTGACGCAGCAGCGACCAGCACCGCAACACGGCCCGGCGTAAGAGCGACGTGGGCCCCACGAATTGGTGAGCGGTGAGGAGCGATCCAGCCAGCGGCAGGAGGATCGTGGGCACGGTGAGGAGTGGAAGAACGATACTAGCGGAGTGGCGGTAATTGAGGCTTGCACCGAACTTGTAGTAAGGCGAGGAGTGGCCGGGCATTCGTGCCGTGAAAGTAACTGAGGCCCGGGATCCGTGAGCTCCGGAAGGGGGTGGACAACTCCGTAGTGCTTTTGCCGGCCCCCAGATTCAGAGACTAAGGTGTTGAGGGGCAGAAGACTAGTCCCTCACTGTGGGTCTCGCCGGCAATATACTTGGCCTGGGGGGGCATGAGGAGCGGTGAAGTGTTTGAATCCCCCAACCGTTTGTGACTCCAACTGGTGATGCGTCAAGCGACCAGCGCAGAGGGGAGGCTTGTATAACGTAAGGGGTCCCCCGAGAGTGCAGCGAGGTATCTTCGGTAACCGACTGTGGTCCCGACACGGGCAGCGCGCAAAGGAGAACTGGTGCTCACTGGGAGGCCAGGCGCACGGCTTGCAGAGGGTGAAAACGACGCAAAACCCGCAGTGCGTGTCTGAGAGCTGTACCTGTGGCAAGGCTTAGAAGTAGCGGGCAAAGTGCATGAGACTGGCCTGTAGATCCAAAAAAACGACACCAATTGTAGGACTGTAATACGAAAGTGCCCGTGCCTGGAAGGGATACACCGCCCACATGAAGCCGAACGGACAGGAGGCGACGCAGGCCAATAAAATGGACAATTACGCCGTGCCGCTTGCGGTGGCCACATCTCAAACTGATACACCTGAAGTACAAAACGAACCCTCACTGAGGGCTATTATGGCAGCCATAGTAGATCTTAAAGGGACACTCGACCCCAAAATCGATGCTGTTACACTTGACGTTAATTTATTGCGCGCCGACTTTCGGAAAATGTCGGACAAAATGGCGGCCACAGAAACGCAAGTTACACAACTTGAAACCAGCACCAAGAGCCTGGAGGAGAGGGTTCAGGCCCTCACAAAGCAACAAGAGACCATGGCGGCCAAGCTGGAAGATCAAGAAGGACGGGCGAGGCGGAACAACATTCGCGTGGTGGGTGTGCCGGAAGGAATGGAGGGGCCTAGTGTGGATTTATTTCTCGAGGACTTGATCTTGAACCACCTAAGACCGAAGCGCCTATCTGCCCATTTCACAGTGGAGCGAGCACATAGAGCGCCCATCCCTAAACCTAAACCAGGAGCTCCGCCACGCACAATCATTGAGCGGATCTTAAATTATCGTGACAGAGATGCCATCTTGCAGGCAGCACGACAATCCGGAGATTTGCTACACGAAAATGAGGTGATCAGATTCTTTCCGGACTTCACGCTTCAAGTACAGCACCAGAGACGTGCCTTCGACGCGGTGAAAAAGGAACTACGAGCCAAGGCGTTAAAATACTCTATGATGTATCCTGCCAAGTTACGAGTGGAGGCTGATGGGAAAGCATGGTTTTTCGGAACGCCGGAGTTCGCAATGGACTGGCTGGAAGGATGGCGCACAGTTGGCTCCAACTCACGACGAGGGGGGAAAAGGGGGGAGCAACGAAGAACAACTGGAGAAGAGTCGAATTGATGGACGCTCGGAGGGTCTGCTTACACGCAAGTAACTCTATGTGGTACTGGGGGTCTCCACTTAATATGACACGGCTGATGCAAGTTTAAAGTGACTAACTGCAGGGGCTGCTACTGGAACTGGCAACGAGACTGAGACCTAGGGGCAGAATACGTTGGTGCTAGGCGCCGGCCCACCCCACTGTTGATGGGTTTGTTCAGGGCGACAGGCACTCTGCGAGTTGGGGAGGGAGGAGTTGTTATGCTCTTCAGCAGGGTAGCAGGGAGGGGGAGGGGGGCAGGGTTGTTGAAGTTAAACGGGGGGGTTTTTTGTTGTAAGATTTGTAATTCTATAATGTCAGCGATGATTACATGCATGTTCATGACGGAATGCTTTACGATGGACTACCTACTGGTAGGATGGCAGTGCAAGACCAGATAACCAGTCAAACTCACATGCGAGGGCCTTTAGGTGGGCGGCGGGTGGATACACACGGTTCTACTACTCTTAAGGTATTATCTTGGAACGTAAATGGACTAGGGAACCGTATCAAACATAGCATTGTGCTTCAATACCTGCACCGCCACTCCCCAAATGTAGTTTTGATTCAGGAGACTCATCTTAAGGGTCAGAGGTATTGCGCACTGGATCGTTACGGTTATAAATTGGTGGCCCATGCAGGATATTCCTCGGGCTCACGTGGAGTGGGAATCCTGGTTAAGACAGCGACTCCGCTGGTGGTGGCCACTATTATGCATGACTCATTAGGTAGATTTGTGGCTCTATCGGGGAGTTGGGAGGGACAGGCTTTCAATTTGGTCTCCTGTTATATACCGCCGGTTGCACGGGCAGACACTTTCACAGCACTGGGGGCATTCCTGGTGAATCTTCCCCCGGGGGTACTGGTACTAGGGGGAGACATGAATTCTGTTATGGACTCAGGACTAGATAGAGACTCCACAGCGGTTCACCCTAGAGGAGTAGAGCCTCTACCTGCATTCACGAGTGCGATGGGATTGGTGGACCTCTGGAGACTTCATAACCCGGAGACACGACAATATACATTCTATTCCGCAGCGCATAATAGCTACTCCCGACTAGACTATATACTGACACACAAGGGAAGTGAGGGATGGTTTTATACTACTAAAATAGGACCATGAGGTATATCGGACCACTCCCCGGTTGAACTAACATTAAAAGGCCTGCCGCGCCAATTTACTCTACCGCCTAGACTAAATTCATGGTTCTTTCAGAACAAAGATAATGCACAGAAAGTTAAAGAACGAACACTGTTGTACTTCCAAGAAAATGAGGGTTCTGTGAAAGAATGTAGCACCCTATGGGAGGCTTTCAAACCAGTGATAAGAGGATATGTTCAAGCGTGTGTAGGGGCCGAAAACAAGGAAAAGCGATTGCGATGGGATCAGTTAGAAAAGACGGTGTTAGAACTAGAGAGGCGCTACCTCGAGGGTGGGAGGACAGATGGGGAACTGGCACACCATATAGATTTGCGGAAACGAGAACTACAAGATATGGCGGCTAGTGCTGCAAGGGCGACTTCTCTGGCTACACAAAAGAGAATATATGACCTAGGGGTTAAGGCTAACAAAATGATAGCATGGCTCGAAAAGCGGGATAGAGAGAGGAGTTGGGTGGCAGAAATCCGAGATAGTGGTGGGAACATCTACTCGACCGGAGAGGCCATAGCGGGAGCATTCGCAGATTATTACGAACAACTCTATGACTCGAAGCCCACTAGAACGACCAGAGACTGTTACGAACTCCTATCAGAAATGCATCTTCCGATCTTGACTGACGAAGATAGAGACTCCATAGACAGGGACTTGACAGTAGAGGAGATTACTGGAGCCATACAAGACTTGCAGGCGGGGAAGGCACCTGGACCCAATGGGCTACCGGTGGAACTTTTTAAATGTACAGCCAATACGATGGCCCCATACCTTCAAGCGATGTTTAACGAAGCGAGGGAGCGAAGCTCACTGCCGATCGATCAACGTACGGCAACGATAGTGGTGATACCAAAGGTCGGTAAGCCAGCGGACCAATGTGGGTCATATCGACCGATTTCACTACTCAATGTGGAAGTTAAAATTTTGGCGAAGGTATTGGTAAACAGACTGTTGGTCCCTATCCTGACGCTGATCCACCCGGATCAGTCGGGCTTTATGCCCAATTGCAGCACTAGACTCAACCTACGTCGACTGTATGGGGTGCAGCATATGGTCACGTGTACCCCGGATGTGGAGGCGGCTTTACTATCGCTTGATGCCCGCATGGCATTCGATAGTGTTGAATGGCATTACCTATTTGAAGTTCTGCGAAGGTTCGGTTTTGGATCCAGGTTTATCTCGTGGATCCAATTACTATATACACAGCCCATGGCACGAGTAAGGGTTAATGGCTCAGTGTCTCGCTCCTTCACCCTGCGGAAGGGTACCAGACAGGGGTGCCCCATCTCCCCGCTCTTGTTCGCACTAGCGCTTGAACCTTTGGCAGTGTGGATCAGGGGGGACCCCATAATATCGGGGATAAGAGGAAATGACCAATGGGAAGAAAGGATTTCATTATACGCAGACGATGTCCTCCTGTACGTCACACGACCACGGTTTTCTGTTAACAGGCTGTCACAAATCTTTAAGCTATTTGAAGGTTATTCAGGGTACCAGATTAACTGGGACAAGTCCCTTCTTTATATGTTAACAGACGGGCCACCACCAGATCTAGGAAGCGAATCTAGACTCCAGATTAGAAACAGTTTCAAATATTTAGGCATACAAATTGAAAAAACTGACAACGCATTTATACTTGGGAATCTTAAACCACAATTGGATCGTCTAAGGAGTGATGTAACACACTGGAGGAAGCTGCCTATCTCCTTGATGGGAAGGGCAGTACTCTTCAAGATGATGACCCTACCCCGGATGTTATACATATTACAAAACACGCCCTGCCCAGTACCGGATAAATTCTTTAGAGAAATAGACAGCAAACTCAGAACGCTATTGTGGGATGGAGGGAGTGCACGGATTGCACTTACGAAATTGCAGAAAGGAGTATACGAGGGGGTTGGCAGTCCCGGACATTCAAAAATATTACTGGGCGTCTCAACTTATGATTATTAACGACTGGGCCTTTGCGGATCGGAATGACCCGGCCTACAGGGTTGACCACTGGGCAATGGGGGAGGAGGGGTACTTGAAAGTGTTATATGGCCCAAAGAAACAGGAGGGACTGCCCATGCACACACGGTTAGTGCAGATAGCCTGGAACAAAGCAACACATTTCCTGGGCTGGACGGGACGATTGACAGAACAAACACCTTTTGGGTTAGCGAAATGCTCAGGGAGGTTGGTCGCTTGCGGGGATTTGCACAGTGGAAACTGATAGACATCGTGCGTTTGGGAGATGTGAGGAAGAGGCAGGCAGTATTAACATTCACAGAATTACAAAAGGACTACCACTTAGCACCTAAGGAACATTATAAATACATACAACTGAAACACGCCCTACATAGACATATTAAAGACGGGGAGCAGATTCCAGAATATAGCCCTCTAGAGGATAGATTGTTACTGGACCCAATTCCGGAAAAGTCACTCTCCGCTACATATAAGAAAATAGTAAACAATTCCCCGGATTTACTAGTTAAGGTGAGAGAGGCTTGGGAGTCAGATGTAGGACTATTAGAAGATGATGACTGGGCCGAAGCTGTACAGAGTCCCAGAGAGGTGGCAATCAGGGCTAGATTCCAACTAATACAGCTGCGGATCCTACACAGATCCTATTACACTAGTACACTGCTGCACCGAATGGGTCGGATCCCAACAGAGGAGTGTCTAAGAGGGTGCAACCAGAAGGGGACATTCTTTCATATTTTATGGGATTGTCCGATAATACAGAGATACTGGACTAAAATTGTAAATATTCTAACTGAAGTGCTCGCACAACAGATCCCGACAGATGCTAGGTGGCATATATTATGTGTGACCGGAGAACTGACATGGCCTAAATACTCAAAACTATGGCTGCAAGTGGCGGCAATGGTCGCAAAAGGAATATAGCTAGAACATGGGGGGCGGCCCAACCACCTCTGGTCTCCCAATGGAAAAAAGATATGGACTGGTGCAGTGCGGCAGAACGAACGATCTATGAAAGCCGAGGCTGCCCTAAGAAATGGGGTAAAATATGGCAAAGGTGGGAAGACTACAGGGGATAGGGGGGCGGTAGGACACCTAAGCACGGGGCGAACCGGGATTTAGGACTTCTGTTAATTGCATTATAATAAGGAATGTACATAAGATTGAGAATGTTAATGGGAATATGTAATTCATTCTAACTGTATGAATATGACAATGTAACGCTGACTTTGGTTTAATAAAAAGATTCTTTAAAAAAAAAATTACCTATCGCAAACCAACCTGGTTTTGCAAGGGGGTCCCATTTGTTTTTGGCCCGGGGCTCGGCGGCCATCTAGGGAAACCTACCAAACCCACACATTTCTGAAAACTAGACACCCGGGGGAGTCCAGCGAGGTATGGCTAGCGTGGGTCCCCCAACGTTTTCCTACCCAGAATCCCCTGCAAACCTCAAATTTAGCTGAAAAAAATAACTTTTTCTCAAATTTCTGAGTGGGAAAGTTCTAGAATCCACGTGGATCCACAAATTTCCTACCACCCAGCCTTCCCCCAGGTCTCCCGATAAAAATGATACCTCAATCGCGTGGGTGGGTCAAGTACCCGCGACAGGCAAGGGCCCAAAACGTATTGAGGAGACATCAAAATGACCTATCACAAAACATCTTGGTTTTGCAAGGGGGGTCACCTGGGTTTTTGGCCCCGGGCTCGGTGGCCATCTTGGAAAACTACCAAACCCACACATTTCTGAAAACTAGACACCCGGGGGAGTCCAGCGAGGTATGGCTTGCGTGGGTCCCACAACGTTTTCCTACCCAGAATGCCCTGCAAACCTCAAATTTAGCTGAAAAAAAATCACTTTTTTCTCAAATTTCTGTGTGGTAAAGTTCTGGAATCTACGTGGATCCACAAATTTCCTACCACCCAGTGTTCCCCCAGGTCTCCCGATAAAAATGATACCTCACTTGCGTGGGTGGGTCAAGTACCCGCGACAGGCAAGGGCCCAAAACATAGTGAGGAGACATCAAAATGACCTATCACAAAACAACCTGGTTTTGCAAGGGGGTCACCTGGGTTTTGGCCCCGGGCTCGGCGGCCATCTTGGAAAACTACCAAACCCACACATTTCTGAAAACTAGACACCCGGGGAGTCCAGCGAGGTATGGCTTGCGTGGATCCCCCAACGTTTTCCTACCTAGAATGCCCTGCAAACCTCAAATTTAACTGAAAAAAACACATTTTTCACATATTTTTGGGTGGAATCACCGTGCCGGCACAAATGTCCTACCCCACAGCGTTCCCCTCAGTCTCCTGAGTAAAATGATACCTCACTTGTGTGGGTGGGGCAAGGGCCTGTGACTGGGAAGAGCCCAAAACATAGGGAATAAGGGTATAGCACCGAAAATTCTAAGCGCTACATTTTTTTAAAAATACGTTTTTAGCCAATTTTGCATTGGACACCCACACAAGTGAGATATCATTTTACTCGGGACACTAAGGAGAACGCTGTGGGGTAGGACCTTTGTGCCGGCACGGTGATTCCACACAAAAATATGTGGAAAATGTGTTTTTTCAGCTAAATTTGAGGTTTGCATGGCATTCTGGGTAGGAAAACGTTGGGGATCCACGCAAGCCTACCTCATTGGACTCCCCGGGTGTCTAGTTTTCAGAAATGTTTGGGTTTGGTAGTTTCCCAAGATGGCCGCCGAACCCGGGGCCAAAACCCCAGGTGCCCCCCCCAAACCAGGTAGTTTTGTTATAGGTAACAGTACGAATTGGGCCATTTCCTGTTGCAGCCACTATGCCTACCCACACACGCTGGGTGGGAGGAAATTTGTGGATCCACGTAGATTCCAGAACTTTCCCACACAGAAATTTGAGAAAAAAGTGATTTTTTCACCTAAATTAGAGGTTTGCAGGGGATTCTGGGTAGGAGAATGTTGGGGGACTCACGCTAGCCATACCTCGCTGGACTCCCCGGGGTGTCTAGTTTTCAGAAATGTGTGGGTTTGGTAGGTTTCCCTAGATGGCCGCCGAGCCCCGGGCCAAAAACAAATGGGACCCCCCTTGCAAAACCAGGTTGGTTTGCGATAGGTAATTTTGATGTTGCCTCAATAGGTTTTGGGCCCTTGCCTGTCGCGGGTACTTGACCCACCCATGCAAGTAAGGTACCATTTTTCTCGAAAGACTTTGGGGAATGCAGGGTGGGTGGAATTTTGTGGATCCACACAGATTCCAGAACTTTTCACCACAGAAATGTAAAGAAAATGTGTTTTTTTGGACAAATTTTTAGGTTTGCAAGGGATTCTGGGTAACAGAACCTGGTGAGAGCCAGTCAAGTCACCCTATCCTGGATTCCCCTGGGTGTCTAGTTTTCAAAAATGTATAGATTTGCTAGGTTTCCCTAGGTGCCGGCAGAGCTAGGGTTCAAAAACTACAGCTAGGCACTTTGCAAAAAAAGGGTCATTTTTTACTGTGAAAATGTGTTGTGTCCACGTTGCATTTTGGGCTGTTTCCTGTCGCAGGCACTAGGCCTACCCACACAAGTGAGGTACCATTTTTCTCGGAAGACTTTGGGGAACGCGAGGTGGGTGGAATTTTGTGGATCCACGCAGATTCCAGAACTTTCCACCAGAGAACTGTGAGGTAAAAGTGGTTTTTTGGACAAATGTTTAGGTTTGCAAGGGATTTTGGGTAACAGAACCTGGTGAGAGCCAGTCAAGTCACCCCATCCTGGAGTCCCCTGGGTGTCTACTTTTCAAAAATGTATAGGTTTGCTAGGTTTCCCTAGGTGCCGGCAGAGCTATGGTTCAAAAACTACAGCTAGGCACTTTGCAAAAAAAGGGTCATTTTTCACTGTGAAAATGTGGTGTGTCCACGTTGTGTTTTGCGCCGTTTCCTATCGCGGCCACTAGGCCTACCCACACAAGTGAGGTACCATTTTTCTCAGAAGACTTTGCGGAAAGCGGGGTGGGTGGATTTGTGTGGATACACGCAGATTCCAGAACTTTCCACCACAGAAATGTGAAGAAAATGTGTTTTTTTTGTCAATTTCTTAAGTTTGCAAGGGATTCTGGGTAACAGAACCTGGTGAGAGCCAGTCAAGTCACCGCATCCTGGAGTCCCCTGGGTGTCTACTTTTCAAAAATGTATAGGTTTGCTAGGTTTCCCTAGGTGCCGGCAGAGCTAGGGTTCAAAAACTACAGCTAGGCACTTTGCAAAAAAAGGGTCATTTTTCACTGTGAAAATGTGGTGTGTCCACTTTGCGTTTTGCGCCGTTTCCTATCGCGGCCACTAGCCCTACCCACACAAGTGAGGTACCATTTTTCTCAGAAGACTTTGGGCAACGCGGGGTGGGTGGAATTTTGTGGGTACACGCAGATTCCAGAACTTTCCACCACAGAAATGTGTAGAAAATGTGTTTTTTTGGACAATTTTTTAAGTTTGCAAGGGATTCTGGGTAACAGAACCTGGTGAGAGCCAGTCAAGTCACCCCATCCTGGATTTCCCTGGGTGTCTACTTTTCAAAAATGTATAGGTTTGCTAGGTTTCCCTAGGTGCCGGCAGAGCTATGGTTCAAAAACCACAGCTAGGCACTTTGCAAAAAAAGGGTCATTTTTCACTGTGAAAATGTGGTGTGTCCATGTTGCGTTTTGCGCCGTTTCCTATCACGGGCACTAGGCCTACCCACACAAGTGAGGTACCATTTTTCTCGGAAGACTTTGGGGAACGCGGGGTGTGTGGAATTTTGTGGATCCACGCAGATTCCAGAACTTTCCACCACAGAAATGTGAGGAAAATGTGTTTTTTTAAACAATTGTTTAGGTTTGCAAGGGATTCTGGGTAACAGACCCTGGTGAGAGCCAGTCAAGTCACCCTATCCTGGATTCCCCTGGGTGTCTAGTTTTCAAAAATGTATAGATTTGCTAGGTTTCCCTAGGTGCCGGCAGAGCTAGGGTTCAAAAACTACAGCTAGGCACTTTGCAAAAAAAGGGTCATTTTTTACTGTGAAAGTGTGGTGTGTCCACGTTGCGTTTTGGGCTGTTTCCTGTCGCGGGCACTAGGCCTACCCACACAAGTGAGGTACCATTTTTCTCGGAAGACTTTGGGGAACGCGAGGTGGGTGGAATTTTGTGGATCCACGCAGATTCCAGAACTTTCCACCAGAGAACTGTGAGGAAAAAGTGGTTTTTTGGACAAATGTTTAGGTTTGCAAGGGATTCTGGGGAACAGAACCTGGTGCGAGCCAGTCAAGTCACCCCATCCTGGAGTCCCCTAGGTGTCTACTTTTCAAAAATGTATAGGTTTGCTAGGTTTCCCTAGGTGCCGGCAGAGCTATGGTTCAAAAACTACAGCTAGGCACTTTGCAAAAAAAGGGTCATTTTTCACTGTGAAAATGTGGTGTGTCCACGTTGTGTTTTGCACCGTTTCCTATCGCGGCCACTAGGCCTACCCACACAAGTGAGGTACCATTTTTCTCAGAAGACTTTGGGGAACGCGGGGTGGGTGGAATTGTGTGGATACACGCAGATTCCAGAACTTTCCACCACAGAAATGTGAAGAAAATGTGTTTTTTTTGTCAATTTCTTAAGTTTGCAAGGGATTCTGGGTAACAGAACCTGGTGAGAGCCAGTCAAGTCACCGCATCCTGGAGTCCCCTGGGTGTCTACTTTTCAAAAATGTATAGGTTTGCTAGGTTTCCCTAGGTGCCGGCAGAGCTAGGGTTCAAAAACTACAGCTAGGCACTTTGCAAAAAAAGGGTCATTTTTCACTGTGAAAATGTGGTGTGTCCACGTTGCGTTTTGCGCCGTTTCCTATCGCGGCCACTAGCCCTACCCACACAAGTGAGGTACCATTTTTCTCAGAAGACTTTGGGCAACGCTGGGTGGGTGGAATTTTGTGGGTACACGCAGATTCCAGAACTTTCCACCACAGAAATGTGTAGAAAATGTGTTTTTTTGGACAATTTTTTAAGTTTGCAAGGGATTCTGGGTAACAGAACCTGGTGAGAGCCAGTCAAGTCACCCCATCCTGGATTTCCCTGGGTGTCTACTTTTCAAAAATGTATAGGTTTGCTAGGTTTCCCTAGGTGCCGGCAGAGCTATGGTTCAAAAACCACAGCTAGGCACTTTGCAAAAAAAGGGTCATTTTTCACTGTGAAAATGTGGTGTGTCCACGTTGCGTTTTGCGCCGTTTCCTATCACGGGCACTAGGCCTACCCACACAAGTGAGGTACCATTTTTCTCAGAAGACTTTGGGGAACGCGGGGTGTGTGGAATTTTGTGGATCCACGCAGATTCCAGAACTTTCCACCACAGAAATGTGAGGAAAATGTGTTTTTTTAAACAATTTTTTAGGTTTGCAAGGGATTCTGGGTAACAGAACCTGGTGAGAGCTAGTCAAGTCACCCCATCCTGGATTCCCCTGGGTGTATAGTTTTCAAAAATGTATAGGTTTGCTAGGTTTCCCTAGGTGCCGGCAGAGCTAGGGTTCAAAAACTACAGCTAGGCACTTTCGAAAAAAAGGGTCATTTTTCACTGTGAAAATGTGGTGTGTCCACGTTGCGTTTTGCGCCGTTTCCTGTCACGGGCACTAGGCCTACCCACACAAGTGAGGTACCATTGTTATCAGAAGACTTTGGGGAACGTGGGGTGGGTGGAATTTTGTGGATCCACGCAGTTTCCAGAACTTTCCACCACAGAAATGTGAGGAAAATGTGTTTTTTTTAACAATTTGTTAGGTTTGCAAGGGATTCTGGGTAACAGAACCTGGTGAGAGCCAGTCAAGTCATCCCATCCTGGATTCCCTGGGTGTCTAGTTTTCAAAAATGTATAGGTTTGCTAGGTTTCCCTAGGTGCCGGCAGAGCTAGGGTTCAAAAACTACAGCTAGGCACTTTGCAAAAAAAGACTCATTTTTCATTGTGAAAATGTGGTGTGTCCACATTGCGTTTTGAGCCGTTTCCTGTCGTGGGCACTAGGCCTACCCACACAAGTGAGGTACCATTTTTATCGGGAGACTTAGGGTAACACGGAATTTTAGAGCAACTGTTATTACCTATTGACTTTCGATCCGTTTCTGTCTTCCAAATGAAAGACAATGTGTAAAAAAGTAGTCATTTTGAAAAATGACCTATAATTCTCATGCTAGTATTGGTAATCCCAATTTCGGAAATGTGCAAATATCTACTGTTTCTAAACTCTATGGGGCATATTATCAAGCCCTTTATTGCCGCGTTAGCAGCACTTTTCTGCCGCCAATGCGGCGATATTTTTATCACACTATTAACAAGCTGCAGCTAACGGGCCTTAGCGTGAGTTTATTAGCGATAGCGGCCGTTCTTTTACCTCCAAAGCGATACAAAAGGGGGTGATGGACGGAACGTTTGAGCCAATCAAACATTCACCCCCAGTCAACTGATCTGGGTTTAATCCATCATCATTCTTTAGCTCACTCCACCACCCCAGTTCAGACATGGCCATATGCAAATCAGTCTGACCCTGTGCCTCATGGGAACAGTCCAGCCCGAACTGCCAAGCCATGTCTTCCCTGGACCGGAAACAAGCATCCTAGGACCGGTTTCTGGCATTCCAGCCGTCATCAGCCAGGCTTGCTTGAATCCAGTGGCAAAGTGAGCAAGGGACCCACGTCTGGGCATACCCCGCCAACTTAGGGCGAACAAAGCGATACAAAAGGGGGTGATGGACGGAACGTTTGAGCCAATCAAACATTCACCCCAGTCAACTGATCTGGGTTTAATCCATCATCATTCTTTAGCTCACTCCACCACCCCAGTTCAGACATGGCCATATGCAAATCAGTCTGACCCTGTGCCTCATGGGAACAGTCCAGCCCGAACTGCCAAGCCATGTCTTCCCTGGACCGGAAACAAGCATCCTAGGACCGGTTTCTGGCATTCCAGCCGTCATCAGCCAGGCTTGCTTGAATCCAGTGGCAAAGTGAGCAAGGGACCCACGTCTGGGCATACCCCCGCCAACTTAGGGCGAACAAAGCGATACAAAAGGGGATGATGGACGGAACGTTTGAGCCAATCAAACATTCACCCCCAGTCAACTGATCTGGGTTTAATCCATCATCATTCTTTAGCTCACTCCACCACCCCAGTTCAGACATGGCCATATGCAAATCAGTCTGACCCTGTGCCTCATGGGAACAGTCCAGCCCGAACTGCCAAGCCATGTCTTCCCTGGACCGGAAACAAGCATCCTAGGACCGGTTTCTGGCATTCCAGCCGTCATCAGCCAGGCTTGCTTGAATCCAGTGGCAAAGTGAGCAAGGGACCCACGTCTGGGCATACCCCCGCCAACTTAGGGCGAACAAAGCGATACAAAGGGGATGATGGACGGAACGTTTGAGCCAATCAAACATTCACCCCCAGTCAACTGATCTGGGTTTAATCCATCATCATTCTTTAGCTCACTCCACCACCCCAGTTCAGACATGGCCATATGCAAATCAGTCTGACCCTGTGCCTCATGGGAACAGTCCAGCCCGAACTGCCAAGCCATGTCTTCCCTGGACCGGAAACAAGCATCCTAGGACCGGTTTCTGGCATTCCAGCCGTCATCAGCCAGGCTTGCTTGAATCCAGTGGCAAAGTGAGCAAGGGACCCACGTCTGGGCATACCCCCGCCAACTTAGGGCGAACAAAGCGATACAAAAGGGGATGATGGACGGAACGTTTGAGCCAATCAAACATTCACCCCCAGTCAACTGATCTGGGTTTAATCCATCATCATTCTTTAGCTCACTCCACCACCCCAGTTCAGACATGGCCATATGCAAATCAGTCTGACCCTGTGCCTCATGGGAACAGTCCAGCCCGAACTGCCAAGCCATGTCTTCCCTGGACCGGAAACAAGCATCCTAGGACCGGTTTCTGGCATTCCAGCCGTCATCAGCCAGGCTTGCTTGAATCCAGTGGCAAAGTGAGCAAGGGACCCACGTCTGGGCATACCCCCGCCAACTTAGGGCGAACAAAGCGATACAAAAGGGGATGATGGACGGAACGTTTGAGCCAATCAAACATTCACCCCAGTCAACTGATCTGGGTTTAATCCATCATCATTCTTTAGCTCACTCCACCACCCCAGTTCAGACATGGCCATATGCAAATCAGTCTGACCCTGTGCCTCATGGGAACAGTCCAGCCCGAACTGCCAAGCCATGTCTTCCCTGGACCGGAAACAAGCATCCTAGGACCGGTTTCTGGCATTCCAGCCGTCATCAGCCAGGCTTGCTTGAATCCAGTGGCAAAGTGAGCAAGGGACCCACGTCTGGGCATACCCCCGCCAACTTAGGGCGAACAAAGCGATACAAAAGGGGATGATGGACGGAACGTTTGAGCCAATCAAACATTCACCCCCAGTCAACTGATCTGGGTTTAATCCATCATCATTCTTTAGCTCACTCCACCACCCCAGTTCAGACATGGCCATATGCAAATCAGTCTGACCCTGTGCCTCATGGGAACAGTCCAGCCCGAACTGCCAAGCCATGTCTTCCCTGGACCGGAAACAAGCATCCTAGGACCGGTTTCTGGCATTCCAGCCGTCATCAGCCAGGCTTGCTTGAATCCAGTGGCAAAGTGAGCAAGGGACCCACGTCTGGGCATACCCCCGCCAACTTAGGGCGAACAAAGCGATACAAAAGGGGTTGATGGACGGAACGTTTGAGCCAATCAAACATTCACCCCCAGTCAACTGATCTGGGTTTAATCCATCATCATTCTTTAGCTCACTCCACCACCCCAGTTCAGACATGGCCATATGCAAATCAGTCTGACCCTGTGCCTCATGGGAACAGTCCAGCCCGAACTGCCAAGCCATGTCTTCCCTGGACCGGAAACAAGCATCCTAGGACCGGTTTCTGGCATTCCAGCCGTCATCAGCCAGGCTTGCTTGAATCCAGTGGCAAAGTGAGCAAGGGACCCACGTCTGGGCATACCCCCGCCAACTTAGGGCGAACAAAGCGATACAAAAGGGGATGATGGACGGAACGTTTGAGCCAATCAAACATTCACCCCCAGTCAACTGATCTGGGTTTAATCCATCATCATTCTTTAGCTCACTCCACCACCCCAGTTCAGACATGGCCATATGCAAATCAGTCTGACCCTGTGCCTCATGGGAACAGTCCAGCCCGAACTGCCAAGCCATGTCTTCCCTGGACCGGAAACAAGCATCCTAGGACCGGTTTCTGGCATTCCAGCCGTCATCAGCCAGGCTTGCTTGAATCCAGTGGCAAAGTGAGCAAGGGACCCACGTCTGGGCATACCCCGCCAACTTAGGGCGAACAAAGCGATACAAAAGGGGATGATGGACGGAACGTTTGAGCCAATCAAACATTCACCCCCAGTCAACTGATCTGGGTTTAATCCATCATCATTCTTTAGCTCACTCCACCACCCCAGTTCAGACATGGCCATATGCAAATCAGTCTGACCCTGTGCCTCATGGGAACAGTCCAGCCCGAACTGCCAAGCCATGTCTTCCCTGGACCGGAAACAAGCATCCTAGGACCGGTTTCTGGCATTCCAGCCGTCATCAGCCAGGCTTGCTTGAATCCAGTGGCAAAGTGAGCAAGGGACCCACGTCTGGGCATACCCCCGCCAACTTAGGGCGAACAAAGCGATACAAAGGGGATGATGGACGGAACGTTTGAGCCAATCAAACATTCACCCCAGTCAACTGATCTGGGTTTAATCCATCATCATTCTTTAGCTCACTCCACCACCCCAGTTCAGACATGGCCATATGCAAATCAGTCTGACCCTGTGCCTCATGGGAACAGTCCAGCCCGAACTGCCAAGCCATGTCTTCCCTGGACCGGAAACAAGCATCCTAGGACCGGTTTCTGGCATTCCAGCCGTCATCAGCCAGGCTTGCTTGAATCCAGTGGCAAAGTGAGCAAGGGACCCACGTCTGGGCATACCCCCGCCAACTTAGGGCGAACAAAGCGATACAAAAGGGGATGATGGACGGAACGTTTGAGCCAATCAAACATTCACCCCCAGTCAACTGATCTGGGTTTAATCCATCATCATTCTTTAGCTCACTCCACCACCCCAGTTCAGACATGGCCATATGCAAATCAGTCTGACCCTGTGCCTCATGGGAACAGTCCAGCCCGAACTGCCAAGCCATGTCTTCCCTGGACCGGAAACAAGCATCCTAGGACCGGTTTCTGGCATTCCAGCCGTCATCAGCCAGGCTTGCTTGAATCCAGTGGCAAAGTGAGCAAGGGACCCACGTCTGGGCATACCCCGCCAACTTAGGGCGAACAAAGCGATACAAAAGGGGATGATGGACGGAACGTTTGAGCCAATCAAACATTCACCCCCAGTCAACTGATCTGGGTTTAATCCATCATCATTCTTTAGCTCACTCCACCACCCCAGTTCAGACATGGCCATTCTTTTACCTCCAAGCATGTCAGCGATATATATCGCTAATGACATGCAAAGTAGGCGTTCCTGACTAAAACTCCATTGAAACAGTCACAAACACAACTTCCCCCTATTATCAATGCCCGCGAAGCGATAGGAAAATTTGCGCTAACCGCGCTTATCGCTGGAACTTAACGCCTGAAAAAAACTTGCCTTAACCATCTTGTCAATGGGGGGTGGATTGTTGGGTTAAGTATACACTTGCCTATTAGCAAGCTTTTCATTAGCGCTGTTGATTTAGCGCTGGGATTCTCATGCTATTGCTGGTTTTACACGCTATCGCTGGATTTCCTATCGCCTTTGCGATACGCGTTGATAATACCGCGCTAACCGGCGAGGAAATCCAGCGATAGCCGGCGATTAAAAAAACAGCGCTAAGCGCGGTTTTCGATAAATATCGCAGATCCTTGATAATATGCCCCTATATTTTGTTCCCATTTCAGAAATACATAGGTGTCTTTCCTACCGATTTTTCCATGTATATATTTTCCCAAATTAATTGCTATATACCCGGTACATAATAAAAAACCATTGCAAGACGCTGCTCAGTTATTGGCTCTGGGTTCGTCGGGTTCTTGGTGAACCTACAAGTCCTATATATCCCCACAATCAGAAAGGTCCAGCGGATGTAACGATATATTGCTTTTAAACAGCTGTCATAATTAGAAGAAGTTATAGGTGAAAATGTTGACACAAATGGCTGTTTTTTTCAACTAATTTTCAATTTTTCCTATATTTAACTGTTCGTTTCTATAAAGAAACCTTGAAGGATCTACACAAATGACCCCTTGCTGAATTCAAAATTCTGTCTACTTTTCTAAAATGTATAGCTTTCCAGGATCCATTATTGCTTTCATACCCATTTCTACCATTAACTGGAAGGAGGTTGAAAGCACAAAAAATAGCAAAAATAGGCTATGTCCCAGAAAAATGGCAAAACTGTGTAAAAATTTTGGTTTTCTGACAAAAGTCTACTTGTCCCTGAAAGCTGGGAAGATGGTGATTTCAGCACCACAACCCCTTTTTTGATACCATTTGTAGGGAAAAAACCAGACGCTTTCATCTGTAGCCCTTTTTCCCATTTAAAAAAAAAAAAATTCGCTGTATTTTGGCTAATTTCTGGGTCCCCTTCAGGGGAATCCACAAACCCTGGGTACCTTTAGAATCCCCATGATGTTGGAAAAAAAGGACGCAAATTTGGCGTGGATACCTTATGTGGTCAAAAAGTTACAGGGACCTAAGCGCGAACTACCCCAAATAGCAAAAAAAAGGCTTAGCACAGGGGGGGGAAAGGCCTAGCAGCGAAGGGGTTAAGTGCTGCATAAACGCTTTACACATTGCCTCTAAGTTAAGCCTGACTGCTTGTGTGCCAAGCTACCAGCGGGTTGAGCACTGGTTAATTTAGTAACTTTTGTGGTTGACTCTAACAAGGATTGTGGATGTTGCAACAAATTGGGCTAACACATTTAAAGTGGTTTACATTGGGTTTTATAATTTGTTTGCTGAGACTGCAAGTCACTCTTGTTTTCACTGTTTATTTACACAGCGGTATGTGTTTTTTTCAGTCAGCAGAGCCACCAAACACAACACCACCGCTACCCAATCCTCCAGACTACTTCAGTTGATCATTATGTATTTACATTTAAAATTTCATTATTCAGCACCCTAATCCGTGTTTAATGCTGCAATAAATAAAGGCTTTTTGATCCCTTAATGTCTTAAAAAATGAACGCCTGTTTCTTTAGTCAAGCATAGTTAAAAAAAAGGGCGACTTCTTCTTCCACTCAATTGTCCCTATTTTCAGCTAATTATATTTAATTGATGTGCTCTGTATCTCTCTCTCGATGCTGTCTGAATACGTCATTGTCGCAGTCTCAAGCCAGGGGTTGGCATCACATCTTGTGATCGTTTTTATTCTCCACTTATTTTTTTATGCTGCTCATTTATTTTGCTGGTGTGTCATTTGGGCTGGTAGCAACCTGTCTCCTCTGCCCTTGCGTCTGTGCTGTGACCTGAGTAGTCTTGAGTATCCGCTGATTTGACAGCCGGCCTATCCTGTTCACAGATGAGAGCGCCTCCATGGTGCCAGTGTTTCTCATTTCTAATCATCTCACTTTTAAAGTTCCTGATTGTGTCCTTTTCAACTTTATAATTGGCCCTCTAGCTATTGTCTCTCATTCATTTTGGTGGACTGCTATTGGTCAGCTACACTTTAAAGGCACACCTCTGAAGGTCACTTCATACTCTCTTGCAGACAGGTGTGTTCCCCTTAGGTCTGGCCTGCCAGCTTTAGTTGTCTTCCATCCTCTTGTAATCAAATCCAAAAAATCATAAGTCATACATACATTCGTATTCATACGTAGAGGGGCAGGTTCTTGAAGCTGAAACATGATCAACGTGGAAGGGTAATTCCTGTAAACGGCTGAGGAGGGGCAGTTGGATCCGCGGTTGAGTAGGCATTTCTAAGGGCTGAACTGGGCCTAGATGAGGAGGGCGCTGGCCTTGGAGGTGTCAGAAGCAGAGTCAGGAACTTCCCCCCTTTGGTCGCAATGACTGCAGCACAGGAAGATAGGGTCATGAAGAGTCACCGGAAAACCAGGGCAGGACGAAGCTGTCACCAGAAGAGACAACATGGCAGGCTGCAGAGCACCCTTGAGGGACAGGTGGCGGCCCACATTAGGCCCTGAATTATGAGGGCCCTCTCCTTGGGGAAGAGTGGTATTGGAGCCGTCTTTCCTCCGTGAAAAACGGAAATCCTATGTGTAGGAAAGTGCCCCTTTTGGACATGGTTACCCAAACTTTTTGCCTAGTATTTGATGCAATTGTGACTGAAGTGCACTGGATTCCTGCTAACCAGGTCCCCAGTGCCAGTGAGGCGCTGAGGTCATGGAAAGTCTTAGAGGAAAGTTGCTGTCATGAGCAGAGCTCCACTTTCGAGGAGGAGTGACGAGAATGGGGTCAGGGGCCAGGCGGAGGTAGAAGTCTTGAAGACACAGAGTCGAAGCGGTGCGAGGTGCCTGCTTCAGCGCTCCGGCGGCTCCTATCGGTTCACTAGGGAACGGTCGAGGAACAGGACTTTGAGCTGACTTTTGAATTTTGCAAAAGAGGGAATAGTTCTGATGTGACGGGGAATAGAGTTCCAGATTTTGGGCGCGTTCCCGGCGAAGGACCCGGCCGCGGTTTTTTGTTTGTGTGTTTTCAGCGGGATGAGTAGAAGAGTGTTCGAGCTCCTGAGGTTCCTGGTCTGACCAGCTTTTTTGAGTTTGGAAGCCAGATATTCCGGTGTGCAAGGCTTTGTGCGTGAGGCAGGCTGTTCTGAAGCTCGCCCGCATTTCAACTGGGAGCCAATTTAGTTCTCTGAGTGCGGGTGAAATGTGATCAAATTTCTTGATTCCGGTGACCATTCTGGCTGCCGCATTGAGAGTTGTTTTGAGGGGAGCAAGCTGTGATTTTGCTATTCCTGAGAGGACTGCATTCCCATAGTCTAGTCTTGACAACACCATTGCTTGGGTGGCTTGTTTGAGATCCTTGGGCGGGATGAAAGGTTTTATTTTGTTCAGTAGTCCCGTAAGTCCTGTAAGTCCCTAGTAAAGGTACCCCGGGTACCTAGGGCATGGGTACTAAAGAGGGTCCCTAAGGGCTGCAGCATATACTGTGCCACCCTAAGGGACCCACCACCAAACTCTTGCAAACTGCCAGTGCAGGCTGTGTGAAATGGTGCAGACAAAAGTGAAAACACGACATGGCACACTCCCTGTGTGCCATGCCCAGAGACACTGCACTCAATATATGTAAGTCACCCCGATAGCAGGCCATACAGCCTTAAGGCAAGGTGCATTATATTACATGTGAGGACATATTTGCATGAGCAGATATGCCCCTGTGCTACCTATTTCAATTGCTATATAGCACAAGTGAACAGGGAAGGCATCTTAAGTACATGCACAGGGCACTGGTCAGTACGAGTTCCCCAGTTACATGATGGCTTGACTGAAACCTACGGTGTTTGGTATCAAACACCTCATATTAATAAACCCCCACTGATTCCAGTGATGGATTTATTAATACATTCACCCAGAGGGTACCTTAAAGGTACCCCCTGAAAACCTGCCAGCCTCTAGTCTGCTGACTAAATGGTCCTGTCCAGTCTGCCACCACAGATGGTTTTCTGACCCCCAGGGCTGAGAGTCCACGCTCTCAGGAGGTCAGGAGGTAAGGAGCAATGCCTGCTCCAGAGGAAGGTGTTCACACCTCCTCCAGCAGCATGGCTAGTGATTTAGCGTATCAGGGCTAGGGTCTTCAAAGTCTCTGCCCCCTTTGATATGCAAACCCAGCTTCCCCCAAACATGGGAGATGCCAACCCTTGACTGGAGCCTATTTGGCACCAGGACAGGTGGGAAATTAGATATGAAGAGAGGCGTGGTGCACTACCAGGTCAATCACACCCCTAAAGATTCCACCATCTTGATTTTTGTGAAATTAGGAACTCTGGGACAGGGTTATGGCCACTCCCCACAGAAAGTGGTCAAATAGGGGGTGTAGTGACCACAAGGGTAAGTAGCACATTGCCTACTACCTTTCACTCCCTTTAACACCCCTACATCTAGTATGTAGGGAAGTGCCTGGCACCAGAAAGGCAGAACCGACTGACTCAAGAAGAAAGAGGACACCGAAGAGCCACAAGAAGTAAGAACTGAGGCGTAGTAACTGACTTGGCGCCAAACCTGCCGGCCTGTCTGCTGTCCCTGACAATTGCAGCAAAGACAACTCATCCTGCAGCTGTTCAGCCTCCAAAAGCCTGGGAGGGCAGCCATCACTTCGCAAAACAGTTAGGATCTCCAGTGGAGTAGCGGAGATACTCCCCTGCATCCTGCAGTCACAGACATGCAAGCTACGTTTCACCGAACTGCTGACCCCCAGCCTCACCAATGCAGCAGCCACCCAGGAGGAGGTGCCCGTGCTCCCAGAGGTCAGACCCGTCTCCCTTGCAATTAACAAGATGCTAGACCCTCCAGGAGCCCTCCACCACCAATACCCGGGGTACCGGACCCCTTGCAGCAGCCAAGACTTGTTGGTGGTCCAATCAGGACACCGCCCCCACAGAGACCAACCAGCCAACGAGGGACATTAGCACCGCAGAAGCCATCATCCAGAGTGACTCGACACCTCAGACCACCTCTGCACCCGAGCCCCACAGCCCAAGTCCAAGTGAACCAACGGTGTCCCTAGCACTTAGAGACCCCCAAGACCTGAACTTACCTTTGAGTTCTCCCAGTCCTTGACCGCAGCCTCTTTCTGTGGGCTCACCAAAACTGAATGCCTTTGACCACTGCCACCCGCCGGACCAAAGACCACTGCACACAAGCCCCACAGCCCAAGTTCAGATCGACCGACTGTGCATCCCGGCTCCAGAAACCCTAAAGACCCGAGCCCCCCTTTGGGTTCGAACCGACTGGCCCCCCAGTCACCGCTTGCAGCCTCTTTTTGCAGGAACCATTTCCCATTGACTTTAACGAGCCGCCCTACACCAAAAAGCACCACGGTACCCGGACGCCCCCGAGCTGACAGAGGTGACCTGTTGGTACTGCCTTGGACCGGGTCCTGAAGAACAGTCCTGTAAGTCGTTGACAAGTAAAACTATGCAGTGTATGCTTTCCCCATAGGTTAACATTACAGCGAATACAGTATTGTCTATTTAAATGCTGAAAACCTATCTTGAAAAGTACTTACCTGATCACGAAGATCTTGGTGCCTAAAATAATATACAAATCAGTGTTATTTTTATAAATTGGTGTCGGATTTCTTTATTGAGTGTCTGTCCCATTTATACACTGTGTGTAGAACAAATGCTCACCACTGCCCTTTGATTAGCCTAAGCTGCTCAACCACACGAAATAGAGCAATTGAGATTTTTTAAGAAAGCCCTGCAAATTAATAAGGGTTGCTTGGACTCTCTACACAGTGTACTTCGTTTTAGTGCACTATACAGAGAGCCAATTTCCTACACTAGGTATACTGTCATTGATTATTACCAACAGTTAACTCGACCAGATTGCAACTGAGGGGCATATGGCTTTAAAGAAATTAAGAGATACTATACTGATTTTTTTTCATTTTTAAACAAATATTATTGAGCATTAACCCATAGCATATTACAAATGTGACAATATGGGTACATTCACTATTACACTTGGTACTTCAATTTTCACATAGATCAAGTGTCTGTCCTTCATGCTGGGCAATGTTTCAGTATACATTAAACTGTGCGAGAATACTTTTTTCCCACCACATGCTTTAGTTATCCAAAATGCCATCCGTCTTTCTATACCCTGAAGGATATTTGCTAAAGTCTCCATCATAATGTCAATTAACCTAAACGAAACAACTCCCCCCAACTTCCCTCCCCCTCCCACTAGACGTGCCATGACAGAAGTTAAAGACCTCCTATAGGATGCGACACACTAATAGTGTGGGGCAATGAACGGTTTTGACTCATGTAAAGAGATACTATACTGATGCTGCCCAAAGACAAGCACCAATAGAGGTTCTCCTCCATACATAAGAAAGGATAAAAATAATATAAACACCGCTGAGAAACTCCTGGAAGCTCAAAATAGGCAAAGATAAAGCAAATAAGAATACTCAAAGCAACACATTTACACAGTATACTGCTGTCCAACAAGAAGCCCACAAAAACAGTGGGCAAGTGCATACACAAACCAATATGATGTCAAAGTAAGGACACTTAGCGTGCAGAAATACTGACAGCAATAATAGGCACAAATAAGCACTTGAAACAAAAATGGATTTGATGTCAACAGAGATCAATTTGCTCCACAGGATGCCAGAAAGATCGGAGAGCCTGCACAGTACTGAATGTGAAGTGAGAGCACTGCAGAAAGAAGTCCACAGCTTGAAAGAGAGAGTTGCAAAGCTGACCACACTGACTGGGTGTGTTGACGAGAGGAAGATATGGAGGGCCACTTCAGGAGGAATAACCTCCAATTTGTGGTTTTTCCAAAAAAGGCGCAGAGCATCTTGGTGGAGTGATTTCTAGAGGAATGGATGTTGCAAAGCCCAAACCCCAGCGGCCTTTCTGACTGTTTCATGGAATTGTTTTCACTAAGGTATTATCAGCAATTTCCACAGATCTAAATACAGCAGTAATTTGGGGAGGTGATTGGAATGTGGTATTTTGGATGGCAATGTGGATCCACCTAAATTAGGAATTAAAACAAATATGACCAAATACCTACTAAGCATAATGCAGGAAATGGGGTTAATAGACGAATGGAGGACACAGCATCCATTAAAAAGAATATAATCTTATTATATGTACATATATCACTCGCAGTGTGGACTATATACTTATGAAAGGAAAGACACTGGAAAAAGCAGGGACCTAACATAGCGTAGGAGATTTTTTGTTAGACCATTTCTCATTGATATAGATGAGACCACCGGTCACAACATGGAAGCTTAGGATAGAAGCATTGACTGATTTACCATTTATAGACCATATACATACATTTATTAGTATAGACATCGCGGACCTGCTGAATGCCCCTGCAATCCCCGTATATATGTGTGTAGCCAACATCAAAACATTTTTTGTAAGGTATGAAAATGCAAAAGTAATCATTCTTAAACCATTGGGGGTTGCTAAAAATGCAACTGACACTGGGCCATAACACTATGCAACTTATGAGGGTCTCCTGTCAATTTGTCTGCCTGTGCTAAAGCCAAATTAGGAGTGACTGATAAATTATGACTCACTCCGACATTATAACTCACACCTTCCGCTGCTGTAGAGGCACTTGCCAGGGGTTATCATTACCTGGCAAGGGTGGTGTATAATTACTTGAACTAGGTGTTAATTGATTCAATCATTTAAGCAAAATAGCTTGCTCCTGGTGAATCTTAGTAGTACATTGGGCCTTCATTTGTACTGCAGATCTTGCTAAAAGCCCCTGATGTCTCTAAATAGCTGTGCTGATGAACAAGATAAAACATATAACCAGACAGAAATTGGGGGAGAAACAGGGAAGGGAGTGGAGGGAGAGAGTTTGGACGGGAGCCCACTCTCCGGGGTTTTGTCTGTTTCGATGGATGGCACCACTCTCTATGTATGGATGTTTTGACAATAGGTGGATCTGACCAGCTGGAAGACAGAGGGCATACAGTAAGTTTAATTACAACAACTGAACACCAAGGAACAAATAACAACTGAAACAAGGCTTGCCAGTTCCATAAGAGGATTTTGCTATGACGAGCAGGGGCTGAGCTGGAATCCAGGCCCCGAAATGGGAAAAGAGACAGTATAACCAACAATATAAAGAGAGGAAGGGACTAAACGGAACCGAGGGAACTGTAAAGGAAGAAACAACAAACAGTGAAGGGATGCAAAATGGGTGCAAACTAAAGCGAGTTTCGAAAAGTCAATGTAACCATGCAATCCTTCCACATTTAGAGGTTCCGGATGTCAGAAATCCTTGACCTAGAGGCCCATCCACCGCACTGCCCCCAGGTCACAATGGTGGTAGACCGGTCCCATTCATGCAACGGCTTTTTCTTCTTGGGATCACCATGTTAGTCACTGTGGTCACGAGAAGGAAAAATGTAAAATGTCCCTGATGCTCAGGGAGAAAACTCCCTGCACATCAGAGACCAGAAAAAGAGGATGCTCAGCGAGCCCAAAAAATATGGTGGCCCACTCAGAATTCAGCAGTGATGAAAGTGCAACTGCTGCACCAGCAGATGCATTTTCATCACAGAGATCTCTCTCAGGCAGGTGGGAATCTATCCATTTTGCAGGGCACCCACGAGCATTAAATGAGCCCCTTGATTCCTAAAAGATGCAAAGAGGAATGTCACTTGCAACCCAGCAAAAGGCTTCTTTCTTAGTTATGGATATTCCCTCCCTATTACTAATGAAGTAGCCTCCTTGTAATTCCATTAAATGAAAACTACAGAAATCTTGTTTGGGCAACCTGAAGATGTGCTTGACGCAAATGTACTGACACAATAAGGGAGAATCACTATCGCACAGGCAGCAGCTGCCAAATCGATCTCGTTGGCCCTCACCTATTGGCATATTGCAGCCAGACCTATGGCGTTTCTCTTGTGATTGGCTCCCACCAGCCCACCGTGGGTGATCCATTATTGCTGCCAATGCCTCTGGTTTGCCTCTAAGGTATTGTATAGGTTTGGACAGAGGACTACAGGTAGCCTCGCACCAAGAGCAGAGGCAGGGCTAGCTTTAGGGCAGTGCGACAGGTGCGGCCGCACTGGGCGCTGACCTGGAGGGGGGGCACTGACCTCAGGGGGGGGGCTGTAGTTAGCAATAACGTACAATTTAATAGCATCTGCTGCATTGTTCCTTGTGCGTCCAGCTTTCAGGCAGCGATAAAATGTCACAATAACTCTTGTGATTAATGTTCCTGCTAGAGAGAGGGATCAGAGTTCTGTCTAGTGGCAGTTTTGACTCGCCATAAAGTATCGCAGAGGGTTAATATGCCTGCTGCAAAAAAACAGATCTGTATTTTGTGTTAATAGCTCAGTGGATTAGTAAAGTCAGCCTTTACCAGTGCTTTCAAACAAATTAAATGTATGTGAGAGAGGGACTATGGAGAGATGAGGGGCACTTTTGCTGGTTGGTAGTGAGGGAATCCAAGGAGGAGGTCATGGGGAGGGAGTGCCAAGAAAGAATGTCGCACCGGGCGCCACCAGCACTGAAGCCGGCCCTGAGTAGAGGCAGGATAGGAGCCTTAACTTTGCATGGTCGAAGGAGGCTTTTTTGCAGCAGAACCTGGCTTCCACTACAGTGGCAAAACATAAAATGATGGGGCCCCTTTACAGAATGTGAAGAGGTGCTCCTGAGATTCCCATATCGCACAGATATTGATTGGCCAAGAGCTGAATGGGGGCCTCGTGATGGGTTGGTGGTATCCCTGAAAGTTTGGGGGACCCCTTGCACCTCAGTGGCTGCAGTGGCCTCAGTTACTCACCTGCCCCACTGTGGGGGACCCCTCGCACCTCGGTGGCTGCAGTGGCCTCCGTTACTCACCTGCCCCACTGTGGGGGACCCCTCGCACCTCAGTGGCTGCAGTGGCCTCCGTTACTCACCTGCCCCACTGTGGGGGACCCCTCGCACCTCAGTGGCTGCAGTGGCCTCCGTTACTCACCTGCCCCACTGTGGGGGACCCCTCGCACCTCAGTGGCTGCAGTGGCCTCCGTTACTCACCTGCCCCACTGTGGGGGACCCCTCGCACCTCAGTGGCTGCAGTGGCCTCCGTTACTCACCTGCCCCACTGTGGGGGACCCCTCGCACCTCAGTGGCTGCAGTGGCCTCCGTTACTCACCTGCCCCACTGAGGAGATGTAGTCTGTCACCCTCTACAAAAATCAAAACTGAAATAGAGCAACAGCACCACTGCCATGGCTGCTGTATCAGGGCATTATAGAAAACAATGTGAACACTTCAAAACTCTGCAGGTGGATTGTTTTAAAGCAGCAAAAGCCCATTTTAACGCTCCTACAAATTATTAAAATTGCTGAGACTCTTGCACCCTGAAGTCTACACGTGTTTCTCATCTTAGTTCTAATCTAAGAACTGTAAGTACAGCAGCGTGTCTATGAAATTAATTACAATACCGACCTGCACAGCGTGATATGAGTGGTTGTGCAAGCAGTGCTTAATTTATAAAACAAAATATGCAGGTGCCCAGATATCTTCTTCGGTGCCCGCTGCCAGCACTACTTATAGCCAGGGTTGCTGAATACCAAGGCAGCCTAGTTTTGATTCCACCTAAACCATTTTTTTCCACCGCCCTGCACTTCATGTCTCTTTATCTCACTCTTACAGGGTATTTTTCATCCCCGTTTTCCCTCTTTGACAGTGTTTCCCGATTTTCATCTTCCTTTCTCTCTTTTTGAATTTGCTTTCATTGCTTTGCATTAATGTCTGGTAACATAAAACCAGGTTCCAAAATTGAGTGCCACCTGCAACCCCTGGTACAAAGTTAGCACTGTGGGAATCTGTGTTTTTACATAATGGGAATATAATCAGGCGATCAGACAAACACATGGGGCACATTTCACATCTGACATGCTAATTATGTACCAATATTTACTATCATCCTGCCCAAAAATATAATTATAATGGATACAACCAATAATAGCTAAAAGACATAGGGGCATATTCACAAGGACTTATCGCTGCATTAGCGGCACTTTTCTGCCGCTAATGCGCGATAATTTTATCGCCCTATTACCAAGCTGTCGCTAACAGCGGTTAGCGACAGTTTTCAGGCGAAAACGTCCGTTATAAAGATCGCTACTTCTTTTAGCGATAATTATATGCAAGAGAGGCGTTCCCATGCAAAAACGGCCGCAAACACCACTACTCCATATTTACAAGGGGATACTTGAACTTCTGAAGACCAAAAAAACTGGCTCTAACTGCAGTTAGAGACAGTTACTTAAGACCAGAAAATAGCTGGTCTTAAAAATGGGGATAACACTTGGGGCCACATCTCAGCAGGTTTTGGTGCTGGACAGCGCTGCAAGCAATGTTGCAGCGCTGCCCTGCGACAAAACTACAGTGCAGGAATGCGCACCATCAATAAGATAGTGCGCATTCCTGGGCCCCAGTCATGCAAAGTGTTGCAGCGCTGCGACAAGACAGCGTTGCAACACTTCTCACTACGCCCTTCTTGCGACAGCATGGATGCGCTGTATTCACTGGACAGCGCTCCATGACGCAAGTAATGACAGATACATCAGGATTCGTCTGCGCTAAAGTCAAGCATTGCTGCATTCGTGTCACAACCATGACGCAACTCCAGCAATGCATGGGGCCAGCCTATCCCTGTGGCACTGCGTCACCCTCACGCCTGCCATCAGGCAGGCGGAAGGTACTGACGCAGTGCCGGACATGAGGGGTGCCCGAATGTCGGCGCTGTTGGAGATCCATCGGTGGTGGTTCCGCGCTGCGGTGTCATCGTTTGGAAGCATTGGTGGAGTGTTGGTGCGGAGGGAGTTGACGAGACGTTCTTCGGTGGCCTTGATCCAGCTGCGAGGGGGTGCAATGATGGCAGTGGCGTCCGGTGGGCAAGGTGAAGATGTGATGTTACCAATGATGGTCGGTCCAGGTGAGTCCGGTGTTGTGGCTGTAGTTGAAGTTCCCGCTGGCGTAGGTGACGTGCTTGACCGTGTGTCCTGCTATGTGGCTTGTTGAGGTGACTTGCTGCTTGCGTCTGATGTAGGGGACCTTCCCCAGGAGGGGGTGGTGTCCTGGTCACTAGGGTTGTCCAGGTGGAACTTCATTTCACCAAGTAGGATGTCGTCGGTGGATGGGAGACCCTGGGTGCAAAGAGGTCTACAATGGTATTGGAGAATGGGGGGCCATGGCCCGGGGGCCTGCACATGAGGGTGCCGCAGATGATGTGCTTGGGCTTGGTCCGGATCTGGGAGTTGAGGTGGTCCATGGTCACCCTTGGGTCATTAGAGTGCGTGGTCAGTCGGAGTGTGCTTCTGTAGGTGATGGCAATGCCTCCTCCTTGATGGTCGGGGTGCTCCTTGCGGGTGATACTGCAGCTGTCAGTGATGGCGATGTCCGGTCCGGAGCAGAGGTTGGTCCTGGCAGGCGAGGTGGCGTCCAGGGTTTATGGCGAGGAGAGTGCTGGTGTCGTAGCGGTGGAGTGTCCAAGAGGAAGGCTCCTTGGTGCTGAGCGCGGTCCAGGGGCAGACGGACGCAAACGGCGTAGCCTATGGGTTGCCTTTGGCACGAGAGACGACTATTACAACGCAGGCAGTACATCGTTAACAACGCAACTCCGACAACGCAGGTGCCTTTACATCGCATTTGATTACAACGCATTGTGAGGTCAGTAATGGGGTAATTTAAAGTTTTTCAGGTGTGTATGGGTTTCGGTTGTAAAATATGAAAATTGGGGTGTGTTTTGGGGTAAGATATGGAATTTGGGGTGTGTTTTGGGGTAAAATATGGAATTTGGGGTGTGTTTTGGGGTAAGATATGGAATTTGGGGTGTGTTTTGGTGTAAATTATGGAAATTGGGGTGTGCATTTGGGTCAAATTTGATTTTTGGGTGTGTTATGGGGGCTCAAAACGGAATTCCAGGGTTCACGGTTGGGTTTGGGGTGCAAAGCTTAGTTTTGGGTTGCACTCACTGAAGTGGGAATAGTGATATTAATGTCTCCGCTATGCAACACCTACTCTACTGTTGCAATGTGCCTAGTATTAGTATGCATTGGAATGGAATGCGATGTTATGGCATGCGTCGCAACCACGTATGTGCCTTTGGCACACGAGTGGTACGCCCGCTGTGCATGGGCGCACAGCGGCGGCCATTGAGAAGTGCTGGGGGGGGCTGGACAGCTGTGAGGTGGTAAATGCTGGAAAGAACACTGGATAGGGCGTGGACGGGGGATGTGTGTGAGCGGGTGTTGTAAATATTTGAATAAGGGAAGTCTTACCTCGAAGCCGGGTCCCGTGTCTTCGTTGCTCCTGCTCTCCTACGTCTGCTTCCAGGAACAAGAAGTAGGCAGTCAGGCTCCCTCCCCTGAGCCAATCACAACGCTGCGATGCGGCGGTGGGATTGGTAATTGGCAACAGGACAAGGCATGCAGCCAGGGGCTGGAGGGGTGGGCATGTTCTCCATGCAGGCTGTAATGCAGCCTGCATTACGAACAGGGAAGTGCGCATGACTGCTTTGGGCGGCCTGAGTGGGCCGACCAAACAGTCATTGCGCACTTGAGTGGGCATGCCAATCCGCCCATGCCTTGCCCCGTGCTTGGAGCAGTCCTACCCACCCTCCCACCCGCAAAGGTAACATAGCACGGTTACATCAGTAAGTTATCATCATGTGATGATTGTTCCTCTTCTGCACTGCTTGAAAGCAGTGGGGCGACGCTCTTCTGCCATAGCAGATGAGCCACCACTGGGGGTGCGTCATCTACGTGTGCTAGGCCTGGGCGACTCGACCCCCAGGCGTTATGCGCTACGCGTCCCACCTTCTCCTTACCTGGACATTGACACCGCGGCGCAATCCGCTGCACTCTCTCCAAATATGGGACTCAGCCAGCAGGAGCCTCAGCCAGGTGGGATTTCACAAGCCTGGGTACAGCAGTCGCTGCCAAGTCCGCTGGTGAACCTCCCGATGCAGTTGATGCAGCAGGGCCCCCTTAGGCGTGAAGTTGCAGCGCTCCCGCCACACAAGTTTGGCGCAGCTCTGGGGCCTCACCCTCCACAGCGTTCGGCCAGCCCAACATCATTCGGCCTGTGAAGCAGATAGGCGGCACCCTCCGTTGGTAATCCCCTCCGTGCACCCCGGTGTAGTGGTGGATCGTAGTATGCGATGCAGACCTCCCTACGTTGGGGCGCAGGAACGCCTCTACTATTAACAGCTCCAAGGTGCGCAAGGCGGTCTTCTCACACAGGTCAGAAACGTGTCTCCATGCGACCTGCCAGAGTTCACCACCAGGTACGGGCGATCGTCGCGCCTCAATGTCTACCGCAACGGCTCATCGACTCCACAGCTCCTCCGCATCCCACTCCAGGCTCCAGACGCAGGTCCAGTGAGGCATCCAGGCACCAGACGCAGGTCCAGCGAGGCATCCAGGCTCCAGACGCAGGTCCAGCGAGGCATCCAGGCTCCAGACGCAGGTCCAGCGAGGCATCCAGGCTCCAGACGCAGGTCCAGCGAGGCATCCAGGCTCCAGACACAGGTCTAGCGAGGCATCCAGGCTCCAGACGCAGGTCCAGCGAGGCATCCAGGCTCCAGACGCAGGTCCAGCGAGGCATCCTGGCTCTCATCCTGGTCATCCTGGATGTTGGGTGGCTTGCAGGGGTTGTTGATGTGTGCTGCACTTGGCCCAGGCTGCTCCATTCTGCATTTTTTTGGTTTTTATGCCTATTTTCTCTTGGATGTTGACTGATAGGCTATTTTTTGCATTAGAGTCAAAAAAAACTCACGTTGGGCTGACTAACGTGAGTTTTTTTGCCGCTAATGGGCCTATCGGTAGTTTTCGCCCGCTAACGCCGGATTTCCTATCGCCTTCGCGCTGATGTTAGCTGCAGTCTTCACCACCGTTCCCTGATACTATCGCCATGTAGCGACGGCTTGGTAATACTCCGCTAACATGGCGATAGTTTTCAGTGTTAGGCGGCGATAAAAAAACTGCCGCTAACTGGCCTTTGCGATAGGTATCGCCGGTTCTTGTGAATATGCCCCATAGTGCCTTTTAGCCTCTTAGTGCTCCTGAACCCTCTGAATCTGTCTATGAATCTCAGTGTTAAAGGCTTACACAGAAATCATTAGATCATTAGATTATTTTGAAGAAAAAAGTTATTTGAAGTGCATAGTTTCATAAACACCAATGTCAGAAATATACATCAATTCAAGGTTAGGCAGGAAAGTTAGTATTTTCCATCAACTCCACTGCCATGTCTCATGCAGTGCATTGAATCCCAGTTACCACTATGACATCTTACTGTCAACGCTTTGCACCAATTAATTATCAAAGGGCCAATGCGCAGGATCGGAACCAAGTGAGTTCCAAAGGGCGATAGCCCAAGGCAAATAAAGAAAAACTATACAGGACAATATTCAGTCAGAACGATAAAGGTTTATTCAAAATTAAGAATCATTACAGAGGTAGTTAGTCGGTTTAAATCAGCATCAACATAGTTCATAAGTCAAGAGAAAAAGTCTAAGTATAAGATCAAATGACAATGCGACATTTGGACTGCTCAGGTGAAAAGGCAAGAAAGGTCTGGCACACATCACAAATAAGGCACATTTAGTAGGTTCAGCGGAGTAGGAAACCACACTCTCAGCATGGTGTGAAATGCAGAGGGATGACCTAATAAAGTTACATGACATTAACCAATCAACATCGCAGAAATTGTGTTACAAACTATTTTACTGGCCAACCAAGTTTAAATAATTAATTATATCCTTTACGCTACATACAAGGGAAATTACATTACATATTTAAACAAGAAACCATCTAAAATGAAGAAACAAACAGTTGTAGCTGCAGGCAGCAATAGACTTGATTATTGCAACATTACGAGAACATCTCTGGCATGGCTTTCTTTCGAAGTACAAGTTAGATACAGTACAAGAACGTGGGCCATAAAACAGATTCTATTTCGACTGTTTTCTGTTCATAGAAAAGAACTCCAGCAAGCCTTGTAAACATGAAGAATAAAACAGCGTTTCTTTAGTAATTGCAGAAGTGCATGTCTGTATCGCAGTCTGAGGCCCAGTTCTGTCAACTCGAGGCCTAGTTATGCAAACTTAAACATATGTAAACAAACATTCTTTTCTATTAAAGCTTTTTCAAATATCCAAGCTTTAGTGGTTTTCATTGGTGTTTTCTCAGTGTTTTCCAAACCTTATTAAATCAGTGCTCATCAGTGTTTATTCAACTGCCTAACCCCCAAAATATACCAAAACTGTGTTTTCCAGTGTTTACAGGGATTGTTATAAAGCACATATTTAATTTAAAGGAGAAGTAAAGCATGGTATGTAGTGTCTTCCCATTGGCAGTGTGTCCAATTGCCTTGTGAGATTCTTTTAAGCATAGGAAGTCTGTGTACTGCACACTTACATCTTATTATGCTCTCTCGCATCTCATTACCTCTCTCACTCTGTCAGGACTCTGTCTGGTTTACAGGACTATTAAGGGATTGCAAACGTAAGAGGATTATATTCAAATGTTTTAATAAACAGATTCCTGGTGACTGTTGGGGGTAATTTACCTATCCCTTACTGAATATTATGGTGTTGTAGGGGTGGTCAACCCTGCCAACAGCATAGTACCTCATGAAACCCTTCAAATTTTGAACTACACAAGATTAATTTGTAGCCCTGCATTCTAAGGCACCTGAAGCTTTAAGCATGCTCAACCCTGCTTCTCTACACTCTTTGCTACATTAAGATGGTGGTGATGCTGTTGTGTGGAGATTAATAGCTACGAAGTGTCACCATGGCAAAAGTCTCACTTTAAGTCAGTTCCGCCCTTTTAACAGACATTGCATTGTATTCTGAGACTTGAAAATTTGCTGTTACATGGTAACTATGGGTTCGAAGCCCAAGCAGTAAAGGTCATGTGGGTAAAAAGCCAGGATTAGCTGAAGGTATCACAAATAACAATGGGACACCTTGCAGCTATGAATTTTGTTGGTATGTGGAAAGTCTTGTGTCATTTTTCACCACTATCCCATGCGCATGGTGACAGCTTTCTTTTCATGGGTACCTGTCACTACACCTTGCATTGAATGTTTAAAGCCAGCATTGTTTTGCAGACTACCTGCTATCAATGGTGACCTGTGGGAAATGAAGACTGAGGTATGAAAACGTTTTCCCATTCTTTGTCTGCGTAAATGTGATAGTACATATTGATTCTTATGAGCCAACCATTTCACCAATCAGTGAAAGGCTTAAACACTGCCAAAAGATCAAATATGATTTTAGTATTCCCAGATTTTCTACAGTGTATAAAGCAACTGGAGCACAATAATCTTAAATAGTCTTTCTTGCTGTTAACTCATATGACAAAGTTAGAATGTGTTGGTCCCTTCAGTAAGAAATAAAAATGACTCATTCTCCCTCATTTCCCATTCTTTGAATGGCATTTTAGTTTGTGGTTGGCAGATGTTTTATCAGTATTAATATGTTTACACTTTTGAGGGCTATTTCCATTTTAGTTCTAAAAGAGGATAGCCTAATCACAACACACTCACCAGACAAACAACCAGTTTGTAATATCAGAACCCACTTTAACACAATATCATTCATCACATTTGAAGCATATGCACTCAAGCGGCACTGAACCACCACTGCAAAATGGCATAAAGAGGATGAATGCCTAAAAAACAAAGAGGAAGCAATCATGAAATGTGCCTCCTCAGATGCTACAAAGAGATCCTAAACAGAACCACCAGCAGTCCCTACGCCTGAAAAGATGGATAACTCAAAACCAATGTACTAGAAGCCATGTTCAGGGATATAAAAACAATAAAATATTTCTTACACTTGGTTCAAACGTATATAGCAGCTAAACCTGCCGCAGCATGCCTAATATGGTTACATGTAATATATATACATGCTCTGGTCCCATATTACATTTTGTCTAAAAGGTCCGATGTATGTGAACCAAAATCAATTTCAAGAGCACTTAATATGCATCTGCTAAATCTCATATACTCTTTCCAAGAACATAAAAAAATAACTTAGTGCAAAGTTAAGGTCTCAGCACAAATTTACTCGCAAGATTACCGAAGCATAGCGCACCAATAACCGTATGAAGCCTTTTTAATCTATCTGTTTTGTATGCTTTACTAACACGTTCCAGGTTTAGTGAAGGTGTATCCAGGAGCAACCAGATGCAAAAGTATTTTACCTGGTAGTTCCCAAATATGAATTCTAAAAAACACATTCACGACCCTTTCTGCGAGTTATGCACTAGTTCTTCAAAGGCATAATTTTAAACCAGAGACATTTTAAGGCACAAGCAACTTTATTTCTCTATCTAAACCTCTCTCCCTCTCTTCCTACATCAAACTGAATCTATCTCTTTCTATCTAGTGTCATCATAAAGATTTTTTAGGGTCCTGAACTGTGTGCCCTGTTTCTTTTTTTTTTTTTTTTTTATTTGCAAAGGAAACAAACACAAAAGATATCAACAAAAAGACCCAATTACATACTTTTTCATGTACACTTCGGGTTCAGGGGGGAAAAGAAAAGACAATTGCTAAAAAAATCAGCAGATAATAGGATAATAAGATAATAATAGGCAGTGACAGAAAAAAAAAATGGATTTGATAGATCACTCCTGATTCATACCATGCCAAATTGCATTAAATTTACAGAGTGCCTTAACACCTCTGACTTTAGCCAGAGCTTTCTCTCATTCAAAAACCTCGATAAAGATGCTCCACCATTCCATTACATTAGGCGGCTTTGAAGAAATCCATGCACGGGCTATAGCAAGTCTAGCAGTGACTATTACTATAGCTATCAGAGCATCCTTCGCAGGATTAGAGTTATCACTATGACCCAACAGTATCTCTCTAATAGTAAAAGCAACATGCAATTGAAGACGATTTCTTATAACAGAAGAAACCTCACGCCAAAAAGCCTCTAACAGAGGGCATGTAGCAAACATATGTACAATGTTAGCACCATATTCCCCACATTTGGGGCAGTTCGACCTATTACTTAAATTCGGAGTCATTGCTTGTCCCCATTTGCTTATCTTATCCGGTGTATAATACAACATACAAATAGTTTTAAATTGTTGAAGTCTTAGATTATTAGACCATACTGCATCTTTTACTATAGTCAATGCAGCCTCTAAAGTTGTAACAGGTACTTCCTCAGCCAGAATTACACTCCATTTCCCCACTAAAAAAGCAAGAGAATCCGATCTATCCTGGCTAAGAAGCCCATACGCAACACATATTGGTCTTTTCTGAGGAGGTGCATGAAAAAAAGCCAATAGATGCTGAGGCTCCAACATCTTGAGCCCTTGCGACAGGGGCGGTGCGTCCATTGGGGCGTTGCCCCCCCACCCGCCCGCAGCTCCCTCGGCGTCTCTGACTCAGTTTACTTAAGTTCAGAGACGCCGAGGGAGAAGAACTGACAATCATGTCAGTCAGCATGACGTCGGACCGCCCACCCCCTTCAGAGTCTGAAGGGGGTGGGCGGTCCCGGCGTCATGTTGACTGACATGCATTGTCAGACCAGCCAGGGACAGTCAGCAGCACAAGTGCGCATGAGTGGGGAAGGTGAGCGAATTTTCGCCCGTGCCCAGTCATGCGCACTTGTGTTTGCACTGGCTAGCAGATGCCCATTAGGAGCCCTCGGTCTCCTAATGGGCAGGCAGCAGGCGAAGAATAACCGTGCCCTAAGCCAATCCTGGCGCTGCAGCAGCGCCAGGATTGGCTGAGGGTTGCCACTCCAGTGCTGTTCCTGAAGAGGCGCCAACGCGGACCAGGAGCAGAGGCGGTCAGGTAAGTGTTCTAAATTGTATTTTCCCTCGGTCGACCCCCCACCCCCGCGTGACCCCCCCACCCCCCCCCCACGAGTACTGCGAGCCGCGACTGGGAGAACTAGATATGCTAATCACAGATTATCAATCTTCTCTTTGTTTTGAGTGTCAGAGCTCAGCAGTGCCCTGAAGTGCAAAGTCTAAATACCAGCAATAAAAATCAGCATAAAATTGAACAACCACGCAAAAAAGGTCATTTTCTCACAGATGAGTTGAGCTCCCTCTACACAATGTTTATCACTTGCTTCAATGTCTTTTTTTCCGTATCTGTGTTCATTTAAATCAAAATAAAAGCCACAATATAGGTAGAAGCGCTCTATGACTCATTTAATGTTACTTTTCCTTGGTCATTAAGCTCCTCTACGTCCAGTGACCTCCCCTCCACCCCCCTCCACATAGACTCTAATAGCTGTATTTTTTTGTTTTTTTTAAATACCCGCTCACTAAATACCATATTCAAAATATGATGCATGAAACAGGTTACGAAATACACATACAAAATGACTATTTCACAATGACCTTGTTCCCGCCAAGCACAATAATGCACGGTAAAAAGTTCTAAAGCATGCCCCTTCTATACTACAGTCTGCCCCTTCCATTGTACTTGCGCCAGCCAAATATCCAGAACACACAGGGTCGGGCCTAAGGTGAGGAGCAGCCGTGAGAATACAGACTCTATTTGCATTGTGGGAACTGTTCCGCCTTGAACTCTCCAGTACATGACGAGGACGTACAAGAAAGCGTGGACTCCCAAACAAAAAGAAGGCCGTTTAGCCTTTTCACTGTAGTCTCGGAGCCTTGCTGGGGGATTATTTTACACAGGCCTGTGTTTTGGCTGACAGGGCCTGGGTTTTACACAGGGCCATGCAGCAGATGTCAGGCCTCAGAATTCCTCACAAACGGTGACCTTGGCGGGTCAAAGCCCATACAACTGCTTCGCCTCAAGCTGTGTCAAACAGAAACTGCAGGGAGAGTTAGTTCCCCCTGGCAGGACTGTCTCGAGCATCAGTGCGGCTATCCAGAATCCAAGATGGATGAAATACATTCTTTTTTTGCTGGAAGTGGGCTCAGTATCTGTTTCCAAATGTGAGACTTATTGAAGGAGGGTTGAGGTAAAGGGGAGAGCCAGCCTGGAACAGAGAGCTTAGGTTTGGTGGTAGGCACAGAGTTGTGATGAAGAATAGGGGCCCTGTGTTGTGAATAGCAGGGTGTGCTATGCACATTGCTTTGAATGAGTGATTCGTCTAGCCGCAGGAAGCCACTGCAGAGACTTTTAAGAGCAGGTGAAATGTGAGAACTGAGATTAATGTTAAGCAGTTTTTTTGCAGCTGCGTTCTGAATTCTAATTAGTCACATTGAGAGGGGCTCCAAAGCTTATGCCATTGAACATGTGATTTTTTATTTTTATTTTTATTAAATAGCTGGCCATTGATTAGTAAAAGGAAAACATATTTGGCCCGATTCACTCAGGTTTTTGTTCATTGAAGGGGCCGAATTAGATTCAGCAAGCATTTTCACTCGCTGATCAGAATAGTTATACAGGCCATTCCCCAGATTCCACTGTAGAAATTCTGGCATAAAGGGCCGGGTGGGGGCACTTCTAGGATTACTGAAAAATCAATGAAAGATTCCCTTGTAAGAAAAAAAAGTAACAAAGTTAAAAAGTAAGTTGTAAGCGCCTTCCCGTGGTTGTAAAGAAAAATGTATTCCTTTATGTTTTATAGTTGGGTTGGGGAGAAAAAAAACATTCAGCTCATTAAATCCACATAATGTTGGTACGTCATCAAATGTACCAACATTATGTGAATTTAATGAGCTGATTTCATGTTGCAATGTTTGTATGATATGAAAAACTACATGTAATGCAGCAGGAAGGCATGGGCTGCAATGGTATAAAGGTAAAAACAAATGTAGGACCACCAGCCGTGATCAAAACTGAATAGTCAAAACGCATTGGCTTGGTATCCATGTGAACAGTCAAAAAAAGACTGTTACAGAAACCACTTTGGAGTGCCTCTTTTCCTTGTTAAAACAAGCATTTGCATTGATATGGTGCTACAATTGTAATTGCCAGATAGTACTCGTCCCATCCGCGTGTCAAATGCGGTTTGTGCCCACACAACAAACCCCTCTGAAAACCCAATGCAGGAAAACCAAAAGTAATAAGCCAGAGATTTATCACTACTCATATCTGCTGACTGTCATAAACATGCCTGTGAATCCCTTTGTAAAGTGCTGCAGTGAACAAGACTCTGAAGTAGTACGCGTCTCGTCCGCATATCAAACAAGCAGTAAATGAGGAAAATCAAAACTAAAAACAAGCCAGAGTTCTTTAACCACATCTTATAACATCGAGTAAATAAAGATACTCTCTGATGGGGTCCGGTCCCAGAGCAGTTCACTCTCTCACTGAATTTATTGTTCCCTGTGACAGTAAACGAATGGAAGGGCGGACAGAGACTTTACCACTGAGGCCACCTTGAGAGCACCAGGCTTCGCTAAGAGTAATTCAGTTTAATATTTAGACGCACCAATCGGTGTATGGTCGAGTCGGATGCCAGCATCAAGGCTCATTTCTACCCCAGAAGTGGAGTCAATCGACTAGTGTGTATTTTCATCCAGTCAGATGGTGCACACCCAGTCCTTCTTTTGTCCACTTTTGTGTGCAGCACGTAGGCAGTCTCAGGCTAGAGTGGCCCGATTGACGAGACAACACGCACCCTCTGACAATTTCTGATTAAATGACAACATGCAATCAAAAGATGGCTGCAAACTCAAGTGACACAGGACTGTCCCATTGATGCAAATGTCCCGCTTTCAATAAGACGCATGATATGTTATTTTTTACAATTTACAGACACTGACAATGTTGTTGCATAATGGAACTAAGGCAAAGTGGGCTATAATGATTGCACAGGAGCACACGATGTGGTCTGGATAGTAAAGTAGTAAAATGTGTCATATGTATGTGTGGGCTGGAGTTATCATCAGCCTGGTGCTTCTATTGGTGTGCTGGGGAACAGTCGGCATTTTATTTAGTTATTGAGTTTTATATAGCGCGAACATGACCCTTTTGGGTATCAGTACATTTCAAAATATGTTTATTGTGTGAGACTGTGACCCATAATCTCACGTTTAAAATGTATCTTTAATGTATGGGAATTAGAATTTAGTGGCTCTAATCTCATTGCTCACAATGCACCTTCTGTGCCCAGCCATGGTTGTGAAACTGATTTGTCGTTTAGTCCCATACATTTTCACTCTATTTTATGACACGTCACATGAGGGTGTGGTTGCCCATAGTGATTCTCGTTGGTTGCTTCTTCTGGGATTGTGCATGATATCCTTTGGAGTGGCTTGAAACACCTGTTACATTTACTGGATTGATGTGTAAAATGAGAAGCATAAGTCTATTTTTGCCATCAGAGAGTGATGGACTCATCTACTCACTGCTTTGTAATCTGTGCTATCCCTGTGCATTAGTTTGTCCTCTTTTCAATTGCTATATGTTTGTGTAGTGTATTCCATCTCTTGGGGTGTTACAGGGTAGGTTTGTGCTGTTTATATCTTAATTCTGGATGTGAGGAAACTCGATTATTACTTTCCGGAATGGTGTAAAAAATCATTGAGAATACTGCTTATGAGAAGAATTTATTATTGCATTCTCGCACAGCTTGAAATGTGGAATGTTTGGAAATATTTGCGGTTTTGTGGCCACGTCATATAATGTCATTTTGGATCGAATGAAGCAGGGATGTCCTGAGTTGCTTCACAAGAGCTTGAATTTAGCCATAATTTCAGGATAACCAAAGAATATGTAAATGATACAATTTAGATCAACTTTATGCATGATTGTCATATGTGTATATAATAAAATCTGATATGAATCCATTCCAACCTTCATGGACCAACATTGGACATCACTGCCAGAAAGGGCCTCTGTGGTGGAGCTAGTCTGGTAACATTGGCCCCTTTTAATATACATTGGCTATGAGCATGTGCGTTGTCGGACTCTCTCTCGTCGTGGTGATGCCTGGGGATGCCATTGGGCCACGTACAGGCCTTCAGACTCTATGTTAACTAGATTTTCATTTCTGTGAGGAGGTTGTTTTCGATGCTATGAATGAATTCACATATGTCCAAAAAGCAACCAGCAGCTACTTGTAAAGTGTTCATTAGCTTTCACACTCATTTGTTTTTCGGTATATATTTCTCTGATGAAACAGTGTGCATCTTTGAGGGCAGTGCAGCGAAGGGTGAGTGATGTCTGTGTGAGTGCAGGTTGAGTAGTGTGCCTGTGTGAGTCCAGGGTGAGTTATGTGGATGGGTGAATGCAGGCTTAGTGATGTGTCAGGGAAGGGTGAGTAATGGGTCTATGAGTGCAGGGTGAGTAGTGTGCCTATGTGAATGCAGGGAGAGTGATGTATCTGTGCAAGTGCAAAGAGACTTGTCTGGCTACTCCCAGAGATGTGTTCACCAAGCCACCTCTTTCTCAAATTTGCTTGAAAATGCACCATTTGCCCACTCTTTTTTCAAAATTTTCTCAGGGGGAGAACCCCCACGAACCCCCTGTAGGTGGTTCCAGCTCGCTCGCTACGCTCGCTCGCCACAGTGCAGTATTTACACCCCACCACTTTCAAATGTCACCAGCCGCCCCTGCCTTGCGATCTCACAAAATAATCTCGAATTTGGAGGTACTTATAGTAGTGCTGGCGTGGTATCAAAAAAGAGTCTCTCAAAGCTTGAAAAGTACGAAAACCAATACTATCATAGAAATCCGCTAGTTTATTGACCCCCAGCCTAGCCCACTGTTTAGAGATACTATCTTGAAATATGTCTGGTAAGAGTGGATTATCCCACAAAGGGAACTTAGTAAAATAAATCGGTAGAGAATACGAAGTAGCAATTTCCCGCCAAACAATAGCTATACCCCTTATTGTCTTGAACCGTACTCTCTTGAAGTAGTTTGGGTCATGTGTTCCATAAAAGAACCTGCAACAATCTTGGTTTAACAGTAGTTTATGGTTGAAATCTTGGTCCTTATTAGAAAGAAAACTACGGAATCTGCTCGCAAAGGAAGCCCAATAATACAATTTAAAGTCAGGAAGTGCGAGACCGCCTTGATAAAATGGATATTTTAAAAATGTTAAAGCCCGGCGAGCACGTCTATATCCCCAGATGAAGCTTCCTACTGCCCCATCTAGTTTCATGAAAAACAAATTTGGCAATTTCAAAGGAATGGACCTAAATAAATAGAGAAACTTAGGAAGAATTGTCATTTTGACAATATTGCTTCGTCCAATAATGCTAATAGGTAACCTGTGCCAATTCTTAAATTTCTTAACTGTCTCTGTCAGCAGTAAGTACTTCATAGTTTAATTTGATAATATTTTGAATCTGAGGGGTAATACAAACCCCAAGATATGTAGTCTCTCAACAAGTACCAATTATAGGTCTGTCTTGTTTAAAATTCAGTAAAGTCTGAGTTTTATCGACATTCAATTTGTATCCGGAGAAAACACCGAATCTATCAGCCTCTTGAATGATTAATTCTAAAGATCGAGCTGGATCCACTGAAAAAATAGCAATGTCATCTGCATAAGCGTTGAGCTTTAATTAATTAGGTCCTGTTTCTTAACATATAATTACTTCTCCACAGAGCTTCAAGATGTTCAGCATCATGTCTATGCTATGGATCTTACTTACTAGCATCTGGGCCTATTCGAGGTGCAGCTTTCCACCAGGAAAAGCTTTTTATGTAATGTGGCCAACATAGCTTAGAGGCGAATAGCAATGGGATGGCTCCACATGCCGTTTCCTAAATAGTCTGACTGACTCAGGGACAGAGTTTTTTTGAGGAAACTACTGTATGCTTACTGTCCAGACCTCAAGGCCTAAACATTTCTGGTGTGACGTCTCTGCAAATTTCATAAAGACCAGCCCAGATCCCAACTTCTACACCATGTGAACTCATCCTGAAATCAAGACAGATTGTCTTGCCTTTAAAATGTACCTTATGTGGCTTGTGAGCTCTGTTAATTTTCTTCTGGTCGTTGCCTTTTTTCTACATTATGTCACTCAAGGTTCTTGTTGCTTCTTTGCAAGAAATTCATAAAGTATTGACAAACATTCTACATACTGGGTGTGTAGTGTTATGTAAGTACATGTGTATAGTGCATGACTTGCAACCTAGATTTATTTCTGGTCAGGTCCATAATTGTCCATACTTATCCATCATTCATCTTGTGTTATTTACATTCAAAGGTGAGTTGCCCACATTATGTAGGAAAAATATAGCCAGTGGATTCCTTCTATAAAATTCTCAAATGTGTAAGTTGGCAGTAGGATGTCTGGCCGCACCTTCCTCAGAATCAGGTGAACAGTACATGGGTTAAATTACCCACTTTCTTGATTACATTTGTTTTGGTGATAAATTCCCCACCGATGACAACAACCTCAAGCAGTAGACCTCAAACTGCCCGCAGCACTGTTGGATTTGCTGATCAAACAAGACTCCCCAGCAATGAGGGCACCAAATAGCAAATTCTGGAGAAATCTGCAAATGCGATTCCACTCTTCTTGCTTTTTTATCCATGTCTAAAATGTGATTACCGCAGGATCATGTTCTTTTTTTTTTTTTTTTTTTTTTGTTATCCAGCAGCCATTACATAGAACATATACATGATCAAACACAGACAACAAGAAATAAATAAATAAATGAATAAAAGAAGAGGAAAAAGAAGAAAACGGGAGGGAAGAACATACAATCATGAAAAAAGCGCTTGAAGGAGAGCGAGCAACATAATAGAATTTAGATCCTCCCATAATTCTATACATCAAAACAAATTAACAGCCCTATCGGGTAGAGCCAAATGGGGATTTAACAGTTCACAAATACATACTGGTAACAGAAAAGCAAATAATAAACAGATAGCTCCTATGAAAGATATTCCGTAAGGACCCCCAAATTTCTTTACCTAATTTCTGTTTCTGTGGCCCTTTAAAGGCATATAAGCTAGTTTCTAGTTTACATATCGCAAATAATTTCCTCTCCACATTTCAAACGAGGGGGTTCTTTCTGTCGCCACACTGATGCTATGCAAAGTCTGGCCACAGCAACAGCTATATATACTAAATACCTAAAAGTATATATTCCCTGCGTTAGCATGTCATCTTCTAAAACCCCCAGCAACATAACTAATGGCGTTATCACAATATGCACCCCTGTGACTTCCGTCAAAAAGTCTGTATCATATTGGTTAGTTGTATCAGTTCAGGACATGTTGAAAACATATGGACTATATCTGCCTGACCCATCCCACATCGGGTGCATTTATCCTCATTCATTCCCCCAACGAGCAATTTTTGCTGGTGTGTAATATAAATTAAACATAGTTTTATACTGTTGTGTTCTGAGATTGGAGGAGATTAAGAGTTTATCAGCTAATCTAATTGATTGTGACAAAATATTTCCATCAAGAGAAAGTCTGATGTTCCATTTACCATTTTGTACCTCTACATCATCCTTCAATGTTTCAATAAGTATTTGATATATATTTCCAATCCTTCCCAGGCCCTTCACAGCTTCTAGTAATTTATTTTTCTGTATTAACTGTGACACATCACCTCTTTTAATCAAATAGTCACGGATCTGCAGATATTTAAAAAAATCTGCTTTAGGAAGATCGTATTCAAGCATTAATGCAGCATATGTCCTAACAAGATTGTTATCTACTAAGTCTCCTAACGTCTGTATTCCTAAATTCCTCCATCTATTTAAAATACCGGTTGAAAAAATTAGGGGGTAAAGTGGAGGCATCGGTTGGGGTATAATGATTAATCCTACCTATCTGTAAATATCGCCTAATCTGGAGCCAAGCCTTATGCGCAGCCTGGACCACCTTGAAGCGGGTTTTTTATAGTAGCTAGGCTCCAGAATCTTAAAAAAACTTCTCTCCGTTATAGAACCTAGTAGTAACTGATAAATATGAGGTATATCGTTTGTGCTGTCCTCATTAGCCCCCACTAATAAAATTCCCATATATTGTAGTAAGCATGCCCAGTAGTAAAGCTGAAAATTGGGGACAGCCCAGCCCCCTCGCTCCCGTGGTAGGGTCATTAATTTCATAGCTCGGCGGGGTTTCCCCTGCGCCCACAAAAAACTGCCGCATATGGATTGTAGTTTCTGAATCTGTTTCCCTGTGATTTCTAAAGGAACCGACCTGAAAAAATAAAGAATTTTTGGTAGGATATTCATTTTTAAGACGTTACATCTTCCCATCATTGATAAATGTAAACCCTCCATCCTATCTAATTCCTTTTTAATCTTCCGTAACATAGGGTCCCAATTAGATAGAACCATCGTGTCAAGACATGCATTCAGCCGAATCCCCAGATATATAGCCTCCTTCGTGGCTCTTGGATCATTAAAATGTACTAAATCTGTACAAACAACCTGTGTTTTGGCTAAATTTAACTTAAAGCCTGAACTCTTCCCATATAATAGTGCTAGTTGTTCCGTCTCTATCAAAGTAATACCCGGATCTGATGAAACTATCGCTATATCATCTGCATATGCTAATATACTAACCCGCTCCTGCCCAAGACCTGATTGTGTATTTAACCTATGTTGTAATAGGTTTAGGAGCGGATTAATATAAAGCGCAAATAGCAGAGGAGAACAGGGGCATCCCTGCCGGGTACCCCTTGATATAGATACAGGATTCGATTCTAACCCCAGCGCACAAACCCGGGCACTAGGTGATCTATACATAGCTTTAACTGCCTGAATAAAACCTGTGCCAAATCCTTGCCACCTCATTGTTGCCCATAAAAACTCCCAGGAGACACGGTCAAACGCTTTTTCCGCGTCTAGTAGTATCACTCCACACGGTAGTTTACGAGTATTGGCAATGTCCAATAGCGTCGTGACCCTACTTATGTGGTTGACCGTGCCCCTCCCTGGGATAAATCCGTGCTGGTGAACCGACACTAGAGGCATAATCACTCTGGAAAGTCGTGATGCTAATATTTTCGCATAGATTTTTCCATCACAATTTAGGAGTGAAATTGGTCTGAAGGAGCCTGGTAATGTAGGTGGCTTATCTTTTTTAAGAAATATAATGATACTGGCAACATCCCATGATGCCGGTGCAACACCCTTTTGTGCCTCCCGAAATACGGTTAACATATCAGACTGTATTTCAGGTAAGAAAAATTTATAAAATTCCAGAGGGAGCTTATCCGGGCCAGCTGCTTTCCCTGAAGCTAAGGAGCCGACAGCTTCTACAAGCTCTTCCATCGAGATAGGTTCCTCTAATGCTTTCTGATCCTCTTCATTCAGTATCCCCCTGTGAGGATCTTTATAGAAGTCTCCTCTCCCCCCCTGAATATGATAATCTTCAGAATACAGCCCCTCATAGAAAACCCTAAAAACCTCTAGAATACCTTCAGGTGTTTCTATTATGTTCCCCTTAAATCTTCAATTGCCGATATAGTATTTTTAGCCTCCTTAGATCTGATCTTCTTTGCCAGGCATCTACCAGTTGCCTCACCAAACTCATAACACTCTCTCCTAAAAAGATGGTATTTGTTGCAATATCTTTGGCCCACTCCTCATTTATCCTAGCTTTGCAACATGCTACTTCAGACTGTGCCTGTGTAGTATCCAATCGCCCCTGAACCGCCTCTATCAACGCATATTCAGCATAGCGCAAGCCATCATATAGCGTCTGTTGATGCTGCCTAAGTTGTTTTTGTACATGTAGCCCAAAACTTAATATTTCACCCCTCAGCCCTGCTTTCATAGCATCCCACACTATATGACATTAAGTAGAATTTCGGTTTATGGACAAAAACTGAGTTAACCATTCTCGCATGTGACAAATAAACTTTTCATTTAATAGTAACTTCCTATCGAAAGAAAATGCGCCTCGGGTACGTGTCAGGCCTTGCATTGTAAATCTCAACAAGAGAGGGTTATGGTCCGAGGTGATTCGGGGAAAAATCTGTATATGTGCATCAACTAAGTGAGTTTTAGTGACAAAAAAATAGTCTAGTCTAGCTAGCTTTTGGTGAGGGCAAGAATAGTATGAATACCCTGGGTCTGGATATTTTAATCTGGGCCAGGCATCGATTAAGCCATGCTCATCAACGAGCTGCTGCAAAGCTCTGTATACCTTCGGTTTCCTACCAAAGTATTTATCACCCCCGGCCCATAACGCACTTCCCCCATTTGAATATTAAAATCCCCCGTCAGTACCAAAGGGGTAGCCCAGGTGGCCAATTCTATATTCAAATATTCAATAACCGGAGTTTCATCATAATTCGAACCGTATACAGAGCATATTGTACATTTCTCATTGAGAGCTAAACATTCAATCACCGCCCAACGGCCGTATTTGTCTGCTAAGCTTCTTGTTACTTTTAATAAAAAAATTTGGCAAGAATAGCAACACCTCTATTAATAGTACCTTGTGAAGTACAGACCAAAAGCTCAAATCCTAATTCCCTTAATACATTGCGTTTACTCCATGGAACATGTGTCTCTTGAAGACAAACCACATCAGGGGACATGTTCTTAATTTCTCGAGCCACTCTTTGCCGTTTGCCCCTTTCATTAAGACCACGCACATTAAATGTACATCTGTTTAATGATGCCATTTTTAACCCTGGATCGATACAGCAAATAACGTTCCCCTTCCTTTTTTTCCCTGCCTCCTCTCTCCCCTTTTCCACTCCCCCTAGCTCCTGCTCCTTCAATTTCAAAATTTCTGCAATAGCTACTGACTCATTTTTAGTTTTACCCCTGCAACCCCCACCACCCTTGGTAGCCCCCCCCACATCACACCAGCAACCCCCCCACCTCCCCGCTATCGCCTTCTCTACCACTGAAGGCCCCCCCTGTTACCCTCCCTGCCATAGAGGCTAGTAGACCCAACAGTCTACAGTGATGGAGAGCCTCGTAGAACACCGAACCTCCCTGTACCCCCGACTATGCGATACACCCTACCTTATATTTAAAAAACCAGCAAATGCAAAAAGAACCCAATTAATTGTAGGGATCTACCCTTAACAAAAAAACCTAAAGACTGCGATTCAGCATGAGAGCACAGAGTTATTAGAGTTCATTAACTGGAATTTCAATACTTCCTAGGCCTTGATTTCATGTAGATATTTTTTTGCTTTCAACTCAGAAGTAAAGAATCTTATTTTATCTTTATATATTATTTTCAATTTGGCAGGACTTAAAAGAAATGCTTGTGCGCCCTTATCCTTAAATGGATTGATTAGCTGTCGTAGCTGCCATCTTTTTTCCACTGTAGCCGGGCAAAAATCGGGACGAACAAAAAACTCTACGCCTGCCGCTTTTCTCTGTCTATCAGGCCTGGCCAGATCATACAGGGCCTCCCTAGATAAAAAATTAGATAGACATATCAATATAGCTCTAGGCCTCATATTAGTTTGAGTTGATCCTGCTTGATACTTGACACGAAAAGGAAAGCGGTGGGCCCGCTGGATCTCTGTATCCCATGTCCAGTTAGTTAATTCTGGAAAGGCTTCAGTGAAGAGTTTCACCACAAATTTCCGGGGGTCCGTACCTTCAATTCCTTCTGGCACACCAAGAATTCTCAAGTTATTACGCCGGAGGCGATTTTCCATATCCTCAAGCTTCCAGGATATATCATTCCTATGTGACCCTAACGTTTCAGTAGTTGTTTTCTGCGCAGTCATTTCATCTTCAAGCGTAGAAATTCGATTTTCTGCCTCTGTAATCCTTTCTGCGATCTCTGAGCAGGATTTGGCCATTCGCCGTATTGAATTCTGTAGTTTCCTACAGGCACCTTGAGTTTTTTGACTTTCTGCCCGGCTTTCGTCTCTGTGTGCCATCATAGTTTCCTATATCACTGCCAATGAAATACTGCCGGATCCCTCTTGTCTCTGACTCCCCCCATCAACTCCATTCCCATAATTACCGGAGTTACCCAGCTTCTCAGCATGAGATGAGGCCGAAACCATGGATAAAGCAGAGGGGGCGATTTTTTTACGTACTGTCCCGGAGCTTCCCATCATATTGTTGCTTCCAGGAGTTTCCATTACTTGGTAAACACTACTAACTTCACTCCACCGCCTGCAAGCTAAGCTAGGAGGGCCCTCAGAGAGATGTAGTGATTCATCGCCTGATGAATTAGTCTGATCGGAGAGTGAGAAAAAACGTCCCTCTATATCTGTACCTGTCGGATATATATCATCACTTAAACCCTCATTAGACCCTTCTATATCCTCTGCTGATACTGGTTTATCTGCTTCCGAAATTGAAGCCACACTTTCTAGCCTGGAACCAACAGCAGCCGGGTCTACAAGCGCCGCATTTAAGCATGTCTCTGTCATATGCATAGAAGCCTGCCTTTCCAATGTAGGGCTGTGCTGAGAATCTAGATCCCTCCTATGCTCCATGATCTCTATATCAAGTCCTGATACCCCTGTATTTCCTGAGCTCACCTCCACTGAATTCTCCGCATGAACTGCTTCTTCTGTGGTGGCTTTACCATTGATCGTCTTCCTCCCCCTTCTGGCTGCCAAAAATATTGCAGGAGTAACTCTCTTCCCACTGCCCGTCTTGCTTGCAGGGCTGTTACTGTTATTGCTGCTTCCATGGGCAGTGTCAGCCGCTCCACATCGTTGTTTGTCTTGGGCCATTTCCGGGGGTCTGCTCTGCGCGGCAGTGCCTCCTACGCCGCGCGTCTTTCCTCCTCTGAGGTTCTTCGGCGGCATCCCGAGCAGCGCAGGGGTCCGATCCCGTCCCACAGCCACACGCGCCGAGCACCAACACAGATGCAGACGTGGAAATCGAGGGAATCGACAGCCCGCCGTGCAACACCGCAGCGCCGACAGGTACCAGGGCATTCCTAGTCAAAAGCTTCGTATTTTATCCGGTTTAACGTTCCGGTCCGCAGTCTCCCATCGGAATGAGCAGGGAGGTTAGATTACGAGAACTCACTCGGCTGCGAGGTCAGCCGCCATCTTGCCTCCTACCACTTGGATGCGCAGGATCATGTTCAATGAAATGGCCACTTTCGAGAACCAAGTATAAATGTTCAAAGTGAGCTATGAACAGGTGCAATCGTTTTGCTAGTCCTTGAGAGGGTAAATAGTAGCAATACATAAAAGTGACCAGATAATAAAGCTTAATCTCAGACACAGTCACCTGCCACAAGCATAAATCTTTACCAGAGTCGTATGGCTAATGTGTGCAATTTTACCAACCTACAAATGAATTGTGTTTAGCAGGAACCTAAATAGGTTGAAAAATGATGAGCTGGACAGAAGTATTAGGATAAATAGAAATAAATGCAAAAACCTAGGGAGAACAATGAATTGTAGGATTGCCCATTGTGACAGCAGCAAAACCTTCTATCTGTCCATTCTGTTTCTCAGTCTCTCTTGAATATTACAGAAGTGAACATGCTGATCAGAAGATATATATATATAGATCAGCACCACATTAAATAAATGTGTTATTAATTATGACTTTCAAGAAAGCAAGTCTAAATATTGTATCCCTTCTCAAAGACAGAATAAGCATATGGGTGTGTGCACATATAAAAGGGAACCTACATTCCTTCTTTATGATTTACATAATATATATACCATTCCATATATCAGCGGTCCTTCACCTTGGGGCTGCAATACCTACTCGGGGGGGGGGTACTGTTAAGAAAAAAAAAAGCACAATGTAAAAAGTGAACATTTTAAAATGCTTTGTAAATGTGAAGAAATTTTCAAATAAAGGCTAAAAATTAGGGGGCCGATTTAAATCTTGGCTTACAATGGTTACACAGTTCACTTTCCGCCAAGACTATTGTTGGCCCACCCGATTTAAATGCAGGTGGACTATAGTTTGGCGACAGCGGAGACTACTCCATCTCCACTGTGGTCAAACTCCTCCGACAGCCTGACGGAGTAAAGGCCGTCAGAATTTTGGCCACCGAATTTAGATGGGGGGAGGCATATAGCCATTTTTCAATGCCTGTCACTGCCAGGAAAAACTTGGCAGTAAGTGTCAAGTTCTGATTATGTATGCGTACGAGCTCCTAGTGATCAGAACGATGCTCAGATTGGGTCCACCCCTCAATACCCCCAATTCTGCATACAATAAAGGCACAGGAGCTTGGAGTGACTGAGTGAGAGAAAGGGTAGTGGGGAAAGGAACTGCAAGGAAGGAGACCTGTAAAGAAAAGATAAAGATGATTAAGGTCTCCACGATCACTGCTACTAAAACATTACTTATATATATATATTTGCTAAAATACCTATCACATGGGGTGCTGCCTTATGGAACCAATGACTTTCCTTATTTCCATTTAGTCTCATATATCCTTCCTTGCTGATATGTATGAAAATGCTTCAATACAAACAAATCAAAAGTAAATTAAAAAATCCTCATTCAAAACCTTTGTGGTACTAGTGTAGGGGCAGGCTATGTGTTATATTGAAATTCATACATACCATGCACACACTGTAAATCCCATGTATGTTTGTCAATGATTAATATTCTCATCAAAGAACCAAATAATGTCACCAAACATTAGATTCAGCAAATCCTTTCTTTTCTGTGATGGGACATATGCAACCAATGGACCAAAATCAGCAAAAAACAAAAATCCTTTAGGAAAATGATAGTTACTCACAAAAGAAAATGTTCATCCCAAAGTGTTCATTTATCTTGCAAGTTTAAATGTCACAAGTTTAAATGTCACAAGGAAAAGAACTTCCCTTGCAAAAATAGAAGAACCAGTCTTGTATTTTGGGAGTTTAGGAAAAAAGCAGGAAGTAACAAATAACACTCTGTGATTCAACACCACAACAATCTTAAAGTAAAAAATCAAATATTCACTTACCTGTATAATGTCAGAAGCCCAGCATGCTTTGCCAGAACAGGATAAGAATTACAGCTAATCAGCTGTTACTAGAAACAGGCTTGTAGAGTTCAAAAGGTCATGAGACTTCCACAAAGAAGAAATTAATTCAAATAAATCAAGAGCTCCTTGCACTCCAGAAAATGAAAACACATCAGCTGGTGTGTATTGAAGAACAACCAGAGAAATTCTTCCCTGGTACTTTAACAGGAAACTTGAGAATGACAGAAAATGCAGACCTCCTTTAGCCACCAAAATCCACAGTTCCTTTTACTGGAAAACACAGAAATGCTGCCAAAACCGGCAGCCATTAATCCTCACTTCTTCAGCTCACTCCAGAACAAAACTGACTTCACAGGTGAATGGAATTACGCATGTCAGCCTATGTGCAAGTAACCTATTTATAGTCACTCCCCCTCATGACTGATTCAGCTGTTCTCAATGGACCACTGGAGTTGCAGTGAAATATGCCTATAGAGGAAATAACATTTTATTACCTTTGTCTTTTATTGTGAGTTTCTTGAGCCTGGATATGAAACTTGAAGGCGCCTATGCCTGCTTTTTCCTGACAGTAAGGGGCATTGAAAAGTGCTCAGTGCCTCCCTCCCCATGGGAACAAAACTCCCATGGGGAGGGAGGCTTTGTTTTTTTAAGAAATAATCCTGCTTGAAAATAAAAATGCTGCACGTTTGCAATACGGCTCTGTTATATTGATTGTCAAGATTCAACGGAGAACTACTAAGGTCAGCTCGCAAACTGTCTTCTGTAGTAAGAAGTTTCAGCCGAAAGAGAAGACAAAGTCAAAAAGCTGGCGAGCTAAATGGTACCAGAGGAATCTCAAGATGGCTGCTAAGGTACCCTTACCTGCTGCGCTCTAGTTGTTCTTCCCTCAACCTAGAGCGGAATGTGAAGAGCGCACTGATTCTGAAAAGGCATGCTTCACTGAGGAGATTCAACAGCGTGCACCCTCACCACAGTGTTTGCGTTCTGAAAGACAGTTTTAGGATAGTGGTGTCGCAGGTTTCAGGCGTTGTTTTAGAGTTTTGTTGTGGGTTCCAATTACCCTGTGTAGGAAGTGTTCTGGGCAGAGTTTATGAGACCAGTAGTGTCTAAGTTATGAGTCGGAGCTTTTTCCATTGAGGAGTAGTGTCTTGTCAAGGCCTTGAATCCTCGGGATCGTATGTTGCTATGTATGATCCACCTCCTGATAGCCCCAAGGTCTGATTTGAGTATACAGACTTGATGGAGTGATCAAGCGGGGGAAGGGAAGGATGGGAACAGCGGGGAAGGAGACCTGTAACAAAAGCAAAATCGTTGAGAACACAGTTCCTAGGGCATTTCCATAATAAACCCCCCCCTTAACTTCCAAATGCTAGAAATACCTGTAAATAAATAAAGCTTTATTCCAATATGGGAAACCGTGAAGTATGATATCCACCTGGCGATCTAAGAAGGGGAATAAAGGTTGCAATACGCCTTCAGGGATTATTAACATACATCATACGCTTTCAGGGACTACTAATATACATCACTGGGCCATGCTATAAATTCTAAGAAGATACACCTACCGAAGGTTATACACAGGTGGAGAGTAACAGGGGTGGAGAGCTTGCCATCCAGGAACTCTTGTTCAACCCCTGCTGTGGGAAAACATAAACACAAACAACCCCAATAAATCAACACTGGATTATAGCAAGCGTCGGGGTTGGCTCACCCATAAGGATTCAAAGCTAAAGTATCCCCTGAGAATAATACACATTGCCTCCTGGGTACTTTCCTAGAATCAACAGCACCAATTAAGTCATTGGACTAAGTTACACCCGTTTCATCATAGTGGAACCATAAGCATCCATAGGCGTAGTAAAGGTTTCCATAACCTGATAATGCCTTCTTAAGTCACAGCCTATTGATCTGCAAGGGGTGCCATATACATAGGAAACTTAATATTTATATTGCCGCTATATGGAGAGTTTTTCCCCAATAACTCCTTGGGAAATGTTACTCAATGTAAATGCCTTGATGCAACATATATCAAGCGCCATACAAGTCCCCGCTCGTTCTCCCTGCATGAGTCGGAGCCCCGACTCGCCAAGACGGGAGAACAGCGGAAAAGTATCTCACCAACTCCGGATGCAGCCACGCAACCAGCGCGGACTGCGATCAGAGTCCAGAAGAGAGCCAGTGATCAAAGGTGTCTCTCAATGCCCTGCTCGTTCCCCCCGCATGAGTCGGAGCCCCGACTCGCCAACAGTGGAGAACAGCAGAAAGATCCAAAGCACGCTACATGCAGAAGAGCACACAGCGTATCCAAATACCAGCACACACGAAAGGACAAGGAATTAGTGGTGCACGAAGCACCCTTACCGGACCTCCCTCCGTCCGCGCTGAATCTCCGGGATCAGATTAAACGGTCCGGACTTGTGCACCGGAAGCGTTTTTGTTCTTTCGCTTCCTCTGACGTGGCCACGTCAGCATACGGCGGTCTTCCCATGGAATCATGGGATTTGTAGTCTATGTGTGGTATACGTGAATCGTCGCGGACTCAGGGTTCTGTCAGTGTTCTATTGACGCCCTGTTCCCCGCTGATGCGCTGCGACAGTACATCTCTCTCCCGAAGAACACTGACAGAGACATGGTTTCCTGGGGAACCTTCTATGAAACCTGGCAGTGAATCGGGGGGCATGAACCCCTGAAGCTGGTTCCCATGAGTTTTCCTCATTCCCATACCCCTTCCATGCTACCAGATACCACCATTTTGTCCGGTAGATTTTAGAGTCCATGATGCCCCTTACCTCATGCTCAACATCATTATCCACTAAGATAGGCAATGGACGATTCTTTACAGGTGAATGAGAAGGCTTGAGTAACGATACATGAAACGCAGGGTGTATTCTCAGATTAGAGGGCAAAGCCAGTTTCACCACCACAGGGTTTATAAGCTTGATCACTTTATAGGGCCCGATGTATTTGGGATTGAAGACACTATATTTTTTAAACCTGATGTTCTTGGTAGATAAATAAACACTGGAAAAAAGATGGTCTAAGGGAACATTTAAAGACCTGGCATGGATATATTCCCCAGTCAAATACTACATCCAAAACACGCTCATAACATTTTACGAGTCGCAGAGTATGATCCTCTGATGTCTCTAACGCTATTTTTACATTGGCTAGTCAAAATGTATAGTTTCATGACTTGCCTCGCAAATTCTGAAGAGTTTCCATTTTTCCCATGTAGAAATAGCTAAGATTGATAATCAGAACATGGCATGATGGGAACTATAATATACACTGGCACTGCATCGATGACATTTCGTCATAATTAGAGCTTGCAATCAATATGATGACAGCCTACGAAGTAGGTATATTTATGTAATTGTAAGAACTGACTCGTCATATTTGATACGACATACTGACACGGAAGGAGTCTTTCTTCTTTCTTTTGATCGCCATTGACAATTTCTGCGGTCTTTTTTTATCTACATGGGGGCCGTAAGCAGTGTTGCCTTAGTCTTTCTTTACACCAGATATAAGACACATGTGACTTTCGTGTTCCAAACTACATTACCCGAGAGCTCCCCTCGGCGAATTTTGGCAGAGTCACATGTCCTTGTTGTGACCAATGAGCTACACACGATACGCGTTTCAATTCCCTTTAAAAAATGGCGCCGTTCCGAGATCGGTACCTCCCCATACGGCTCTGAAAACGCCAGAGGCACCGACGGATAGGTAAGCGGAATGCGTGTCGTGTTGCCAAGCCGATTGCTTTATCCCCGTTTTTAATTATTCTGTCTGTCTTGAGATAGAGCGAGACCGCAGCTGCCTGTCAATCTGTCCGCCGCTCCCCTCTTTGAGAGGGAGAGGTCTCGTAGATTAAAGGCTTGCATGTCTACTGCAGGACATACTATTCTTTGCTAAGATATATCCCGGTCGGCGTCCATAGGAAGTTGCTTTTGGCGATGATAGGATATCTAACATTGTTCTGACAGCGTGCTCGGATGGTTATGTAATACTTGTGATCGCGCAATTATTCACCTAAAGGTTGAATGAACCGCCGAACATACAGTGAGCTTATAGAATATAAAAAATAATATAAAAAATAATATAAAAAAACAAAATATATAATGTAGAAGTTTTTAATAATTGCTTCGGGCCCGCAATCCTCTTAGACACCCTCTCCAATTCATATAACAATGCTGTAGTTTACCAGAAAGACTCCTTTTGTAGGTGTCGACAGAGGACAGAGGAGGGTCCTACTTGATGCTCATGTTAACATTCTGAGTACGAGACTTATCATCATAGTCACCAATTTCAAGTTTAAACTGTTGTCGCCTGTGTGCACTGTGCGTCTTTTAAATAGCAAAGAATGAGGTTATATAAGAACCAAGTGATCTTGTTCTTTCCCATGTTCTTTTACAGAGCGGTGCCTCCTTTCCTGAGCCGTTGCCAGGTGAGGTGAGGTCCCTTTCGTGCAATACGGGTAAGCACACATTCTATGAAAGTGATTGTTAAGCACTAGAGATAATAGATGACAATGAGTATGTCACTATGATTTTATTATACTATGAGCTTACAGAGCCATCTTGATGTTGTTGCACCTCTTACAAATAGTTTATCATCTCATTTCCTTGCAGATGCCATCAGCAGTCCGTAATCTGCAGAGGATTTGGATATCCCAAAATACAGGTGATTAGGTTGTACCTGTTCCAAACTCTCTCTCTTTTTTATATCACTTTTTCATTTTACGCAGTAGCAAGAATCAGTTGTGGTCCTGAAGGAGGCCTAGGATTACTATAATCCAATTGGCTGAAACATGTAGACCCCCTTTTTTCCACTCACAGACAGTTATTTGGTTAAAACTGTCATTGCACTGTTTTTAATTTGAGCTGCGAGAGATACCAATTAAAATATTTTTTTCTTTCACAGTTCAATTTTAACTCACCATCTCTCACTTATATGCACTGCACCCATTACTCCTACATGAACCATTTCCTCACATCTGTAGGATCTGACATAGCGCGTTATAGCGCTTCAATCAAACAGCATAAAACATCTGTGAGCTCCCCTTTCCCTCTGAAAGGGTTGTAGCCCTTAGTGACACTAGCGTGTCACTAGGAGGAGACCCAGATGATGAAGCATGTCACCTTTGGTGAGTGATGGGAATCCGTCCTTTTTAAAGGATATTCTGTTTTTGTAATTTGTTTTTGTAAGAGGTTTAGTGTTGCAGCTTCTATAGGCCGAGTGGTGCTTATATGCACGTTTTTGTGATTGAGTAGACCCGTGGATATCTTGTTTTGGATGTAGTTCTTGGTAGATAACCACACATAATCCCCCTTTTTATACACTGGCCCTGGACGTCTGTGTTTGCCAGCATATGACTTATATCTGATCTTCGCCTCTCTCAAACCTTTCTGTGCTTCTCTCAGGGTGTTTTGAATGTGTTCGATTCTATCCTGTACCTCAGGGATGTGTCCTGTTTGCAAAGGGTTCAGAAAGGGGATGAAACATGGATGAAACCCATAAGTGCAGTATAAGGGAGTATGTTTAGTAGAACTATGGGTAGCGCTGTTATATGCAATTTCTGCTAACCATAAGCTATCTATCCAAACTTCTGAAGTGATATCAACATAACAACTGAGGTATTGCTTCAAGGTCTGATTCACTCTCTCTGTCTGGCCATCTATTTGTAGGTGGAAGCTACTGGATATATTGGACGAGATTCTTAAAGTGGAACACCACACCTTCCAGAAGTTAGCTGTAAACTGTGACCCACGGTCGGAAACGATGACCCTTGGTAACCCATGTAGTCTTACTATGTGTACTATGAGTAAGTGGGCTAACTGACCCGCTGTGGGTATCTGTTTGCAGGCAATGAAGTGGGCCATCTTAGTAAGATAATCCACTACGACCAGAATGACAGTGTGGCCCCTGTCAGGAGGCAGCCCTACTACAAAATCCAATGATAAGTGTTCCCACGGTTGTAGTGGAGTAGGGAGTGGTTGCAGAAGTCCAGCCTGTCGAGCATGGTTGTCTTTCATTTGGTTACATATCGTACATTCTTTCACCCATTTACAAATGTCTTTTTTGACGGTTGGCCACCAAAACTGTCTCAGTACTCTTTCCGTGGTCTTTTCTGCGCCATTGTGACCAGCACTGGATAGTGTATGACACCACTTGAACACCTGTTTTCGTAGTGAACAGATGGGTATCAAGAGCTGATTCCCTCTTACCGGAAGTCCTTTTTTCACCTTCCATTCTTTGTTTCTTCCCAACCACGCCTTCCATTCTCCAGACAGGATATTGTGTGCAACGCTCTTAAGAAAGGTATCTGTGTAGGTCACGCAAACTACGTTCTGAGGATCCACTATGGCATGTATGGGGCCTTTTTCAGATGAAACGTGAGTTTCCTGGCGTGTTAAAGCGTCAGCCTTCTTATTCTCACTTCCCGGTCGATAGGTCACCAAGAAGTTGAATTCCGCAAAGAACAGCATCCATCTCAGCTGTTGCGGCATTAAATGTCTTGCAACCGTCATGAACTGAAGATTACGGTGGTCAGTAAATACTGTGACTATGTGCTTGGCTCCCATTAAGAAATGTCTCCAGTCCAGGAAGGTGTCTCTGATGGCCAGCAGTTCTTTCTCTGCTATCGTATAATTGCGTTCGGCTGGGTTAAGTTTCCTCGACATGTAAGCCACCGGGTGTAACTGGCTTGTCGTTAGATGACATTGGGATAACACGGCTCCTACAGCGGTATCGGAAGCATCCGCTTCTACTATATAAGGACGGGCAGGATCGGCATGCATCAATACAGGGGCGGACACAAAAGCAAGCTTTAAAACTTCAAACGCTTTCTGAGCCTCATCAGTCCATTGAAAGACGGTCTTCTTCCTTAACAGTCGCGTGAGGGGTGCTGCCAGGTTCGAAAAGTGGCCAATAAACCTGCTGTAAAAATTAGCAAACCCCAAGAAACACTGGATGTCTCTCACGTTCTGTGGGATAGGCCAATCCCTAACTGCAGATATCTTCCGTTCAGCCATTTCTTGTCCCCATGGGGTCAACATAACTCAGAGAAATTCAACCGTTGTTACTCCAAACTCGCATTTGCTGATCTTGCAAAACAAATGGTTATCTCATAAAGCTTGCAATATGGATCGCACATGTTGTCTATGAATCCTTACATTCGATGAATAGATCAGGATGTCATCGATATATACCACCACGAACTGATCCAAGTACTCCCGCAAGATGTCGTTTAGAAGGAACTGAAATGCTGCGGGAGCATTACATAAGCCGAACTGCATCACAAGGTATTCATATAGGCCATAGCGAGTCTTGAATGCCGTCTTCCATTCGTCCCCTTCCCGCATACGAACCAAATGGTATGCTCCTTTAAGGTCAAGACGAGTGTAAATCACAGCTTTCTTTACTTGCTCCAAAAGGACGTTGATCAGAGGTAACGGATACCGATTCTTAACCGTGATGGCATTCAATGATCGATGCAAGCACGCAACTCCCCACATGCTTTGGGTATAAAAAACAGAGGGGAAGTCGCTGGGGACTTCGAGTTGCCTATGAATCCCAACGCCAAATATTTGTCCAAATAAGTACGAAGATGTGCATTTTCAGGTTCCATTAATGCGTATACTCTTCCACAAGGGATGATTGCACCAGGTACCAGGTCTATCTGGCAATCGTATTGTCTATGGGGTGGGAGAACTTCTGCCTTCGTTTCGTTAAAAACATCTGCGTAATCCTTGTATTCTTCTGGTAACGTCACCCTTTGTTCTGCAGCAGTGGCGATGTGGTGATAAAGAGCTAATGCTTTAGCAGGGACATTAAGTGGTTGAATACAATGTTTTTGGCAATACTCCGAGGTAAACAGAAGGGTTTTCTCCACCCAATCCACCTGCGGGTTGTGCAACCGCAGCCAGGGTAGACCTAGGATCACCCCATATTGAGGGGCTTGGATGATATTAAAGGCCAAGCTTTCCAAATGTTCTGCTCCGTACAAGACTTCTAGGGCACTAGTGGTAAAACGGATGGGTTCTGAGTCCAGACGTCTTCCATCCACAGCAAAAACGGCTTCTGGAGGGTCTTTCTCCTGTAAAGTAACTCCCAAGGTTTGCGCTTGATCTTGGTCCATGAAGCAACCTGTTGCCCCACAATCAATCATGGCCTGTACCGTATGCCACTCTTCCTGGATCAGAAGGTTTATCTCCAGATAGAAATGTTCTTTACTACTGGTTGTGTCGCCTTCCAGTGAAGGGATGTAAATCTGGCTTGAAGCGGTCCCTTCTTCCTTCTTATTTGTTTCCCGTCTTTTGCTCGGACGTGACGGTCGATACCTTTTTATACTCAGTCCGAGGATACTTCGGCCTTAAGGCGCATTCTTTAATGAAATGCCCTTTCTTCCCGCAGTATATACACAGCCCTTTCTTTCTTCTGTAATCTATTTCTTCAGGGGTTAGTGAGGAACGTATGGTTCCTATCTCCATAGGCTCTTGTTTTTGAGCGTGGCTATTTTCGAAGGACCGAGGATGATCAAATCGGGGATTTAATCTATCCTTCTTCTTGTGTTCTCCTTTTCTTTCACTGATGCGATGATCCAGTCTTAAGACAAGGCTTATTAAATCCTCACAAGAAGTAGGTTGAGGATCGATTTGATCCAAAACGTCTTTCATTTCCTCTTTTAACCCTTGATGGAAAATAGCTGCTTGTTTGGCCTCTGGCCATTCCGTTTTGGTAACCAGTCTACGAAAATCCTTCAAATAAGTTATCAAGTCACGATTTCCTTGCCTCAACTCCAATAGGTCTCGATCCGCTGAGAGTGTGGCTGATCTTCGATTGAAAGTTTTCTCAAATTCTCGAATGAAAGAATCCCAGTCATATAATAAGGGGTCGTCCCTTTTTACTAAGGGTACAGCCAATTGGGCTGCATCTCCTGCCAAATATGAGATTAAAAAGGCTACTCATGCATGATTGGTGTTGAAAGCCTTAATTTTACATGAAAAGTGCAACAGCACTTGTGTAAGGAATGCCTGCACCTTACTACTCTAAAGGAATAGCGGTAGGGATTTCAACTACCACAGGTGCGGCTTGAGGTGCTTGAACTAGTCCTCCATCGAAAGGATTTCACTGTAGTCTCTCTGCTCTGGCCTGTAGTGCAGCTGTTTCTGCCCGTGATGCAGTCAGTTCTGTTTGTACCAAGGCCAAGGCGGCCAGGACATCATCTAAGGTAGCCATACCGCAACATACGACAGGGAGGATTATAATTCGTGGGCCGTTTAATCTGTCAAGGCCTTGAATCCTCGGGATCGTATGTTGCTATGTATGATCCACATCCTGATAGCCCCATGGTCTGATTTGAGTATACAGACTTGATGGAGTGATCAAGCGGGGGAAGGGAAGGATGGGAACAGCGGGGAAGGAGACCTGTAACAAAAGCAATATTGTTGAGAACACAGTTCCTAGGGGATTTCCATAATAAACCCCCCCTTAACTTCCAAATGCTAGAAATACCTGTAAATAAATAAAGCCTTATTCCAATACGGAAAACTATGAAGTATGATATCCACCTGGCGATCTAAGAAGGGGAATAAAGGTTTCAATACGCCTTCAGGGATTACTAACATACATCATAAACTTTCAGGGACTACTAATATACATCACTGGGCCATGCTATAAATTCTAAGAAGATACACCTACCGAAGGTTATACACAGGTGGAGAGTAACAGGGGTGGAGAGCTTGCCATCCAGGAACTCTCGTTCAACCCCTGCTGTGGGAAAACATAAACACAAACAACCCCAATAAATCAACACTGGATTATAGCAAGCGTCGGGTTGGCTCACCCATAAGGATTAAAAGCTAAAGTATCCCCTGAGAATAATACCCATTGCCTCCTGGGTACTTTCCGAGAATCAACAGCACCAATTAAGTCATTGGACTAAGTTACCCCCATTTCATCATAGTGGAACCATAAGCATCCATAGGCGTAGTAAAGGTTTCCATAACCTGATAATGCCTTCTTAAGTCACAGCCTATTGATCTGCAAGGGGTGCCATATACATAGGAAACTTAATATTTATATTGCCGCTATATGTAGAGTTTTCCCCCAATAACTCCTTGGGAAATGTTACTCAATGTAAATGCCTTGATGCAACATATATCAAGCGCCATACAAGTCCCCGCTCGTTCTCCCTGCATGAGTCGGACCCCCGACTCGCCAACACGAGAATGGCGGAAAAGTATCTCACCAACTCCGGATGCAGCCACGCAACCAGCGCGGACTGCGATCAGAGTCCAGAAGAGAGCCAGTGATCAAAGGTGTCTCTCAATGCCCTGCTCGTTCCACCTGCATGAGTTGGAGCCCCGACTCGCCAACAGGGGAGAACAGCAGAAAGATCCAAAGCACACTACGTGCAGAAGAGCACACAGCGTATCCAAATACCAGCACACACGAAAGGACAAGGAATTAGTGGTGCACGAAGCACCCTTACCGGACCTCCCTTTGTCCGAGCTGAATCTCCGGGTTCAGATTAAACGGCCCGGACTTGTGCACTGGAAGAGTTTTTGTTCTTTCGCTTACTCTGACGTGGCCACGTCAGCAAACGGCGGTCTTCCCATGGAATCATGGGATTTGTAGTCTATGTGTGGTATACGTGAATCGTCGCGGACTCAGGGTTCTGTCAGTGTTCTATTGACGCCCTGTTCCCCGCCGATTTGCTGCAACACGTCTCTTCACAGCGTTTCCTCCTAAGCAGTCCAATTACGTTCTGAAGCATTAAAGGCAGAGCTTGATTTTCTAAGGCAGTCATCCAGAGAGATTAGTGTCCCTCAGAGAAAAAGGCAATTCCCTAAGCCAGTCTGTACTCAATGTTACAATTAACCTCACAGAGATATCTACCTGTAAACCCTTCAATATAGAAAATTCAAGAAAAAGAGAATACTTACCTCAGAGTTCTTCCGAAGTTGTCCTTCGCCTTCCAGAGCTCCCAGAAGCAGTTAGATGTTCACACAAGTACTTTCAGCTAAAAAGAAAACAAACTGTATTTATTGATACGTAAATGTGAACGAGCAAGTAAGAAGTTAAATGCATATGTCAGAATGATTTACTGAGAGATAACACTGAGCAATCTCATGAGAAGAATCCATAGACAACTCAACATACAGTAATATACATTAAATAGAAGAGGAGCAATAGCTTTAGTCTCTTGGGGTATGTAGCCAGAAACACTTGGGTAGCATGTAGTACAATATAATGTAGAAGTGACAATAGTCAGAGAGCAGAGTGAGTAATGCAAAACCAAAGGGGATGATGGACGGAGTGTTGAACATTGCAAGCACTCACCCCCAGTCAACTGATCTGGGTTTAATCCATCATCATTCTTTAGCTCACTCCGCCACCCCAGTTCAGACATGGCCATATGCAAATCAGTCTGACCCTGTGCCTCATGGGAACAGTCCAGCCCGAACTGCCAAGCCATGTCTTCCCTGGACCGGAAACAAGCATCCTGGGACCGGTTTCTGGCTTACAGCCGTCATCAGCCAGGCTATCTTGAATCCAGTGGCAAAGTGAGCAAGGGACCCACGTCTGGGCATACCCTGCCAACTTTAGGGCTGAACATAGCAAAACCAAAGGGGATGATGGACGGAGTGTTGAACATTGCAAGCACTCACCCCCAGTCAACTGATCTGGGTTTAATCCATCATCATTCTTTAGCTCACTCCGCCACCCCAGTTCAGACATGGCCATATGCAAATCAGTCTGACCCTGTGCCTCATGGGAACAGTCCAGCCCGAACTGCCAAGCCATGTCTTCCTGGACCGGAAACAAGCATCCTGGGACCGGTTTCTGGCTTACAGCCGTCATCAGCCAGGCTATCTTGAATCCAGTGGCAAAGTGAGCAAGGGACCCACGTCTGGGCATACCCTGCCAACTTAGGGCGAACATAGCAAAACCAAAGGGGATGATGGACGGAGTGTTGAACATTGCAAGCACTCACCCCCAGTCACCCCCAGTCAACTGATCTGAGCAGAGTGAGTAATACCTTGTCATATTTATTTCCTTTTTAGTTTCCTAACTCTCACAATAGAAAATATATATATACATTATTGGTGCAAGTACACAGAAGAGCAGAGCACATAAAGATGAAACCCAAAGGCCAGGCTTGGCTGTCTCTTCTTTTTCTCCCCATCCCCTTTCCCCATGGGGGAACTCCTGTCACCTAGTTTTATCTTAGAGAGCAGGAAGGGTTCTGGTAGGGGTATTGGGACAAGTCATTATTCTGCTCCCATGTAAGTTGTAATTAAGAATTTGAGAGCTCGGACATTGACAGAGCTGTACAGCAAAATTACCATGCATTGATGTGGTGGCGGTTCCTGGCAATGCCAGATAGTGGCCGGAGGACATTTCTAAATGTGCCCATCATCACCTCTGCCAACATGCCAACCGCCAAAATGTTTATCGAGCCCTAAGTTGGTATCCATAGCATGGTTTGCGAGGACAGCACCAATACAGCAAACAGACTCTAGTATGCATGATTGGGGGCCTCAATTGAAGTACTGGTATGCACAAGTGAAAAGAGATCAGGCATTAGAAGCAAAAAACAAATAAGGGAATTGCTAGTATAGCATAACGCTTGGTCTTTTGAAAATAGCCCCAAAATAAAAATTAAAAAATGTTGATTTTTGAATCTTTTTTGCTTGTGTATTAAATAAAATGTTTTAAAATCTGTATTTGTTTGATGTATACTTATTTCTATATTTTTTGTGTATTGGTTTGAGGTTCAAATTTAGAAATTGCTTTAAGCAAGGCCCTGGCTTCCAATAGTGATTCAGTGGGGGTCCACAGAACAGGATTTCTTACAGGAGAAGTTAGAGAACTCCTCTCAGAGTACTGGATCCTATTTGTGAAGACCTCACACAGTTCACAGCTCCTAAATCAACATCGGCCTATACATACCCTGCAACATCAGTGACCAACGCAAATAGATGAACATGCAGCATTCCTTTCATTACAGTCATATTATGTGCGTATGGATGATTGGGTTATGGTATAGTATAGAGTTTTGTTTTTCCTCCTGCAAATTTCTTCCTCTTAAACCAGATGATTGTAGACGATGGTATGTGTTGAATCGAAATCAATAAAATAGTTAAACCTAAATCAAACTACTAGGTGAGAAGTCATCTTTTCCAATCCACACAAATTTAGTACAACCACACAGACTACACTCTTGTAGCAAAATCTCTGCCCATCTAGTCATTAACATAGAACACGATTGCGGACCCTACTCGACTACATACAAACCTGGTCCCAAAACCAAAAATAGCACCAAAATTAAAGCATTCTGACTGACAAAAACATAGCAGAAAAAAACACTAGAAACGTTAACAATTATTTTGTTTTTTAACCATGCCTGAGCAGCCTCCAAAGCAACATACGGTATGCATTCAAATCAATATTTAAAGGCTCATTCGTTTTTATCTAATGCCATACAAATTTAGTACTAAAGAAAGAAGTAACTAAACTGGTAAGACACTCTCATATTAAAAGACTTTATATCTGTTCCACATCCCCCGCAATAGACAACTTACAAAAAATTGAGTATTATCTGAGAGAGCTAATATTTTGGTAACCCACCAAATAGCACATATTTTCCAAAGTCCAACAAATCAGGTCACCTACTAGTGAATCACCTAAAAGTCAAAGGACATGATTTAACAATAAGCTCCATAATGATAAAAATTGCCCTTCAATAATAAACACCCCAATACATTTCCAATCACTTTGAACATCCTACAAAATTCTCTGCACAATACCTCTCCATTCTACAGAGAACACACTAAATGTATATGTTGACAAAAACAGTAATAAGTTGTATACAGTGGACAGTTTGATGCTGGGTGCATCAATTTTAATAGCAGAAATAAACAAAAACAATAAGTGAACTTAAAATTAGAAAAGCACCAGGCCCAGAAAAGCTAAAAGCCCCTTTCTGCAAACCCTTTTTAGACATGCTCACCACAAATATGTTGAAACAATTTGACACCTTTGAGCGAAAACAAGTGATAAAAATGCCTATGATAGATACAACAATCATTGTTATACCATAACAGTGTCCCAGCACCCATAGGATATAAAACATGAAATCTCTAAATTGCAAAACCAAGAATAACAAAGTGAAGTTTTACTTCAAAAACGTAACTTCTGGGAAATGAGGCAAAAACTACAGATTATGACAACACCTCTTATCAACTGGTCATCGAGTATGGTCCCTCTCCTTTCTATAAACAAATTTTTCTGGTATCTTTAAAATGTAGCTTCTATATCAGAGTGTAATCGCAATACCCAAGGATTAACCACTATAAACTGAGGATCTGGATTCATCCTTCATACATGAGAACGCCCCACCTTTCACTCTTGACTAGAAACATTGTCTGGTGAATAGTATCTAATAATCCTCTAAACACATTGAATCAGCTAAAATAAGAACAAACACTGAGCAAGCCTTTGTCACTAAAATCTTTATTCCCATGATCAGCCTAGATGATGCAATATTACGACACAAGGAAGGCATTCAAGGCTGTGTAAAAATGTTGAATATAAAATTATGAGGCAGCCGAAGCACCATTCAGTGGCAATCCAAAAATTACAATAAATTGTCAATTAATACAACAGAGGAAATCACTACTCAAACTGGTGAACTTTATTCTGCTGTGCTTTTAGATCTTTTGAAATCAGTATTACAGTTAGCCCCCAACTTAAACTTGGATCTAACGAAAATGACACTTACTTCTAGGGTAATTAAATGAAGGAGATCAATCAAAGGTCACCACACTACACAGCACATATCTTATCACTACCCCCTTGGGTAAATAAACTTTTTGTTTTCCCAAACCATCATATAAGTCCAAAAATGCACTCACCCAAAGCCTGTTCTACAATAAACATGATGTCCCAGAAAGTTCAGAATGCTCCCATTTTTAGAAGACTGTATTGAGCCGAAGATTAGAACTCAACAGGTATCCCAACTATGTAATCCTGTCGGCTGCATCTTAGCCTGCTTATCTGCCACTGTAGTTGAATTTACTGTGGGAAGATGAACCTCATAAATAAACATTGTTATCTTTCACATGTACTTTTATATAGGTCTTTGTCAACATAAATTATTTGTACATTACTATAAAAACGTAATACAGAGAGTTGACCTGAAGAATATACTTACCTACCTAGACCCTTGTACACTGTGGTGATCTATACATCAAGGAACCAGTGATCCCTATTTCTTTATCCTTTTTGATAGAAAATATTGAAAATTGATCTCAAATTTAAAATTATGAAGATTTTGTGTGTGGATTTGCATGCTGAAGGACATTGAAATATGTTTTGTTCTACTGAGGTGTACAATTGTCCATTGCTCAGTTTTAAATTAAGTTTCAGCTACCATTCTTAATTATGTCGCTTTGATGCCTCTAAGTGTTTGTGGACGTAGTAGGTTTAATCTAGCTTTTTCATGATGGTAATGTTGATTAATGATAGGGCATCATTTGTCAGTATAACTTGAAAGGTTGTACCACTGAACAAACAAACACTTAGACAGCTGTATGACTTTGAGCTGTATTGTGTATATGATGGTGACAGGATTTGATTTTGTAGCATACTCTGATGTGTTAGAATGGCTTCAGTTGGATTCACTATTGATCTAGCAAACACAGAACCATCCTGATGGCTTTTAGCTGATTGCCTCAGGAGATGTCTCCTCAACCACTGGCATGTGACAGGACACCAAGATGCGATCGCTTCAAGACAGATAACTATAGAAACAATAGATGGAACCAGGCTGAGGCAAGAAGGGGAAGGGAGACACTGAGTTCAAGTCATTAACCATCCTAGCTATTTTAAGACAACTGAAACAGTGACCATTGGTTTTGCCAGTGGTTTCATGCCAAGTCAGATAAACAAAGTCACAGAAATCATTACAATCCAGTATTTTTGCCTCTTTGAAATATAAACATAAAGTAGCAACTACAAGATGAAAACATTTAAAAAATATTTTTGAGCTGTCTAGAATATCCATAAATATTTAATGCAACCAGAAGCAGAATTGCTATATAAAAAATACAGAGGGTTTTAAACAAAATACAATTTAATTATAAACTCATGACCCTTCCATCACCTCAGAATATGACAACTAGTCCAGTATTTATCTCTAAGAAAGGTGGCAACCCTTCCTGCAGGTCAAGGGCACCCACTTGATGCTCGTAATTATGTCACAGCCAGATTCACCCCCACTGCACCGACAGACAGGTACACAACAGTGGGTATAAGAACAAGCTTTCCTCTATCACAGAATAGGTACAACACATTATCAGCAGTGTAAGTGTCACTCACAGAACAGGCACAGTCAGGCATTAACAGTGCATGTTTCCCTCTTGCACACAACAGATACACCAAGTGCATCAGTTGACAATCTTCCCATCTTCACAGAAGATGTACACCGCAGTATCCATCACACAGGAGTGACAGTGCAAGGTTCCATTCCTCATGGAAAAGGACCAGCATGGGCAGAAGTGCAAGGTTCCCTCCTTCACGGAACAGGTGCAGCAGAGTAACAACAGTGGAAGATTCCCTTTCTGACACTACAGCTGCAGTACACGCTTCCTAGCTTCACAGAGCAGATAAAACTGCAGCAGCAGTGCTAACACCCTTACCTATTAGATGTGTATGTTTCAGTATGATTGTGTTGATTGATAGATACATTGATGGTTGAGCAAGTAAAATGGTTAAGCATGGATGGTTGAGTATAAACATCCGTTATTTCAGTACCAACATGTCCGAAGGGATAAACGTGCACTTACAAAAACACATGTCATGTTATGTTATGTGTGGAAGGGTGAATGGCTGTATTGCTACATTGATACATGATTAAATGGATGGAGAAGTGGATGGTGGTGTCAGTTAGTGGACAATTGGGTGAGTGGGAGACAGGGTGGCATGTGAATTTATCTTTTGATGAATGCGAATTTGTGTGTACAGATGGATGAGCAGATGAATGGAGAATGCATGTGAAAGGACGATCCCTGTGGATAGGTGGATATTTGTGCAAGAATGTTTGATGGTTAGTTTATGCGTATGGGTGAATTAAAGGTCATTTTGTGTATGTGGTATATGTGTATGCATTTGATATATATATATATGGAGGTTTGTATGTATGGATGGGTCCTGTGTGTGAATGTGCACATGTGCCCAGATAGATGCATAAGTGGATGGATATGCATAAAGAACCTAGTCACTGTTGTGTTTGGAGCTGCTCCCCTTGTGCACATGTTAAGGTGTAAAAAGGGGCTAGTGACATTGAAGGGTATTTACATCTACTGACTGGGCTACAAAGCACAACAATTCTCTGTGATGAGGAAGCACTGTTTTTGAATTCCATGAAAAGTCCTGATACTGCACAGTAACTAGGGGTTGCACTTCGGTGTCATACATCAATAATAGAGGATTCTATACTGACAAACATGATGTCTTTCATATAACACTGTGACTTTGCCACTGCTGGCTGTAAGAGAAGCTCATATCAGGAAGAGTAGCTGTGAGCCATCTTAGAATGAGGTATGGCATGTTGTTGACATGTACGTTCCAGTTTTAAGGTCACACATACACCAACGACACCAGCAATTGTGTTAAACATGTGCCCAAATTTATCATAACATTCATTGTTTACAGCTTTCAGAAGAAAGTGCTCCTAAAACTAATTGTTGGGATGCTGGGAACTGTAGGTAAAATGTTCCTGTTTGCGCTGCTATCCTCAAAGTAGATATGGAACCACCACAAACACTGTCCCTTTATCCTCTGTCACACAGCAGAGACAGATGGGTGACAGAGCAGAGACCTGACTTGAACCTGGTGAAAATGAACAAAGCGTGTAAGGAGCTGACAGGGAAAGATAAGATGCTGCAGTGAGAAACACATAACTTAAGAGCAAATTTCAATTGCTGAAACACTGTGTCCCATTTGTACAAGCACCACGCATAAGGCCTGATAGGAGCGAAAAGCTCCAGTGCTGTGCATTGATTGGATCACTGTGGTCATCATCTCCGGCAGCCGCTGCTTTAAGGGTGATGAAAAGGGAGGGGAGCCTCTAACAGGGGTATTGGCAAGGAGGTGTAAAAGGAATCCTTTCCAAGAGACTTGGCCTATGTAATTAAGGTTCTGACTTAATACATGAAAACTAAAATCATACTGAATTAAACATTGCTATGATATGTGGAAGGGGAGGTGGTCTTCAGAGTGTCTCAATAACTTCTGTTCCCCTCCACACCACTTTCTTCTGCTGTCTCTTACGAGGTTACACACTTGCGGCTCGATTCACAAAGGGCTTCTGCACTCGTGGCGGGGGCCCCTCAGTCATGGCGGGGGCCCTGCACTCGTGGAGGGACCTCCGTAATGGGTAATTGCAGTATGGACGTCTCCACCACGAGTGTGGAGGCCCTTTGTACTCCCTTTTTCTCCCCATACCTTTCTGAAATCCTTCATCTGCTTATCTCACACATCAACATTTTCCTCTTCACACTGTCTTGCCACTCTCTTCTTCTGCACATACTACCGTTAATCTCCTGTCTTCATCATCCCGACACACACACCCACCAACTCAGCTTTAAGCATTGTATTTTATTTTACTTTGGCGCTGTCAATATTTTTACGCCTGTGTAGTTTTTTCATACCCTTTGCCATGAATCACAAATACAATTATCACATATGTGATCATCGCTCTGTGTGCTCTGCAGAGAGGCTAAGGATTGCATAGCGCCGTCTCTGTGCGCCTCAATTGGGACGCTTTGGATCTATGTCCAGGACTGCCTTGCCTCCATCTTCGGATTTTATGAATTATGTCTTCTGGCTCTTAAACTAATCAACTACTTTGAAGATTGTCTTCTGTTCGACCACACCTGTCGGAAGTGTCAGTGCGTGCTTTGTGATTCCAGCAGCCTTCGCTGGATCCCCATTCTTTTGAGTATCGTTCTGGGTTCTGGACATTTAGGATTTCATCTCTGGCAGGACTCTCATTGGGCTGCGTGCCCCTGCCTCTTTGGAAAACCCTCAGTGAGCAACCTAGTTTGGGGATCGCCCTTGACCCTTTGTTCCCCTTGGATTTTTTCTCTGCCCTCTACCGCCACCCTGGTTGGCTTTTATCCAATTTGCGCCCTGAAGAAGGTGTGACCACCCCCTTGGTCGTTTACCGAAACACACGGCGCTTACCCAGGACTGAACACAAGGACCCTGGACATTGAATGGCAAAATAGGATGCAACCATAATATTATTGTCTATATATGTAAAACCATTGTTTGTTGTACAACCATATATATCTTATCCTATCTCCCTTCATTCTAAGGAATGTACAACCATCTATGTACTTTTTATTGAGTTGCAATCAGTACCTTGAGATTCCATGTGTGTTCGAATTTCACCTTTAATCCGGTGTCTGTTACCAGTCCTTGTGATTTCTAAAGGTGCTTTGATTTTAACTTGTGATGTATGTGTTGTGTGATGGGCTATATTTGTAGGATGAATGGAATGTGTGGGTTTGAATGAAAGTGTGAGGGTCCGTGGGGTGAGAGTAGGAGATTTTCCAGAGTGAGTATTCATATTGTAGTTATATTAAGATGTTTGTATTCCATTTGATGGTTTGTGATTCAAATTGACACGATTAGAGTTGTCTAAAACTGTGACATCATTTATGTGGAAGTAAAGTTTTTTTCTAATAAATAGTCCTTGGCTTTCTGACATTATATTATCTGTTTTTCTTCGATTCACAAGGCACCATTGCGACTTCCCAGCGCGCTTGACATTCTCTTTTGAGGCATTCCCGTCGTGTTTATCGGAGCAGGCAGGTCTTTTGTTCTTTTTTGGGGTTTTGCATTTCCCCTGCTTTCCTGCCTCATTGTCCTGGTTTCAGGGGTCCTCTTTTTTTTGTGAATTTGCATATGCCTAAAACCTGAATGCCTTTATGACACACCAACAGACATTGTGAGAAATTCACACCACTTTCAGACCCATATCCAGAGCTTTCACTCATGCCCCGTCATGAACACTCACCCATAAATGGAGCTCACCTAGATGCATAGCGGCAACTTGGTTCATGTTAAAGAGTTATATGTTGCATAAAAAAACTACAGAAACACAACATATAGAAAAAAACTAATGCCAGTAGGAAATACAAGTTGAAGTAAAAATGAAATGTAAATAGGGAGTGCATCGGTTTTATGGATTACCTCGATGCATTCAACAGTCATTTTTAGGTCTCGGCCTGCACCAGCGCTTGCGCTGGTCTGGCCGAGAGTTTTAGTAAGTGGGTTTTGGAAGTGCAAACACTGGCTTTCGGCTGGCGACCAGCTTGAGTTCACGATGGCGTGCACGCGCAGCTGCCATCTGTTGTTTCCTATCTCTTCCTCATTTCCTCGTCATGGCTCATTAACTCTCTGGACTCTGATGTTTCAATCGCAGCAGCAGCTCACATTACCAACTGAGGGCCCTGGACTACAGTCACATGAAAAACAACAGCGATTAGCATTGAAATGCAAGCTTTTTTTGTCTAGTTAGAAATATTGCTTCGGTGGGTTGATTTCACCTTATATCGCTATTTGTTTTATATTGGGAGTCACAGCCTAATTACCAGTATTTTTGTCTCTCACTGTTTTTTTAAAAATATTTATTCGCGCAAAGCACAAAGCTATATTTAAGGTTACTTTTTCCGCGTCACTTCTTCACTCTATTTAAACTCCACACCCCCACTCTTATTGTCTCTCTCCTTCTCTCTCTCTCCCCTCTCTAATTCTCTCTCTACTTAATTAACTCTCCCCTCTCTATCTTTTTTAGCCTTTCATTCTCTCTCACCCCTTTATCTGTTTCTCTTTCAAACTCCTTCATTCACTCTCTCTCCCCTTCTTTCTCTCTCTATCCCGCTCCACTCTTTATTCTATGTACACCCTTTCTCTCTCTTTCTCTCTCACTACCCTCTCTAATTGGGCATTATATCTTCACTCTATCTCTCACTCGGCAACACCACAGCATCACTCAGCGCAACCACAGCATCAATCAGAGCCAGCACAGCATCAATCAGAGCCAGCACAGCATCACTCAGCACCAACACAACATCTCTCAACGCCATCACAGCATCACTCAACGCCATCACAGCATCACTCAGTGCAACCACAGCATCACTCAGTGCAACCACAGCATCACTCAGCACAACCACAGCATTACTCAGCACCACAACAGCATCACTTAGCGCCACAACAGCATCACTTAGCGCCACAACAGCATCACACAGCGCCACAACAGCATCACTCAGCGCCACCACAACATCACTCCGCGCCACCACAACATCACTCAGCACCACCATAGCTTTACTCAGCGACACCACATCATCACTCAGGGCCAACACTGCATCACTCAGCACCACCACAGGATGACTCAGCACCACAACAGGATGACTCAGCACCACCACAGGATGACTCAGCACCACCACAGCATCGCTCAGCACACCACAGCATTGCTCAGCGCCACCACAGCATCGCTCAGCGCCACCACAGCATCGCTCAGCGCCACCACAGCATCGCTCAGCGCCACCACAGCATTGCTCAGCGCCACCACAGCATCGCTCAGCACACCACAGCATCGCTCAGCGCTACCACAGCATCGCTCAGCGCCACCACAGCATCGCTCAGCGCCACCACAGCATCACTCAGCGCCACCACAGCATCACTCAGCGCCACCACAGCATCGCTCAGCGCCACCACAGCATCGCTCAGCGTCACCACAGCATCGCTCAGCACCACCACAGCATCGCTCAGCATCGCCACTGCATCGCTCAGCACTGCCACTGCATCACTCACCACTGCCACTGCATCACTCACCACCACCACAGCATCACTCAGCGCCGCCACAGCATCACTCAGCGCCGCCACAGCATCACTCAGCGCCGCCCCAGCATTACTCAGCGCCACCACAGCATCACTCAGTGCCGCCACAGCATCACTCAGCGCCGCCACAGCATCACTCAGCGCCGCCACAGCATCACTCAGCGCCGCCACAGCATCACTCAGCGCCAAGACAATATCACTCAGCACCACCACAGCATCACTCAGCACCACAGCAGTATCACTCAGCAACACCTGAGTATCATTCAGCATCACCTCAGCATCATCTCCGCAACAGTCACCACCACCACCACTACCACCTCATCATCACTCAGCACCACCTCAGCCTGCTCTCGGAATCTGGCATCTGTTGATTCTCTCCTAGCGTCTGGCCGCTGCTAGTGTTATAATACAGGTACTAGTTCCCAACCTTCACCCTCCGATTGTTTATGCCCCCTCAAAAAAAAAGCTTTAACAAACAACCATTGCAATAGGCAGAAACAAGTTGCCAGCATTGCAAGAACAAAAGAAAACGGAGAATTTTTTATTGTAAATACTTTTTTTAATATGGTCATTGAGTTTTACATAATGCCTTCTTGGTCATATATAAAGTAACAAAAATGCTTCTGACACTTTTTTATTATAACTTTTCAGCATGCCGCACAGCAGCCACACTTCTCTACAGCACAGCTTGAAGACATTGGCAAAGTCAATAGCTCTGGCTAAACACTTATAAGGCCCCAAAGGCGAGACCTATTGGCTATGCCAATGCTTGTTGGGAATGCATCGAGGGAATCCATAGCTTTGCTTTGGCCTGTGAAGCACATGCATTAAGAACCCAATAGGGAAAAATGTTAAAGCCGGGGATGTTCTAACCTCATGCACCAAGAATTAATGACAAAGCAATGACTTTTAATGTAAAACAGGCAAAGGAAAGAAATATTCATCTAGTAGATGAATTGCACAATGTGAAACCAGAAACTCTGGGATCAATCCCTGCTTCCCTGCTCGAACAAATTGTGTGAACCTACACAAGCTATCACACAAAAGCACCTTTGAATGCGTAAATTCAGGAAGTGTGCTGTACAATAACCTCTTGTGTCTGATTTTAAAGACTATATTGTTGCTACATCTTTAATAAGAAACTAGGCCACACACAGAGCACACATGACAGCTGACATGCCTCTGATTTGCCAGCAATAAAATTACCAAAATGATAAAAACACTGGCCTCTCCTTACCTCAATTGACATCACCAATGAAGCTCCCCTGTTTTCATTCAAACGTGGGCGCAACATTAAAGACCACATAGTCCGAGCATATAAACAAGCCCGAGAGGAGACTATGGTGCAATCATTCTTAGGTCTCCCTCCTGTAGTAGGACACTTTAAATGTGGTAACTGTGTTGCATGTCCACTCACGAAAAACACAAAAACTTTTGAATATGGCACAACTAAGCACCAATTGAACTCCTTCTCTAACTGTAACTCAATGAATGTAATCTACTGTGTCAAATGTCCTTGCAACCTCATCTATGTGGGACAAACAACCCAGAAAGTTTAAGCAAGAATCAGCCAACACAAAAGCCGGATACGCTGTGGTATCACGACTGCCCCATTGGTGGAACATTTCATTGAGAAAGGACACTCTGAACAAGATCTACGCTGGCAAGTGATTGACAGCTTTCGCCCACACAAGAGAGGGGGTGATCCCAAGCAACTCTTAACAGGCTGGAATGTAAATGGATGTTTAACTGTCGTTCCATTGAAAACGGACTCAATACTCTTGAAGAATGGAACATGATCCTGTAAAGTCACTCAGCTCAATGTACAGTTGTTGAATTTTGAACTTTTTAATTGTGTATGTATCCTTATAATATTATGTAATGTTGTCTCCACCTTGATGCAAATGTCTATTACTCTAGAACTTCTCTCTCCCTTATATACGGGCTCTTCCAGAACCTTTTTGATTACCCCCATTACTTCACGGGTACTCTGGGTTGCCCCTACAATAAATCATTAATCAGTGTAGAACCCATCTTGGCTTGCACTGCACATGCGCATTAACCAGCTCTTCCTTAGTGCCTTCCCAATATGGCGGCGCTTTACAATCTAGCTTCTAGCATCGCCTCCTGTGCCCATGCGCGTCACTCGCGGCACCCCATTTAAATTATTCAGCTGCCACGCTTCAGTATCAGCTACGCGGTCGAGCAACACAGGGATCGCTTCGCTCATTACCAGCAGGCTCTCACAAGTAAATCATTAACCAGTGTAGAACTCATCTTGGCATGTACTGCACATGCGCATTAACCGGCTCCTTCTTAGTGCCTCCCAATATGGCGGTGGTTTGCAGTCTAGCCTCTAGCATCGCCTCCTGTGCCCATGCGCGTCACTCGCGGCACACCATTTAAATTATTCAGCTGCCACGCTTCAGTATCAGCTACGCGGTCGAGCAACACAGGGATCGCTTCGCTCATTACCAGCAGGCTCTTACAAGTAAGTCCGTTTCCATCATGACCTCCGCCCTCCCAATAACCAGGCTTCTGATTTTTCCCTAGTACCTCCGGAAGACGACAATCCGATTACCCAATCATGCCGCCTTTCTCCTTTTTCCCCTTTTTTCACCCTTTAGAGATTGATTCTCCTTTCTGGCCCTTCCGGAACTCACGTCCTAGCCATCCACAGCCTATCCAACGACTGTGCCCTTGCTGTAGAGCTTGACTCTCTTGCCCGTCACTTCCTGAACAAAACGCCCTTATTTTCCAGGGTCCTTTCCTTCGGCTGCGGCCCCCCTCGGCCTTGAAGTAAGTACAGCTTCCCTTCACGCCGCTTGCACTTTAGTAGCCCAGGCCATACGACCCACATTAACCTCTCTTCCTACCTTGCAGAACCCCACAGGCTCCGTCCTGCTCGCTTAAATCCATTACCAAGCTGCACTTCAGAACTTACGATGCCCCTTGGATACTGAACAACCTAAGTAAGTCCCTCTCCTTGGAACACTACACACCTCGCCTGGCTTCTAACCTCCCTGTCACCCCAGGGCCCCTGCCCCTACCGTAATACTCTTGATTACACTTCCCTTGTTTAGTCGTGCCTCGCAATCAAGAACCGGCTGCCTCCCGCGCGCATCCACTCTCCCGTGCGCCGTTACTACCCTCCTCCTCTAGCACAGCGTTACTACCAAGTACACCCCTCGCATGCCATCCTCGAATTGAAAAATACCCCATTGCTCCAAATTTACATGAAGCCCTGGAACTACCTCCCACTTTGAGGCATAAATCCACATGTAACCTCCAATTCTTCATTCTTGATTCCGATGTTTCTAATTACCTTTCCATTAACTTACCATCGACTGAGGTGTATTTCATGAATTCCTAATTAGTATAGGTATTGTTATTAAATTGGTTGCCCCCCTTTTTTCGGGACCATTGTTTTGACTCCTGGTTTTCCTTTTAATAGATTCTACTTGCTCACACTTGTTCCGTCCTGAAGATGATCTTACATTCATAAGATCGAAACGCCGTCGACCTTTACAACTAAAAAACTCCATTACTGCAATTAATTACTTAGGAGTTTTTAACACTGTTGTTTTCAATGCGATGTAAAGTTTGTAATGTCACAAACACCTCTCACTTCACGCACTTTCACTTTTATGTGTGAGCACCAGAACTATTAATATGCAATTATGTTATGATACTCCATTTATGCCGTTAATAAATGTGATGCCATACCAACTTTGTGTCCCAGCATCTATTGCATAATTAGTCCCGCCTGGACTATACTACCTTGCGCTATCTGATTAATGCTGCCTAAAAATAAATTCAGTAGCCTAGGCTACACGAGAACCCAAGCGGCCTCCCCTTGACCTTTGTCTTTACCATATACGTAATTACCCCTGGTCATATTACTGGGGTTCCCTTGTTGTTTAAATATACTGATTTCACTAGTGGCTTTGTCTCCAGGGTGGGGAAGAAATGTATTTTTCTAAGGCTCATGTTTTAAAACTATCACTTTTAATAAATGCATCCCAATGCAGTGATACAATCTGACGTACCAAGGTGAAACGCTTCCATGTTACAGAAATTCACTTTTTAATTTTGAAGCAACTTTATCATATTTTCCATGATGTTTGTTGCATGCTTTACATTGTAAAGCTGCAGAAATCTTATGTTTTAAGTGATCTGTCTTTATGCTCATTGCTCTTTGAAGTTACCTATAGCCTTTCAATGTTTCTAATGGATTTCACAGACTGCAAACACTGGTTGAAAAGCAAAGTTTTGAGGGCCTTTCTGAATGTCAGGAGATCTTTCTTACTTTTTAGTTCTAAGGGAAGAGCGTTCCATAGTCTGGCAGTGCCCGCAACAAAGCTTCTGCCTCCCCAGCAAGACTGTTTAGATTTCTGGACTACTAAATTGTATACTGATGCCGAGCGTAATGGTCCAAATGGAGTGTATCATTGGAAGCTTTACTTAAAGTATTTGGGTCCAGTGCCATAGAGTGCCTTAAAGGCAATGCACAACGCCTTAAAGTCAATCCGTTTCTTCACCGGAAGTCACTGGAGAAGATCAAATGTGTGGGAGATTGACTCATATTTGGGAATGCCCAGAAGTAGACGGGCTTCGGCATTCTGTAGAATCTGAATTTTGTTGAGCGATTTTTTCTGGATGTTGAGGAAAAGGGCATTGCAGTCGATCTTGGACATTACAAGTGCAACGGTAACAGTTTTTTTGAAAGCTAGAGGTATGAAGGGGAAGATTTTCCTTAAAAAGTGGTTGAAGTCAGGGTGTTAATGTGGCCCTCGAAGGAAAGTTTGTTGTCAAAGGTCACACCTAGATTTTTGATTTTGGAGACAGGTGATGGTAAGGGACCATGTTCCTATGGCCACCAGGTTTGGGACCAAAAGGAATTATCTGTGCCAAAGAGTAATATCTCCGTTTTGCTAGAGTTGTGCTTTAAACAATTCGAGGACATTCATTTCTCAACTTGAATTAAACAATCGTGGAACCAGGTAGCTGTTTCCTCTGGATCACTAGTTATCGTTATAACGATTTGAGTGTCATCAGCGTAGGATACTACCGAAAACCCAAAAGACTTAATGAGACTGGCCAGAGGAGTGACATAAACATTAAAAAGAGTAGGGCTCAAAGAAGAGCCCTGTGGAACACCGCAGGGAAGTGAGAAAGTGGGTGAGTTAAAATCTTCAATAGCTACTGAGATCTCGGTTAAAGAGAAAAGACTTAAGCAGGGCAAGTGCTAAATGCTTAACCCCGATGGATATTAAACGGTCTAGGAGAATCTGCAGACAGGTCTAATAAAATTAGTGCTGCGCTGCCACCTTTATCCAAGGTCTGTCTGATTTGCTCTGAAGCTGTAATAAGGGCAAGCTCCGTGCATTGGTGGCTCCTAAAGCTGAACTGGGTGGAATCGAGATGTTCATAGCTCTCAATGTAAGAGGTAAGTTCCGCATTCATGGCTTTTTCCACGATTTTTGCAGGAAACTGAAGCCTCGAGATTGGCCTATAGTTATTAGGCTCTGTATTGTCCAAGTTAGGTTTTTTCAGAAGAGGAAGGACGGAGGCACGTTTCCATTTAGCAGGGAAATGGCCTGTACAGAATATTCGATTAAAAATAGTAGTCAGATGTTCTGATCTGCGGTCACTGACACAAAGCTATTGCCATCAGGCAAACCAGACACACAACATGATCTTTTACCATATGGAACTTAATCTGCACTTTGCCACACAGACACGTGCCACTTTTTACCACACAGGAAATTCTTAATGCAAGGTACATGTTATGATATGTTATGTTATGCTATCTTATCAAGTGCTAGTGAGCATCCTGTCGCTGGAGCAGCTTAAAGAAGTAGAGGATTCCAACAGCATGTCTGAGCAGAGAAGGAACTTCATTCCATCTCCAGGGAGCATGACAGTAAAATGCACTGACAGCACAGTGAGAGCTGGATATGGGGAACCTCTAAAAGGTTAGAAGAGGCAGAGAGCAGGGAGTGGTTGGGGGCATACTTGCAGATGAATCTTATGAAGTATTTTGGGCTCAAACCCTAAACAGACTTGTGGGTCAGTCAGAGAGTTTTGAAAATGACACTCTTGACTGGGAGCCAACGTAAGGCTTCCAAGTGAGGAAGTGAGAGGTTATGTGAGCGTGGATAGAAAGGTTCAGGATGGCTCTAGCTGCTGCATTTTGGACCCTTTGAAGTTGAGATGTAGGTCTGGCATAAATGCCCAGGTATAAAGCGATGCCATAGTAAGTTTAGAAATGATTAAAGCTTGGACTATGGATTTGCCAGATGTCTCAGGAAGATATTTTAAAACGATTCTAATCAATTTAAGAGCAATAAAACAAAAGGAAGTGATGTGATTGACTTGAGGGCCCATAGATAGGTCTTGGTCAAAGACAATTCACTGAGCTAACAGGAAAGGAGCCTCGAATCAAACAGTAGGGACACTATTCTGTAGACCGGATATAGGGAGAAGAGACCAAGAGTATGACTTTCGACTTATCAGAATTATTCTTAAAATAGTTTGCATGCCTGCAATTATTCACTGCTTGCATAGCTTGTTGGAATTTGATTTTGCAAATACTGGAATCTTTAGGGATCAGGACCGCAATCTGAGCATCATCTGCATTCAACAGGATCTGAAATCCGAAAAACCTGGCAACAGCATAGGGCTTAAAGTAAAGCCCTGAGGAGCCCAGTGGTCGATGGAGGTAGCTCCTGCACAAACATAAGTAGAACAAACAGATTGAGTCTGGCCTGTCAGGAAGGATTTGATGCAGGAGAGAGCTAAATCACCAACCTCAGTGCTCCCTTTTCTTCCCATTAGAGTTGCATGATCCACCATATGAAATGTGGCTGACAAATCCAGAAGGATCAAAGCATTAGAGTGGTCAGCGGCAGAAATCAAGCCAGTCTCAGTAGTGTGGTTTGATCTAAAGCCTGACTGGGCAATGTCAATAACTGGGTGAGTTTCCAAAAAGTCTACCAGTTGATTATCAACAATCTTTTCCATGATTTTGGCAGAAATGGGAAGCAGTGTGATGGGCCTGTCGTTGGCTGGGGACATAGGGTCAACCAAAGGCTTATTTTACCAGGGGTATTCCCTGATCGTGTTCTCAAAAAGCCCCTTACCTTTAGGCGTGTGAAGAGGAACGTAGGAATCTAATGTTTTTAACAGCCAGTTATTGAGGGTGTCAAGAGCTGAGTTGCGGTCAGTATCCGACTATGGTAGTGCTGGGATAACCAGTCTAAGAAATACAGCCAAAGTAACTTTAAACCAGTCTTTTCTGGGTTTAGGTTGGAAAAAGAGCTTGAGTTTCCAGCACAAAGAACTTTTACCAGGGTGAAACTTTACCACACGGACATTTGCTGCCTTTTAAAACACTGGACCTCCTTAATCCAGTGTTTTAAAAGGCAGCAAATTGATAAATTTAGAATAACGATATTTACCACACGACTGTTTTACACATGGAGCCTTTTACAGGCGGGGCAATAACCACACAGGACATTTGTCTCTTTTACCGCACAGCAGCTTTATTGACTAAGCATTTATTGCAAAGGGCTTAACTGAGCAGAAATGTTTTCACATGGCATTTATCACACAGGATCTTTGCCACACAGACATTTGCCACCTTTTACCAGAAGGGACATTAACACAGTAGGAACTATACTACACTAACATCTGTCACATGGAACAGGATATAGTCCCTTCATGACTGTATATCGACGTGGGTTATTTTTGCGACTGGGGCACTAACCACAAGGGCATTAGACCTCAGGGACTTTTATTGAATTGACTTTCCCAAAAAAGACTTTCACCACCTTTCAAATTATGTTTTTTCCAGCATTCCTTTACCATACAGCTCCTTTTCACAAACTACCCCACCATATCTCAAGCCTCTTCCCGGGAGTCTCGTGCAGCCATCTCCAATCTTATGCACCGTTCTTTGGCAACTCTTATGGACCCCGACCCCACAGAGCCCTCTGCATAGCGGGCTGCGGAGTACATTTCACTGCTCCTTCATCATTTCCAAATACAGATAAATTATGCTACACTTCTAAAAGAATTAACATTTTCAAACCCTCATCACAAATGTGAACCAAGAGCCATATCATGATAGTCTTTTCTGGTGCAGCGCAGAACTGAGCTCCTGTTTTATGCGCCTACAGTGCATAAAGAGAATTCATTTAACCCGATATTTTTTCTGTGTTAGTGTTTTATTTTTTAGATAATGCAGCTCAGAAACAGAAGGAGCAAACCGTGCTCCCTGTTTCCTAGCTGCACTATCGAAAATAAAGCGCCAAGTCAGGTAACCACCGGTTAAATGAATGCACTTTGCACTCTGCAGGCGCATAAAACAGGAGCTCAGCTCTGCGCATGAAAATCCCATCTTGATACCCGGCCCTAGGCACGTCTCCAATGTTTCCGATCGAAGCTGGCAAAGCCCACCTGGTGCCCACTGATGCCATGCGGGTGCAGGAGCCGCAGAGGTTCGTGGAGACGCGCTGTCCGGGCACCTAGGTACCGGCTGACCTGCAGAAGTTGCCACGTGTGGTATGGCGAGGAGACATTAAGTCTGTGTATCCGGTGTGCTGAGTGGGTCATGGACTCAGCATGACCCTGGTGTTGTACGGGGAAGGGGGCAATTGATGATGAATAAAGTGGGCGTCGTGGGATAGGCCCTTGTTAAACAAGTGTCGGCGAGTTTGTTTTAAACAGATGATAAACACATACTGTTCGATATGGTTCGCCGTGGAATCTTTCGGAGCTTGTCGGCGTGTTTTTAGTGCGCTCAGCTGAAAGGGGGCATCAAAATGTGTGTGGGATTAGAGACATCTATGCTTATGGGAGCACCAGACATGTCAAAACATGCCCCGGCATGAACACTGGGTTCTGTAGAACGTCTGTGCGTCATGAAGTGAAGTTTCTGGAACTGTGTCTCAGACAAAAATCAAATAACTCCCTCAACCTCTCATTTTACAACTCCCTTCACCTGCATGCAGCATGTGTGCAGCCGCGTGTTTATTATAGACGCTCCCTTCCCCTTTTCCACCCTCTACATCCTCACTCTAGCATCTTTCCCGCCTCCCAACAACTCCGTGCCACGAGGTTTGTTATTTCTAAGCAGCGCCTTGCAAATGCCCGATAGACAAATCAGCGAATGTGTATACCACGAACAAGGTGAGAGACACTGAACCAGAAGGACCACAGATTAGGCCCGCGTGAGCTTGTATGGCTGCCAAGGCCGTGGATAAAAATAAGCCCTGCGCCATACCAACAGACGGCGCTGAAAGGCGTGCCAGATAAATGTCATCACGGCACATCACGCGCAAAAGGGACTGGGAGCGTCCAGGGGACGCAGTTATTCAGGTCAGTATGGTGGCTTACTACAGGCTGCTTGCTGATGTTAGGTAACACCTGATGCCTCCGTAGGTGGGATTAAAGCGTTTTTAGAATTAAAGCTATGTGTTCACAGTCACTGTCCCGCCAGCGATCGATATGATGATTTAATGTTAAAAAATGCTAGGAAAATGTTTTTTTTAAAAACCTTTAGCACGAAGAAGACACGTGAAAACTGTGCTTACTCTTGAATTAGATATCTGTTTGCGCTTCTTTGTCCGGCAGTGCTCTCTCCCAGGCAAACAGCATTGGGCCCGATTCATAAAAGTAAACTGAGACGAAAGTCTAACTTTACGACTTTTGGTATTCACAAAGGGCATTTACTACTAGTAAATACCCTTTGTGAATACCAAAAGTTGAACTTTACGCCTTCGGTATTCTCAAAGGGCATTTACGAGTAGTTGGGCATTTACGAGTAGTAAATGCCCTTTATGAATACCGAAAGTCGTAAAGTTAGACTTTCGGCTTATTTTACCTTTGTGGATCGGGCCCAAAGTTTCTAGGGTGCAGGCAGTATCAGCAGCTTCTAAGCATCTCAATACGGTAGATAACAAGCCTTGCTAGTGCCCAAAACTTCATTATTCATTGTGTTGCCCAAACATGGATGAAAGGCTGAGTAAATCCCTTCAGGATTCGAACTTGTGGCCTGCATGTTCCAGAGAGTTATCGGCAGCAAGTGCAGTGCTTTAAGTGGGCAGGTACTGTCAGGTACTGAGTACCTGTACAGTACTTTAATATCTCTCAGCAGAGAGGCAATACTTTTAACTGGAGAATAAAAACTCGGGTATAATGCACCTGCACTTCTATATCTCCATTTCAAGCACTGACAAGGAGCAAGTGTATATATATATATAAACCCACTGACCCATTTTATCAACATTGTGTTTTATTTGTTATATTCGCGCTATTTTTTAAGAACCGCCATTGTCCCGCGTAACTCTGGGGAAGTGCGCAGGAAAAGGAGAATGGGTTTAATCGGGTTTCACTTCAAGAGCAACAAGAGGGATGGCAGGCAGGTCATGTCGAAAGAGAATTACATAGAACAAAGCAAGGAAGGTCAGTCACAGTGCAAGGTCTAGTCACACCTGCTGAATAGGAATGAGTGCAGCCCAGTACTGGCATGGCAAGGCAAAGCCTGATTACCTCCCGGGGCCACTCCCTCGACCCCTTCCTAAGGTATTCAATCAATCGATCAATCGACTCGGATTTGTAGAGCGCGGCTAATCACCCTTGAGGGTATCTAGGCGCTGGATATCCGCTCGAGTATTGTATCGCTATATAGGCTTCTCTTAAGCTTTTTTACATTTTAAATATTCCCTTTCCAGACACTACTGCCCTGACCCTCTTGGAGGAGCCATAAAAGGTATCAAAGCCCCTCCTGGTTCTTCTCTGTCTCCTTCAGAGACAGGTATCTTTTGCCCTTGAATCGATCTGCAGCACCTCCCCCCCGCCGCAGTGTAGCTTCACAATCACAGTTGTGGTGAATATTTGTTATGGGGGTTTGGCACGTAGCAGGCAGACTGCAGGCTCCTTTGGCTTTTATTATGCCGCCTTCCTTATTTACCTGCACGTCTGCTCCCAACTGATTTTCATTCTGCATGACCTTCATGCCGATGTCGAGGGGTGGGTGCACTGGCGTAGCAAGGGGGGGGCGGAGGGGGCGGTACGCCCCGGGCGGCACGAGATTTGGGGGCGGCAGGTAAATTTATCGCCAGCACCCCCCCCCCCCCCTCTTAGGCGCTCGGCGGCGGCAAAAGGCAGGGACCGCCACGGGCGGCAGAGTGCCTAGCTACGCCACTGGACCGTGGGTGGCACCTGCTCTGCTGCTAGGGGCTGGTGTCGCTTTGAGGTCTCCAGTGTGAATGCAGGAGACTTGCCTTTCTTGGTCGAGTTTTGATCTTGTAGATTGCAATTTGACCTATTTCTGACAATATACATAGAATGGGCTTTGAGTTCATCCCTTTCAACCATTGGCTTCCTTTGGCGAGTCTCTTTCAGCCAGTGGCTTGAGACTTTGTCAATCAAGTCTTGGCTTAACCTAGTGAAGTACAATACTCTCACCTAATTCTATTGGCTGTTTGAATGTATCCTTCCAACTCCACTCCGAGGCTTGCATAAACTGCATGAAGACCTACTTTACAACTATAGCCCTCTCTGTTCACTCCTGCTAGTTCCCTCCGTTGTGTATTGGTCTAATGTGCAAACACAGCTTGCGTCAGCACATTAACTGAGACCTATTGGCTTTGCTACTACTTGTTACTCCTTTTTTTTTTTTTAGATCATTTTATTGCAAAGAAAACACACAAGAACAACAGTGACACTGATCATCATACACTGTAGCACCCTGACACGGCCATAGTAATGCGTAACTCCATCAATCTCAAGAAATTCCCTTTTCCACCTCCCCTCCCCCTTCAACAATTCACCCGGCAGCTCTGGAGGCTGGGCGCCCCAAGCACAAAGCATCAAGTTCAGGACTCACAGTTGGGGCACATAGTCCACCCCAATAGTCGTTCCATTTCCCCCATAATTTGGCCCATTTTTTAGGACAGCCTGTCCCTCGTAGATCACCCTCTCTGCCAGCATGCACCAGTCCATGTCACTCTTCCACTCACCCAGCTGCGATATTGCGCTTAGTCACCATTAACCCCAATGTCATCCAGATCTGGTTCATATGGGTGAGGTCAGTCTCTTCCCAGACATTTAGGAGGCACCACTTTGCAGAGGCCTCGATATTGCCCCCACACACTTTGTTCAGGCAGTTGACCACTGATTCCCAGTACAACTGAATGGAAGGGCTACTCCATATCATGTGAAAAAACATACCCATTTTGCCACAGTTCCTAATACACAGTGGAGTTGCTGCTCTGCCCACTTTTACCATGGTAGTACACGCATAGTAGCATCTGTGGAGAACTTTTAATTGCACCAGATGAAATCTGAAACTGATAGCTACCTCCCGGGGGGATGTCAATGCTTCAGGCCACTCATCGCCCACCACGCCCTCAAGGTCCCTCTCCCATTGTTCCTGCAGGCTATTTAATGCGTCGGGTGAGTTATTGATCAGTTTGTAAATGAGGGAGATTGATTTTCTGGGCATGTAATTGTTTAGTAATCTGTCCTCGAGCGGGGAGGATTCAGGGAGTTCCTCCCCCTTTGTCAACGCCCTTTGCGAATGATATTCTCTTTGCAGTTCTGCAAATGGGATCACCCCTCCCTGTGTCCACAGGTCTCCCCCCCTGGAGACGCCAACAATGTCCCATTTGTTAAAACCTCGCTGTATTCACAGTGTGCCCAGCCGCACAGTGTCCCATAGGGGAGTGGCCTGTGTGATCTTATCCCTCCAACCCAGGGCGTTTAGTGTTGTATGCCAAAAAGTAAGTGTAACCGATGTTGGGCTCGGGAAGGACGTGCTGCGTATTCCTCCATAAGTGGCCCTAAGGTAACCCCTCAGTTGCATCACCTGCCTATCCATGCGGTAAGCTGGTTCCCCATTTGGGAGATGGATCCAGTGGTTGATGGCAATGAGTTGCGCCGCCCAGTAATACTTCTGTATATCTGGCAGGGCTTTGCCCCCATCGTACCAGCTCCTCGTCAGTTTTTTAAGGGCTATCCGCGCTGGTCCCCCATCCCACAGTAGTGTACAGGATTCACTTTCGACTGCCTGAAAGTAGGTTGCTGGAACTGGATAGGGTGTGTTCTGGAGCACGTAGAGAAAGCGGGGCAGGGCCATTATTTTGAATAGGGTGGCTTTCCCCAAAAGGGACACAGGCAGGGCTCTCCAATGTTGAACATCTCTCCGGAGACGTGCAAGTGGCGGCTCTAAGTTGTGTGTGAAGAAGACACCGGGGTCTGCGGTGATATAAATCCCTAGGTAACGGAACCCCTCCTCTGTGATGCTAACTGCACAGTCTCAGGGCAGACGTAGCGCATTCCTAAGAGGGAGATAGATTAGGGATCTGTTCCAGTTGATAGTGTAGCCCGAATACTGATGGAACAGGGTGAGGATTTGCATTATTTTGTCGAGGGTAGGGACCAGGTCCAAACCGTAAAGTAAAATGTCATTGTCGTAAAGCGAGATCCTGTTGTCCCGCACTTCAGTCCCCGAATCAGCGGATCGCATCTAATACAGGCCGCCTACGGCTCCAGGACCAGGACAAATATTAAAAGGGAAAGTGGGCATCCCTGTTTTGTGCCACGCTGAAGACGAAAGACAGAAGGCATGCCCCCGTTCACTGTTCCTGAGCTAGGGGAGCAGTGTGCAGGAGGCGCACCCACACCCTTAAACATGAGCTGAACCTCAGCTTGGCTAAAATCTCGAACATGAATGGCCAGTTGACCGTGTCGAAAGCCATTCGCGCAACATGTGAGAGTACGAGGACATCTTCTCGAATCTCCACAGCCCCCCAAAACACCATGCATATGACGCAAATTGAGGGCGGTGTTCCTTCCTGGCATAAGGCTGGACTGGTCCGGATGGATCAACTTCTTGACCACCCAGACCAGGAGAAAAGTCAGCAGTTTTGCCAAAATCTTCAGCTCTGTGTTCAATAGCAAGATTGACCTGTATGAGGCACAGTCCTCCAGCAGCTTCCCTCTTTATGAATAACTACAATATTGGCTAATCTCTGGTCTCTGGGCAGAAAGTCCACTTCACTGCTTTTCTTTAACATTTGTAAGAGTCAGGGCGCGACCTTAGAGGCTGTGAGCTTGTAAAGCTCAATAGGTAGGCCATTAGGGCCCACTGCTTTGGCAGGGGTTAAGTCATGGATCAGCTGCATAACTCTATTTTCTGTCAGCTCCTGTTCTAGAAGTGCTCTGTCCGACTGTGAAAGCCCTGGGAGTTGAATGTCAGCCAATAGTTTGCATGAGTGTTCGGTCGTGACAGTGAGTGCCGGGGAGTAGAGGTGTGTGTAGTAGGCCGTGAAGGCATTTGCCACTCCCTGTCTGTTCCTCACCCGCTCTCCCCTCTCTGTCAGTATTTCAAGGACCCATTCGCTGGCTCTGTCCTTCTTGTTGAGACAGGCCAGAAGCTTCCCTGAACTGTCTCCCACCTCACAGAAGCGATGTTGGGTTGCGCGGTAGCTAGCTCTAGCAGTTTCTTTTGCAGTGTCACTATATTCTTTCTGTTTCAAAGTCAAGGTGTGGTGTAAGCCCTCTTGTACTGTATCAGTGAGCTTGGACTCTGTCTCCTGAATCTTCCACTCCAGTATCTCTAGACGGGCCCTTTTTAGGTCTCGCCTAGCGCAGCGCGCATGCGTTGCACTGCGAGACTTTTAGTAAGGGGCTTCAGAAAGCTGACCACACGCTCGTGCGTGTGTTTTTCTTTTTCTCACAGGCTATTGGGTTTTGCGTGCGTCTTTCTAAGAAAGACATACAAAAGGGGATGATGGACGGAACGTTTGAGCCAATCAAACACTCACCCCCAGTCAACTGATCTGGGTTTAATCCATCATCATTCTTTAGCTCACTCCACCACCCCAGTTCAGACATGGCCATATGCAAATCAGTCTGACCCTGTGCCTCATGGGAACAGTCCAGCCCGAACTGCCAAGCCATGTCTTCCCTGGACCGGAAACAAGCATCCTAGGACCGGTTTCTGGCATTCCAGCCGTCATCAGCCAGGCTTCCTTGAATCCAGTGGCAAAGTGAGCAAGGGACCCACGTCTGGGCATACCCCCGCCAACTTAGGGCGAACAAAGCGATACAAAAGGGGATGATGGACGGAACGCTTGAGCCAATCAAACACTCACCCCCAGTCAACTGATCTGGGTTTAATCCATCATCATTCTTTAGCTCACTCCACCACCCCAGTTCAGACATGGCCATATGCAAATCAGTCTGACCCTGTGCCTCATGGGAACAGTCCAGCCCGAACTGCCAAGCCATGTCTTCCCTGGATGGAAACAAGCATCCTAGGACCGGTTTCTGGCATTCCAGCCGTCATCAGCCAGGCTTGCTTGAATCCAGTGGCAAAGTGAGCAAGGGACCCACGTCTGGGCATACCCCCGCCAACTTAGGGCGAACAAAGTGATACAAAAGGGGATGATGGACGGAACGTTTGAGCCAATCAAACACTCACCCCCAGTCAACTGATCTGGGTTTAATCCATCATCATTCTTTAGCTCACTCCACCACCCCAGTTCAGACATGGCCATATGCAAATCAGTCTGACCCTGTGCCTCATGGGAACAGTCCAGCCCGAACTGCCAAGCCATGTGTTAGACTTGGCATCTTTTGGCGTGTTTCCCTGACTTTTGCTTTCTGACCTCCCGGTTTTGACTCTGTTTTTGCTGGTGTGATGATTCTGCGCACCTTCCTCACTGCGGTCCAGTGGGAAAGTGCAAGTGCTCCTGTATAAAATGTGTTATGGATTGGTGTTTCCATGATTGGCCTATTTGGTTTATGTGTCAGTCCCTTGTAAAGTGCACTGAGAGTGCCAGGGCCTATAGACCAAATGCTGTTGGTGGGCTGCAGCACTGGATTGTGCCACCCACGCAAACAGCCCGTAAAGTGTAACTCGGGCCTGCCATCGCAGAGCCTGTGCGCAGCCTGGGGCTGCCATGTCGACTTGGCAAGTGCACACACTTGCAAGTCCCTAAACCTTCCCTTTGCTACATGTTAGTCACCCCTAAGGTAGGCCCAAGGTACCCCTGTGGGCAGGGTGCGTTGTACGCGAAAGGTAGGACATGCCCGGGTGTGTGCGGCATGTCCTGATAGTGAATGACAGCCTAGTTCGTTTTTCACTATTGCAAGGCTACCTGTTCCCCTAGGCCAGAACGGGCAGTTTTGATTATTACAGCTTATAATCCTAACTGACCCCGGGAACATGGTAGAAATTCGAGTTTAGTATGCCTGGACTCAGAATGATAAAATGCAGCTTTTAGTAAGGTTGGTTTTAACATTCTGTGTTTGAAAATACCACTTTTAGAAAGTGGGTATTTTCTTGTCTAACCATCCAAGCCTGCCTCTGCGAGATTGTGTATTCCTTGTCTGGAATGTGAGTGACAGGGGCTGGGGATGCCAGGAGACAGGGTGAGTCAGCGCAGGGCTGAATAGCCAGATCGACCTGTAGATGGGTGGGAGGGGTCGCACCTGGGCCCTGAATAGGACAGTGCCTTCCCTCCACAATGCTGGCTCCACCTCCTGTGGTGCGTCTGATGTCCCTGGCCTACTCACTGAAAGAAGGGACGGAGACTTGTCAACAAAGTGCTCCAGAACTGGTTTGGACTAGGCAAAGGCCTCTCTGCCTTCAGAGAACAAAGGAATTTGGGATATAAATATTGGGGCCCTGACCCCATGAATTTAGATCTCGCTGGAATCAAGGAACCTGCCAAGACGAAGAGCTGGAAGAGCTGCCAGGAGGAGTACTGCCCCTTTGCTGTGTTGTTGCTTTGTTGGGCTGGCCTGCAGCTGCTGCTTCTGCCTTGGGCAGTGAAAGGACTGGACTGAACTTTCTACAAACTTGTGCTGAGTACCTCCAAGGGCCAGGAACCGAGCTGGCCTCCTGTTAAGAAGTCTCAGGGACTACAAAGACTTCACAAGCCTCTGGGTACCGCTTCTGGAACGCTGTTTCAGTTGCCACAGAGGAAGGGAACCGCAACCGACTCCGTCAACCGAATCCATCCCTGGCCGGCGACCTGTTTGCACCGCAGACCGCATCGCCCCGCTTCGCATCGCAACCCTGGTCTCACCGTGGGCGACGTCCGACGCCGCCAACATCGAGCCGCTGCTTGCACCGTGACCTGTGGGCACCGCAGTTCGCATCGCATCGCTTCACTGGGCCAGCCGGACCAGACCGACACTGTCGCTGCAACTGGCTCAAGAGTCGAGACCGCACCGCATTTGGGGCACCGCTCGCACGTCTGCGACGAACTGCTCCGACTCGCGCCGCTGTCCGACGCCAGCTCCCGCACTCCGGCTAGGTCGCCTGCATTGCAACCTGTCAGCACCGCACCGAGCATCGTCTCACCCTGCATCGCACGCCTTGGACTCACCGACTCCGTCTGCACGACGCTCATCGAGCCGCTGCCTGCACCGCATCGAGGGACACCGCACCTTGCATCGCTCCGTCTTGCACCGCAACCGCGACGAACGCCGACCGGCTCGTACACTCCGTACCAGCCACAACGAGAAAGGTACTGTGACCGAGTCTGTTCACGACTCTGCTGGCCCGTATCGACGCGGTCGGCTGGAACTGTTAGACTCTGTGGTTTTCAGCATCGCGGTAGGCTCGGACGGAGCTACCGACTCGCACGAACTTTGCTTTTGTGCTATTCCTGCAAAGAAGAAGTTACCGTATCAAGCATTCATTCGTAAAGTATAGTATTGTGGATTTTTGTCGTAATTGGTCTTGTCTTAAGTATATAAAATATTGGTTATTTTTCTAAACTGGTGTGGTGTCCGTTTGTAGTGCTTACACTGTATTACTGTTGGTTATGTGCAAATGCTTTACACACTGCCTCTGAATTAAGCCTGACTGCTCGTGCCAAGCTACCACGAGGGTGAGCAGGGGTTACTTCACGAGTGTAACAACCCTTACCCTGACTAGGAAGAAGGGTCCCTACTTGGACAGAGGTGCAAGCCCTTGCCAACTAGAGATCCCATTTCTAACATTGGTTGTCAGCGGTGAGGATAGGACTTGCGTTTGCACTTGACTTACAGTGATTGGTGTGCACTACTACCATATCACAGACCATTACGTACCACATACTGGTTCTTTTTCTTTTGGCCTATTTTTGATCTTGCCAGTTTTCAACTCACGACTTTTGTCATGCCTGAATCAATTGCATCATCCGTTGCATCTCTGGAAGTTATCTTTGAGGAGGACAGGTTGGAATCCTACGCCGTAAAGGAGTTACGAGCGATTTGTAAAAACCTGAAAGTCCAAATTAAAGGCCTCACAAGGAAGGAGGAGCTACAGAAGGCGCTGAGGGCCTGGGTAGCAGCCAGACATGCCAATGGGCAGCCTGGTGATCTCAGTGAGGAGGCGGAGGAGCCTATTTCCAGGGTGGATGTGCTTTTGGGTAGGGGGAACCCGCCAGGTCGGGCAGCAGCAGTCTGTCCCCAGAGGAGCTGGAGGACAGGCGGGAGGCAAGGCAGTTCGAGCTGCAGAAGCTCAGGCTGGAGAGTGAGCGGGAGGAGAAGAGATTGGCCATAGAGGAGAGGAAGATGCTCTTAGAGCATGAGAGAGAACTGAAGGAGCTAGAACTTAGGAGTAAGTCAGGCTCAGATGGTGGCAGCAATTCGTCCAGAAAGGCAGACAGGATTGTGCACATTCCCAAGAACGTAGGCAAGGAGTTCAAGAAGGGGGATGACATACAAAGGTGGTTTCAGGGTTATGAGGCAGCCATACACATGAATGGGGTCCCTGAGGAGAATTGGGGAGCAGGATTGTGGCCACTTTTCCCGGAAGAAGCAAGGGATGCTCTGATAGCTTTGGGTAAGGGGTATCACCTCACCTATGCTGACATGAAGGATGCCCTTCTCACGAAGTATGGTCTTACTCCTGAAAAGTACAGGGATCAGTTCAGGTCCAGTAAGAAGTCTGATGTCAACACTTGGTTGGAATGTGTGGATGTGTTCTGCAGGTCTCTGGATGGTTGGGTGAAGGGCAGTAGTGTAACAGATTTTCAGGGGCTCTACAACTTGATTGCATGGGAGCACTTGTCTAGTCTATGTTTTGCAGATCTGCGCCAGCACCTAGTGGATAGTAAGCTAACTGACCCCAGGAAGCTTGCTATGGAAGCGGACCGCTGGGTGAGTACCAGGGTCCACAAGAAAGCGTTTGGGGGAGACTCAGCCAAAGGTGGGCAGGGTCCCCAGCAGAAAGGTGGGGGGACAAGGGTAAAGCACAGGAGTTCTCTAAAGGGCCCCAAACTAGTACCCAGGGTAAAGGTTCCCAGCCCCCCGGTGATAAGAAGAAAGGGGTCTCTACAGGGAAGCCTGTTGAGACCGGCCCCCGCAAGTGTTATGCATGTGACCAGGTAGGTCACTTTAAGGGGGACCCCAAGTGCCCGAAGGGGACACAGCCACCCACCGGTGGACAGTCCAAAGTGTTGGCTAGTGTAGCGCTTGGGGAGGAGGGGTGCCCACAGGAGGGTGGGGATCCCGCAGAAATGACCCTTGTCTCACTCGGGGACAGTGAGATGGTCCCAAGAAACCAGGTGCCCCCTAACACAAAGAAATATAGCACCTGGGTGACCATTAATGGGAACAGGGTAGAGGCTCTCAGAGATACTGGAGCCAGTGTGACCTCAGTCCGGTGTCACCTGGTGTCTGAGAAGCAAGTAGTCCCAGGAGCATTCCACCAAGTAGTTGCTGTCGACAACTCCGAGCGCCAATGTATGGTGGCGCAGGTTCCCTTTGAATGGGGGGTCCTCAGGTCCCTTAAGGGTGGTGGTGAGCCCTACCATGCCTGTAGATTGTCTGCTAGGAAACGACCTGGAGCAGTCCTCATGGAAGGAGGTTGAGCTCAGGTCTCACTTGGAGATGCTTGGGTTGCCAGAGTGGGCATGCGTGTCTACTCGGTCAATGGCAGCCAAAAAGGGTGATCAAGAGGACTTGGAGCCTGAAACAGTGGCCCAAGTCCCTGCCAAGAGAAAGGGCAGGGGGCGCGGGAAACCGGCCCCCGAAGTTCCCACGGACCGGGAGGAGGCGGACCTCGAGGGGGACGCCCCGGTGCCTACAGGGGAGCAGGTAGCCGAACTGGGAGACATCTCTGAGCTGACCCATTGGCAGCAAGAAGGGGGTCCCACCAGGGAGGAGTTCTGCAGGGAGCAGAACGAGTGCCCTACTCTGGAGGGTCTGCGGCGGCAAGCTGCAGACCAGGCAGCTGGTAATCAGTCCGGGTCACATCTGATCTACTGGGAGAGTGGTCTCCTATACAGTGAGCCTAAGGTTGCTGAGCCTGGGTCAGCCCGTGTGCTGGTGGTACCCCAGCGCTTCAGGACCTTCCTACTGGGTCTGGCTCATGACGTGCCTTTGGCAGGACATTTGGGGCAGGACAAGACCTTTGACAGGCTTGTCACCCACTTCTTTTGGCCCCAAATGCGAAGGCAGTCAGATGCACACTGTAGGTCTTGCCAAACTTGCCAGGCAAGTGGTAAGAGTGGGAGGAAGGTCAAAGCTCCTCTCCAACCTTTTCCTGTTGTTGGTACACCCTTTGAAAGGGTAGGGATGGATATTGTGGGGCCACTGGATCCCAAGACAGCCATGGGCAACAGGTACATCCTGGTCTTGGTGGACCATGCCACCCGGTACCCGGAGGCAATCCTCTCAGGACAACGACGGCGCCAGTGGTGGGCCGGGCGTTAATGGGGATCTTTTCCCGTGTGGGATTCCCCAGAGAGGTGGTTTCCGATAGGGGGACCAATTTCATATCGAAGTATATGACATCCCTGTGGAAGGAGTGTGGTGTAACCTACAAGTTCACCACTCCTTACCACCCACAAGGAAACGGTCTGGTGGAGAGATTCAACCAGACCTTGAAAGGCATGATCAAGGGTCTAACAGAACCCATGAGGCGTAAGTGGGACGTCCTCTTGCCATGCCTACTCTTTGCATACAGGGAGGTGCCTCAGAAGTCTCTTGGGTACAGCCCCTTTGAGCTCCTGTATGGCCACCCTGTCAGAGGACCTCTGAGTTTGGTGAAGGAAGGCTGGGAGGCAGCTCCCAGGAAAACTCCCCAGGATGTATTTAGCTACATGCTGGCCTTTAGAAACCAAACTGCCCGCTTCAGGAAACTCGCTCAGGCGAACCTAGAAGCAAGCCAGGAAGAAATGAAGAGATGGTATGACCAGAACGCCACTCTGGTCGAATTTCAACCTGGGCAAAAAGTGTGGGTAATGGCCCCAGTGGCACCTTGTGCCTTGCAGGACAAGTGGACTGGGCCATATGAGGTAAAGGAGCGCAAAAGTGACGTCACCTACCTGGTGGATTTGCAGGCTCCAAGGAACCCTTTGAGGGTCCTTCACGTGAACCGCCTCAAGCCCCACTTCGAGAGGTCCGAAGTGAGTATGCTCTTGGTGACAGATGATGGGGTGGAAGAGGAGAGTGAGCCTCTCCCGGACCTCCTGTCTACCAAGGAGCATGATGGGTCAGTAGAGGGTGTGATCCTCTCCCCTACTCTGACTCAGGAGCAGCAGGGGGACTGTCGCCAGTTGTTGGGACAGTTCGCCCCACTGTTCTCTCTGACCCCCGGTGTTACTCACTGGTGTACCCATGACGTGGACACCGGTGACAGCCATCCTGTGAAGCACAAGATTTACAGGTTGACTGACCGGGTCAGAGCCAGCATCAAGGAGGAGGTCTCTAAGATGTTGGCGTTAGGGGTGATTGAGCCCTCCCACAGTCCTTGGGCCAGCCCAGTGGTCTTGGTCCCAAAGGCTGCGGCGCCCGGTGCCACTCCAGAACTCCGGTTTTGTGTGGACTACCGTGGGCTCAATGCCGTCACCAGGACTGACGCGCACCCCATCCCCAGAGCTGATGAGCTCATTGATCGGTTGGGAGCTGCCCGGTTCCTCAGCACGTTTGATTTAACGTCTGGGTACTGGCAGATTGCCTTAACCGATGGGGCCAAGGAGAGATCAGCATTCTCAACCCCAGAAGGTCATTACCAATTCCGGGTGATGCCCTTTGGGTTGAAGAATGCCCCTGCCACCTTTCAGAGGTTGGTCAATCAGGTGTTGGCCGGGCTGGAGGATTTCAGTGCCGCCTACCTGGATGACATTGCTGTGTTCAGTTCCAGCTGGGAAGAACATTTACAGCACCTTGAGAAAGTGTTGAGGGCTCTGCAAGGTGCAGGCCTCACGATCAAGGCCAGTAAGTGCCAGATCGGGCAGGGTTCTGTGGTGTACTTGGGACACCAGGTAGGAAGCGGCCAGGTGGCGCCCTACAACCCAAGATTGACACCATTCTGGCTTGGGAACCCCCAAGACCCAGACAGAGGTGAGAGCCTTCTTAGGTCTCACCGGCTATTATAGGAGATTTGTTAAGGGCTATGGCACCATCGTTGCCCCCTTAACAGAGCTGACCTCTAAGAGGCAGCCCAGGAAAGTGATCTGGACTGAGTCCTGCCAGAAAGCTTTTGATGCCCTGAAGGCAGCCATGTGCACGGCGCCCGTGCTCAAGGCACCTGACTTCTCCAAGGAATTCGTCGTGCAGACTGACGCTTCAGAGCATGGTGTGGGAGCGGTGCTCTCACAACTGAACGAAGAGGGCCTGGATCAGCCTGTAGTCTTCCTTAGCAGGAGACTACTTCCCAGGGAACAGAGGTGGAGTGCCATAGAAAGGGAAGTTTTTGCTGTGGTCTGGGCGCTGAAGAAGTTGAGACCATACCTGTTTGGGACTCACTTCCGGGTTCAGACAGACCACAGGCCCCTCAGATGGTTGATGCAAATGAGGGGCGAGAATCCAAAACTGCTGAGGTGGTCCATCTCCCTACAGGGAATGGACTTTACGGTGGAACACCGTCCTGGTACAGAACACGCCAACGCAGATGGTCTGTCCAGGTTCTTCCGCCTTAGTGAAGAGAACTCCAATGGGGTTGGGTAGTTCTCCCTACTTTCAGCTGGAGGGGACATGTGTTAGACTTGGCATCTTTTGGCGTGTTTCCCCTGACTTTTTGCTTTCTGACCTCCCGGTTTTGACTCTGTTTTTGCTGGTGTGATGATTCTGCGCACCTTCCTCACTGCGGTCCAGTGGGAAAGTGCAAGTGCTCCTGTATAAAATGTGTTATGGATTGGTGTTTCCATGATTGGCCTATTTGGTTTATGTGTCAGTCCCTTGTAAAGTGCACTGCGAGTGCCAGGGCCTATAGACCAAATGCTGTTGGTGGGCTGCAGCACTGGATTGTGCCACCCACGCAAACAGCCCGTAAAGTGTAACTCGGGCCTGCCATCGCAGAGCCTGTGCGCAGCCTGGGGCTGCCATGTCGACTTGGCAAGTGCACACACTTGCAAGTCCCTAAACCTTCCCTTTGCTACATGTTAGTCACCCCTAAGGTAGGCCCAAGGTACCCCTGTGGGCAGGGTGCGTTGTACGCGAAAGGTAGGACATGCCCGGGTGTGTGCGGCATGTCCTGATAGTGAATGACAGCCTAGTTCGTTTTTCACTATTGCAAGGCTACCTGTTCCCCCTAGGCCAGAACGGGCAGTTTTGATTATTACAGCTTATAATCCTAACTGACCCCGGGAACATGGTAGAAATTCGAGTTTAGTATGCCTGGACTCAGAATGATAAAATGCAGCTTTTAGTAAGGTTGGTTTTAACATTCTGTGTTTGAAAATACCACTTTTAGAAAGTGGGTATTTTCTTGTCTAACCATCCAAGCCTGCCTCTGCGAGATTGTGTATTCCTTGTCTGGAATGTGAGTGACAGGGGCTGGGGGATGCCAGGAGACAGGGTGAGTCAGCGCAGGGCTGAATAGCCAGATCGACCTGTAGATGGGTGGGAGGGGTCGCACCTGGGCCCTGAATAGGACAGTGCCTTCCCTCCACAATGCTGGCTCCACCTCCTGTGGTGCGTCTGATGTCCCTGGCCTACTCACTGAAAGAAGGGAAGGAGACTTGTCAACAAAGTGCTCCAGAACTGGTTTGGACTAGGCAAAGGCCTCTCTGCCTTCAGAGAACAAAGGAATTTGGGATATAAATATTGGGGCCCTGACCCCATGAATTTAGATCTCGCTGGAATCAAGGAACCTGCCAAGACGAAGAGCTGGAAGAGCTGCCAGGAGGAGTACTGCCCCTTTGCTGTGTTGTTGCTTTGTTGGGCTGGCCTGCAGCTGCTGCTTCTGCCTTGGGCAGTGAAAGGACTGGACTGAACTTTCTACAAACTTGTGCTGAGTATCTCCAAGGGCCAGGAACCGAGCTGGCCTCCTGTTAAGAAGTCTCAGGGACTACAAAGACTTCACAAGCCTCTGGGTACCGCTTCTGGAACGCTGTTTCAGTTGCCACAGAGGAAGGGAACCACAACCGACACCGTCAACCGAATCCATCCCTGGCCGGCGACCTGTTTGCACCGCAGACCGCATCGCCCCGCTTCGCATCGCAACCCTGGTCTCACCGTGGGCGACGTCCGACGCCGCCAACATCGAGCCGCTGCTTGCACCGTGACCTGTGGGCACCGCAGTTCGCATCGCATCGCTTCACTGGGCCAGCCGGACCAGACCGACACTGTCGCTGCAACTGGCTCAAGAGTCGAGACCGCACCGCATTTGGGGCACCGCTCGCACGTCTGCGACGCACTGCTCCGACTCGAGCCGCTGTCCGACGCCAGCTCCCGCACTCCGGCTAGGTCGCCTGCATTGCAACCTGTCAGCACCGCACCGAGCATCGTCTCACCCTGCATCGCACGCCTTGGACTCACCGACTCCGTCTGCACGACGCTCATCGAGCCGCTGCCTGCACCGCATCGAGGGACACCGCACCTTGCATCGCTCCGTCTTGCACCACAACCGCGACGAACGCCGACCGGCTCGCACACTCCGTACCAGCCACAACGAGAAAGGTACTGTGACCGAGTCTGTTCACGACTCTGCTGGCCCGTATCGACGCGGTCGGCTGGAACTGTTAGACTCTGTGGTTTTCAGCATCGCGGTAGGCTCGGACGGAGCTACCGACTCGTACTGAACTTTGCTTTTGTGCTATTCCTGCAAAGAAGAAGTTACCGTATCAAGCATTCATTCGTAAAGTATAGTATTGTGGATTTTTGTCGTAATTGGTCTTGTCTTAAGTATATAAAATATTGGTTATTTTTCTAAACTGGTGTGGTGTCCGTTTGTAGTGCTTACACTGTATTACTGTTGGTTATGTGCAAATGCTTTACACACTGCCTCTGAATTAAGCCTGACTGCTCGTGCCAAGCTACCACGAGGGTGAGCAGGGGTTACTTCACGAGTGTAACAACCCTTACCCTGACTAGGAAGAAGGGTCCCTACTTGGACAAAGGTGCAAGCCCTTGCCAACTAGAGATCCCATTTCTAACACCATGTCTTCCCTGGACCGGAAACAAGCATCCTAGAACCGGTTTCTGGCATTCCAGCCGTCATCAGCCAGGCTTGCTTGAATCCAGTGGCAAAGTGAGCAAGGGACCCACGTCTGGGCATACCCCCGCCAACTTAGGGCGTAACAAAGCGATACAAAAGGGGATGATGGACGGAACGCTTGAGCCAATCAAACACTCACCCCCAGTCAACTGATCTGGGTTTAATCCATCATCATTCTTTAGCTCACTCCACCACCCTCAGTTCAGACATGGCCATATGCAAATCAGTCTGACCCTGTGCCTCATGGGAACAGTCCAGCCCGAACTGCCAAGCCATGTCTTCCCTGGACCGGAAACAAGCATCCTAGGACCGGTTTCTGGCATTCCAGCCGTCATCAGCCAGGCTTGCTTGAATCCAGTGGCAAAGTGAGCAAGGGACCCACGTCTGGGCATACCCCCGCCAACTTAGGGCGAACAAAGCGATACAAAAGGGGATGATGGACGGAACGTTTGAGCCAATCAAACACTCACCCCCAGTCAACTGATCTGGGTTTAATCCATCATCATTCTTTAGCTCACTCCACCACCCCAGTTCAGACATGGCCATATGCAAATCAGTCTGACCCTGTGCCTCATGGGAACAGTCCAGCCCGAACTGCCAAGCCATGTCTTCCTGGACCGGAAACAAGCATCCTAGGACCGGCTTCTGGCATTCCAGCCGTCATCAGCCAGGCTTGCTTGAATCCAGTGGCAAAGTGAGCAAGGGACCCACGTCTGGGCATACCCCCGCCAACTTAGGGCGAACAAAGCGATACAAAAGGGGATGATGGACGGAACGCTTGAGTCAATCAAACACTCACCCCAGTCAACTGATCTGGGTTTAATCCATCATCATTCTTTAGCTCACTCCACCACCCCAGTTCAGACACGGCCATATGCAAATCAGTCTGACCCTGTGCCTCATGGGAACAGTCCAGCCCGAACTGCCAAGCCATGTCTTCCCTGGACCGGAAACAAGCATCCTAGGACCGGTTTCTGGCATTCCAGCCGCCATCAGCCAGGCTTACTTGAATCCAGTGGCAAAGTGAGCAAGGGACCCACGTCTGGGCATACCCCCGCCAACTTAGGGCGAACAAAGCGATACAAAAGGGGATGATGGACGGAACGTTTGAGCCAATCAAACACTCACCCCCAGTCAACTGATCTGGGTTTAATCCATCATCATTCTTTAGCTCACTCCACCACCCCAGTCAGACATGGCCATATGCAAATCAGTCTGACCTCTGTGCCTCATGGGAACAGTCCAGCCCGAACTGCCAAGCCATGTCTTCCCTGGACCGGAAACAAGCATCCTAGGACCGGTTTCTGGCATTCCAGCCGTCATCAGCCAGGCTTGCTTGAATCCAGTGGCAAAGTGAGCAAGGGACCCACGTCTGGGCATACCCCCGCCAACTTAGGGTGAACAAAGCGATACAAAAGGGGATGATGGACGGAACGTTTGAGCCAATCAAACACTCACCCCCAGTCAACTGATCTGGGTTTAATCCATCATCATTCTTTAGTGCCATTGTGCAACATTCCGTCCATCATCTTGTGTGTTTTGCAATTCACCCCAAGTGGGAAGGGTATGCCCAGACGTGGGTCCCGTGCTCACTGCGCCACTGGAGTCAGGCTATCCTGGCTGATGAGGGCTGAATGCCCGAAACCGGTCCTAGGATGCTTGATTCCGGTCCAGGGAAGACATGGCTTGGCAGTTCGGTCTGGACTGTTCCCATGAGGCACAGGGTCAAGGCTGATTTGCATATGGCCATGTCTGAACTGGGGTGGCGTGGTGAAGCAAAATAACGATGGATTAAACCCAGATCTGTGACTGGGGGTGAGTGTTTGCCATTGTGCAACATTCCGTCCATCATCTTGTGTGTTTTGCAATTCACCCCAAGTGGGAAGGGTATGCCCAGACGTGGGTCCCGTGCTCACTGCGCCACTGGAGTCAGGCTATCCTGGCTGATGAGGGCTGAATGCCCGAAACCGGTCCTAGGATGCTTGATTCCGGTCCAGGGAAGACATGGCTTGGCAGTTCGGTCTGGACTGTTCCCATGAGGCACAGGGTCAAGGCTGATTTGCATATGGCCATGTCTGAACTGGGGTGGCGTGGTGAAGCAAAATAACGATGGATTAAACCCAGATCTGTGACAGGGGGTGAGTGTTTGCCATTGTGCAACATTCCGTCCATCATCTTGTGTGTTTTGCAATTCACCCCAAGTGGGAAGGGTATGCCCAGACGTGGGTCCCGTGCTCACTGCGCCACTGGAGTCAGGCTATCCTGGCTGATGAGGGCTGAATGCCCGAAACCGGTCCTAGGATGCTTGATTCCGGTCCAGGGAAGACATGGCTTGGCAGTTCGGTCTGGACTGTTCCCATGAGGCACAGGGTCAAGGCTGATTTGCATATGGCCATGTCTGAACTGGGGTGGCGTGGTGAAGCAAAATAACGATGGATTAAACCCAGATCTGTGACTGGGGGTGAGTGTTTGCCATTGTGCAACATTCCGTCCATCATCTTGTGTGTTTTGCAATTCACCCCAAGTGGGAAGGGTATGCCCACACGTGGGTCCCGTGCTCACTGCGCCACTGGTGTCAGGCTATCCTGGCTGATGAGGGCTGAATGCCCGAAACCGGTCCTAGGATGCTTGATTCCGGTCCAGGGAAGACATGGCTTGGCAGTTCGGTCTGGACTGTTCCCATGAGGCACAGGGTCAAGGCTGATTTGCATATGGCCATGTCTGAACTGGGGTGGCGTGGTGAAGCAAAATAACGATGGATTAAACCCAGATCTGTGACTGGGGGTGAGTGTTTGCCATTGTGCAACATTCCGTCCATCATCTTGTGTGTTTTGCAATTCACCCCAAGTGGGAAGGGTATGCCCAGACGTGGGTCCCGTGCTCACTGCGCCACTGGAGTCAGGCTATCCTGGCTGATGAGGGCTGAATGCCCGAAACCGGTCCTAGGATGCTTGATTCCGGTCCAGGGAAGACATGGCTTGGCAGTTCGGTCTGGACTGTTCCCATGAGGCACAGGGTCAAGGCTGATTTGCATATGGCCATGTCTGAACTGGGGCGGCGTGGTGAAGCAAAATAACGATGGATTAAACCCAGATCTGTGACTGGGGGTGAGTGTTTGCCATTGTGCAACATTCCGTCCATCATCTTGTGTGTTTTGCAATTCACCCCAAGTGGGAAGGGTATGCCCAGACGTGGGTCCTGTGCTCACTGCGCCACTGGAGTCAGGCTATCCTGGCTGATGAGGGCTGAATGCCCGAAACCGGTCCTAGGATGCTTGATTCCGGTCCAGGGAAGACATGGCTTGGCAGTTCGGTCTGGACTGTTCCCATGAGGCACAGGGTCAAGGCTGATTTGCATATGGCCATGTCTGAACTGGGGTGGCGTGGTGAAGCAAAATAACGATGGATTAAACCCAGATCTGTGACTGGGGGTGAGTGTTTGCCATTGTGCAACATTCCGTCCATCATCTTGTGTGTTTTGCAATTCACCCCAAGTGGGAAGGGTATGCCCAGACGTGGGTCCCGTGCTCACTGCGCCACTGGAGTCAGGCTATCCTGGCTGATGAGGGCTGAATGCCCGAAACCGGTCCTAGGATGCTTGATTCCGGTCCAGGGAAGACATGGCTTGGCAGTTCGGTCTGGACTGTTCCCATGAGGCACAGGGTCAAGGCTGATTTGCATATGGCCATGTCTGAACTGGGGTGGCGTGGTGAAGCAAAATAACGATGGATTAAACCCAGATCTGTGACTGGGGGTGAGTGTTTGCCATTGTGCAACATTCCGTCCATCATCTTGTGTGTTTTGCAATTCACCCCAAGTGGGAAGGGTATGCCCAGACGTGGGTCCCGTGCTCACTGCGCCACTGGAGTCAGGCTATCCTGGCTGATGAGGGCTGAATGCCCGAAACCGGTCCTAGGATGCTTGATTCCGGTCCAGGGAAGACATGGCTTGGCAGTTCGGTCTGGACTGTTCCCATGAGGCACAGGGTCAAGGCTGATTTGCATATGGCCATGTCTGAACTGGGGCGGCGTGGTGAAGCAAAATAACGATGGATTAAACCCAGATCTGTGACTGGGGGTGAGTGTTTGCCATTGTGCAACATTCCGTCCATCATCTTGTGTGTTTTGCAATTCACCCCAAGTGGGAAGGGTATGCCCAGACGTGGGTCCTGTGCTCACTGCGCCACTGGAGTCAGGCTATCCTGGCTGATGAGGGCTGAATGCCCGAAACCGGTCCTAGGATGCTTGATTCCGGTCCAGGGAAGACATGGCTTGGCAGTTCGGTCTGGACTGTTCCCATGAGGCACAGGGTCAAGGCTGATTTGCATATGGCCATGTCTGAACTGGGGTGGCGTGGTGAAGCAAAATAACGATGGATTAAACCCAGATCTGTGACTGGGGGTGAGTGTTTGCCATTGTGCAACATTCCGTCCATCATCTTGTGTGTTTTGCAATTCACCCCAAGTGGGAAGGGTATGCCCAGACGTGGGTCCCGTGCTCACTGCGCCACTGGAGTCAGGCTATCCTGGCTGATGAGGGCTGAATGCCCGAAACCGGTCCTAGGATGCTTGATTCCGGTCCAGGGAAGACATGGCTTGGCAGTTCGGTCTGGACTGTTCCCATGAGGCACAGGGTCAAGGCTGATTTGCATATGGCCATGTCTGAACTGGGGCGGCATGGTGAAGCAAAATAACGATGGATTAAACCCAGATCTGTGACTGGGGGTGAGTGTTTGCCATTGTGCAACATTCCGTCCATCATCTTGTGTGTTTTGCAATTCACCCCAAGTGGGAAGGGTATGCCCAGACGTGGGTCCTGTGCTCACTGCGCCACTGGAGTCAGGCTATCCTGGCTGATGAGGGCTGAATGCCCGAAACCGGTCCTAGGATGCTTGATTCCGGTCCAGGGAAGACATGGCTTGGCAGTTCGGTCTGGACTGTTCCCATGAGGCACAGGGTCAAGGCTGATTTGCATATGGCCATGTCTGAACTGGGGTGGCGTGGTGAAGCAAAATAACGATGGATTAAACCCAGATCTGTGACAGGGGGTGAGTGTTTGCCATTGTGCAACATTCCGTCCATCATCTTGTGTGTTTTGCAATTCACCCCAAGTGGGAAGGGTATGCCCAGACGTGGGTCCCGTGCTCACTGCGCCACTCGAGTCAGGCTATCCTGGCTGATGAGGGCTGAATGCCCGAAACCGGTCCTAGGATGCTTGATTCCGGTCCAGGGAAGACATGGCTTGGCAGTTCGGTCTGGACTGTTCCCATGAGGCACAGGGTCAAGGCTGATTTGCATATGGCCATGTCTGAACTGGGGTGGCGTGGTGAAGCAAAATAACGATGGATTAAACCCAGATCTGTGACTGGGGGTGAGTGTTTGCCATTGTGCAACATTCCGTCCATCATCTTGTGTGTTTTGCAATTCACCCCAAGTGGGAAGGGTATGCCCAGACGTGGGTCCCGTGCTCACTGCGCCACTGGAGTCAGGCTATCCTGGCTGATGAGGGCTGAATGCCCAAAACCGGTCCTAGGATGCTTGATTCCGGTCCAGGGAAGACATGGCTTGGCAGTTCGGTCTGGACTGTTCCCATGAGGCACAGGGTCAAGGCTGATTTGCATATGGCCATGTCTGAACTGGGGTGGCGTGGTGAAGCAAAATAACGATGGATTAAACCCAGATCTGTGACTGGGGGTGAGTGTTTGCCATTGTGCAACATTCCGTCCATCATCTTGTGTGTTTTGCAATTCACCCCAAGTGGGAAGGGTATGCCCAGACGTGGGTCCCGTGCTCACTGCGCCACTGGAGTCAGGCTATCCTGGCTGATGAGGGCTGAATGCCCGAAACCGGTCCTAGGATGCTTGATTCCGGTCCAGGGAAGACATGGCTTGGCAGTTCGGTCTGGACTGTTCCCATGAGGCACAGGGTCAAGGCTGATTTGCATATGGCCATGTCTGAACTGGGGCGGCGTGGTGAAGCAAAATAACGATGGATTAAACCCAGATCTGTGACTGGGGGTGAGTGTTTGCCATTGTGCAACATTCCGTCCATCATCTTGTGTGTTTTGCAATTCACCCCAAGTGGGAAGGGTATGCCCAGACGTGGGTCCTGTGCTCACTGCGCCACTGGAGACAGGCTATCCTGGCTGATGAGGGCTGAATGCCCGAAACCGGTCCTAGGATGCTTGGTTCCGGTCCAGGGAAGACATGGCTTGGCAGTTCGGTCTGGACTGTTCCCATGAGGCACAGGGTCAAGGCTGATTTGCATATGGCCATGTCTGAACTGGGGTGGCGTGGTGAAGCAAAATAACGATGGATTAAACCCAGATCTGTGACTGGGGGTGAGTGTTTGCCATTGTGCAACATTCCGTCCATCATCTTGTGTGTTTTGCAATTCACCCCAAGTGGGAAGGGTATGCCCAGACGTGGGTCCCGTGCTCACTGCGCCACTGGAGTCAGGCTATCCTGGCTGATGAGGGCTGAATGCCCGAAACCGGTCCTAGGATGCTTGATTCCGGTCCAGGGAAGACATGGCTTGGCAGTTCGGTCTGGACTGTTCCCATGAGGCACAGGGTCAAGGCTGATTTGCATATGGCCATGTCTGAACTGGGGTGGCGTGGTGAAGCAAAATAACGATGGATTAAACCCAGATCTGTGACTGGGGGTGAGTGTTTGCCATTGTGCAACATTCCGTCCATCATCTTGTGTGTTTTGCAATTCACCCCAAGTGGGAAGGGTATGCCCAGACGTGGGTCCCGTGCTCACTGCGCCACTGGAGTCAGGCTATCCTGGCTGATGAGGGCTGAATGCCCGAAACCGGTCCTAGGATGCTTGATTCCGGTCCAGGGAAGACATGGCTTGGCAGTTCGGTCTGGACTGTTCCCATGAGGCACAGGGTCAAGGCTGATTTGCATATGGCCATGTCTGAACTGGGGCGGCGTGGTGAAGCAAAATAACGATGGATTAAACCCAGATCTGTGACTGGGGGTGAGTGTTTGCCATTGTGCAACATTCCGTCCATCATCTTGTGTGTTTTGCAATTCACCCCAAGTGGGAAGGGTATGCCCAGACGTGGGTCCTGTGCTCACTGCGCCACTGGAGTCAGGCTATCCTGGCTGATGAGGGCTGAATGCCCGAAACCGGTCCTAGGATGCTTGATTCCGGTCCAGGGAAGACATGGCTTGGCAGTTCGGTCTGGACTGTTCCCATGAGGCACAGGGTCAAGGCTGATTTGCATATGGCCATGTCTGAACTGGGGTGGCGTGGTGAAGCAAAATAACGATGGATTAAACCCAGATCTGTGACTGGGGGTGAGTGTTTGCCATTGTGCAACATTCCGTCCATCATCTTGTGTGTTTTGCAATTCACCCCAAGTGGGAAGGGTATGCCCAGACGTGGGTCCCGTGCTCACTGCGCCACTGGAGTCAGGCTATCCTGGCTGATGAGGGCTGAATGCCCGAAACCGGTCCTAGGATGCTTGATTCCGGTCCAGGGAAGACATGGCTTGGCAGTTCGGTCTGGACTGTTCTCATGAGGCACAGGGTCAAGGCTGATTTGCATATGGCCATGTCTGAACTGGGGTGGCGTGGTGAAGCAAAATAACGATGGATTAAACCCAGATCTGTGACTGGGGGTGAGTGTTTGCCATTGTGCAACATTCCGTCCATCATCTTGTGTGTTTTGCAATTCACCCCAAGTGGGAAGGGTATGCCCAGACGTGGGTCCCGTGCTCACTGCGCCACTGGAGTCAGGCTATCCTGGCTGATGAGGGCTGAATGCCTGAAACCGGTCCTAGGATGCTTGATTCCGGTCCAGGGAAGACATGGCTTGGCAGTTCGGTCTGGACTGTTCCCATGAGGCACAGGGTCAAGGCTGATTTGCATATGGCCATGTCTGAACTGGGGTGGCGTGGTGAAGCAAAATAACGATGGATTAAACCCAGATCTGTGACTGGGGGTGAGTGTTTGCCATTGTGCAACATTCCGTCCATCATCTTGTGTGTTTTGCAATTCACCCCAAGTGGGAAGGGTATGCCCAGACGTGGGTCCCGTGCTCACTGCGCCACTGGAGTCAGGCTATCCTGGCTGATGAGGGCTGAATGCCCGAAACCGGTCCTAGGATGCTTGATTCCGGTCCAGGGAAGACATGGCTTGGCAGTTCGGTCTGGACTGTTCCCATGAGGCACAGGGTCAAGGCTGATTTGCATATGGCCATGTCTGAACTGGGGTGGCGTGGTGAAGCAAAATAACGATGGATTAAACCCAGATCTGTGACTGGGGGTGAGTGTTTGCCATTGTGCAACATTCCGTCCATCATCTTGTGTGTTTTGCAATTCACCCCAAGTGGGAAGGGTATGCCCAGACGTGGGTCCCGTGCTCACTGCGCCACTGGAGTCAGGCTATCCTGGCTGATGAGGGCTGAATGCCCGAAACCGGTCCTAGGATGCTTGATTCCGGTCCAGGGAAGACATGGCTTGGCAGTTTGGTCTGGACTGTTCCCATGAGGCACAGGGTCAAGGCTGATTTGCATATGGCCATGTCTGAACTGGGGTGGCGTGGTGAAGCAAAATAACGATGTATTAAACCCAGATCTGTGACTGGGGGTGAGTGTTTGCCATTGTGCAACATTCCGTCCATCATCTTGTGTGTTTTGCAATTCACCCCAAGTGGGAAGGGTATGCCCAGACGTGGGTCCCGTGCTCACTGCGCCACTGGAGTCAGGCTATCCTGGCTGATGAGGGCTGAATGCCCGAAACCGGTCCTAGGATGCTTGATTCCGGTCCAGGGAAGACATGGCTTGGCAGTTCGGTCTGGACTGTTCCCATGAGGCACAGGGTCAAGGCTGATTTGCATATGGCCATGTCTGAACTGGGGTGGCGTGGTGAAGCAAAATAACGATGGATTAAACCCAGATCTGTGACTGGGGGTGAGTGTTTGCCATTGTGCAACATTCCGTCCATCATCTTGTGTGTTTTGCATTTCTAAGAAAGACAGCACGCAATTGGGCAAAGGTGGGTGCATGTCCCGCCTTTGCTCCGCCCACGGCCTATTGCTTGCCGTTACCCGCACGGACGCCATGTGTTTTGAATTATCGTGCCCAGACGCGTGCGCGATAATTCAAAACACATGGCTCGCTGTGGCGCGTGCGCGCACACCATCGTCTTTCTTCGCTGTTGCCTTCAGAGGGCGCGGGTGCACTGCACCAACCATGCCACACAGTTGCAGCTTCTGGGCAATATCTACTGCGGGCAATCGGACATTTGGATTCACATATTCACCCCATAAGCCCACCGCTGAATTGTCCTTGATTGTGGGCTTAAAATATTTTGCGTACAACCTGTTGAGATTCATGGAGTAGTTATAGAGGGTTGCCTTCCTGTCCTTAAAATAAAAATAAAAAACCTCAGTGAAATGTTTAGTATTTTTTATATATATAAAACGAAGGCGGTTTGGAGTGCGTGTTTCAAAATCTGGACATTTAGTCCAAAAGGTGGCTAACAATATTCACTGTTAACATGCCTAAAGACGCATGCAGATGGCCGTTCATCCCCGTACCTTTTTCGTCCGCTTTAACGTCTTCGGAATAGCCCTTGGCATAGAAGGTGCCCGGGAAGGCTGGCGAAGCTTTGGGGGACTCCCCCTGTGCCAGCTCCTCGCCCAGGGCGGCCAGGCTGGTGGACCCGGGGTATGTCTCCTGCTTGAAGCTGGACAGCATGCAGGAGGGGGCGGCCTCGAGCCGGGGGGAGCCGGCCATGGATGTCACCAGGCAGGGGTGCTGCTGCTCCAGGTTAAGAATGTCCTTTACTGAAAAGGGGGTGGAGGTCACCGGGCTGTGGAACATGGCGGATGGGGGCGCCAGCCAGAGGATGCAGGGTCAGCGGCTGTGCAGCAGAGAGGTACAGAGGCACCCCGGAGCCTGCATTTCCTTCCTGCAGCAACCCTGGCCGGGAGGGGTGTGCTGACTACTGAGGCAGGTAGGGCAGCGCGTGCGAGCCTGAGGCCAGGCAATAGGCAGCTCTGGCAATCTCTGGCCTCCTATTGGTCCACCGACAGTGATGTATGCAGAGAGCCAGACTTACAGTCACCTAATATAGTAAGGAGACATGAGCCCCGGCATATTTAAAGGGACTGCACACAAAACGTCACATTAATGTCCCTTTTCTATGTTTAGTCATGTTAGGTTGTTACATGTTATGCCGCATTCTCTTAATGCAATACTGTTAGAATTGGGGGTCTCTAGTTGGCACAGGTAGGTACTTGTGACAAATAGGGACCCTCGCCTCTAGTCAGGGTAGGGGGGTACACTCCTAAAATAACCCCTGCTCACCCCCTTGGTAGCTTGGCACGAGCAGACAGGCTTATCTCAGAGGCAGTGTGTAAAGCATTTGTGAACACATACAGTAATCTAGTGACACACTACAGATGGACACCACACAAGGTTTATATCAAAAATAAGTATTCTTTATATAGTTTTAACACAAGACCATAGACGAAAAAAATCCACAATACTGTACTTAAAATGGTAGTTTTAGTTTAGTTCAGTTCAGTTCTTAAGATGCGACACTTTAAGTCAATGTACCTTACGATGCGGGACGCATCCACAACAAGCAATGTTGCAGCGATGGAAATGCGACAAAGTTCTGGTGCAAAGAAATAAAGACGTCAAGTTCTTCCTGATGCGGCACGCTTCTCCGATGTTGCGAGAAGTCTCGATTCGATGCGTCAACTGCGGCGGCGGCACCCTTGTTCAGCGATGCGACGGCAACAGCTTCGGCTTCGACACTCTTCTCCAACGTTGCGAGACGCTTCCGCTCGATGCGACAACTGCAGCGGCGACACCCTTGTTTCGTGATGCGACGGCAGCAGCTCCGACGGCGGCACGCTTCTCTGTGGATGCGAGGCGCTTCTCTCGATGCGGTGCAATGCGTCAGCTACAGCGGCGACATCTACGATGTGACGGCAGCGGCTGCGACGGCGACACGCTTCTTCCTCGATGCGAGACTCTTCTCTTGATGCGGTGCAATGCGACAGCTACAACGGCGACATCTACGATGCGACGGCAGCGGCTGCGACACGCTTCTTCGGGGTTGCGGGACGTTTCTCGAGATGCGGTGCAATGCGTCAGCTACAGCGGCGTCATCTCCGTGATGCGACGGCAGCGACGGCGACACGCTTCTCCCTCTTGAGTCGCGCTTCCAGCTCCTTGCGACACGCAGTCCCTTCAGAAGGCCCAAAACAGCAGCAGGCACTTCCAAAGGATTCTTGGGGAGCTGGTGGTTGAAGTCTGTTGTCCCTGAGACTTCAGCAGGAGGCAAGCTCTTTTCTCAAGCCCTTGGAGATACTTTACCAGTTGAATAAAAGTGCACACAAAGTCCTTTCTCCTTCCTTTGGCAGTCAGGCAACCACTGCAGGCAGATCCCTCTAGCTTAGGGATAGTCTTCTCCTCAGTTTCTTCTTGGTTCCGCTCCTCAGCAAAGGTTTCTTCCTGTTTTCCAAAGTGATCTAATTTCCTAGGGGTCTGGGTCCCCTTTTTATACACCTTTTTTCTTTGTTCTCTGAAGGCAGAGAGGCCCCTGCCTAGTCCAAAACCAGTTCTGGTCAGTCCGGGAGCACTTTGTTTTTCTGACTCCTTCTTTCCTTTCAGAATGTGGGGCAGAGTGCTCAGCCGCCCGGCAGGAGGTGGAGCCAGCATTGTGGAAGGCAGGCACAGCCCTATTCAGACCCAGGTGCAACTCCTCCCTCCACTCTGGATGCAGATCTTTCTATTCAGCCCTGTGCTGACTCACCCTGTCTCCTGTAGCCACCCCCAGCCCCTGTCACTCAATCTCCAGACAAGGAATACACAACCTAGCAGAGGCAGGCTTGGAAGTTTAGGCAAGAAAATACCCACTTTCTAAAAGTGGTATTTTCAAACACAGAATGTTAAAACCAACTTCACGAAAAGATGTATTTTATCATTCTGAGTTCAGGCATACTAAATTCGTTTTTCTACCATGTTCCCTGGGTCAGTTCTGACTATAAGGTGTAATAATCAGTCTGCCCATTCTGGCCTATGGGGAGCAGGTAGCCTTGCAATAGTGAAAACGAAAATGGCTGTAATTCACTATTAGGACATGCCACACACACCAGGGCATGTCCTACCTTATACTTACAATGCACCCTGCCCTAGGGCCTACTTTAGGGGTGACCAACATGTAGTAAAGGGAAGGTTTAGGGACTGGTAAGTGGGTGCACTCACCAAGTCGACATGGCAGCCCTAGGCTGCACACAGGCTCTGCGATGGCAGGCCTGAGACACATTTTACAAGCCGCTTCTGTGGGTGGCACAACCAGTGCTGCAAGCCCACCAGCGGCATTGGATTTACAAGCCCTGGGCACACTCAGTGCACTGTACTAGGGACTGACAAGTAAACCAATCATCCAATCATGGAGTCACTAATCCATAACACAATTTACAATGGGGAGAGCATATGCACTTTAGCACTGATCAGCAGTGGTAAAGTGCCCAGAGTCATAAAACAGCCAACAACAGGTCAGAAAAAATATAGGAGGAAGGCAAAAGTTTAGGGATGACCCTGCAAAAAGGGCCAAGTCCAACACAACCCCCTTCCAGCCAAAAACGCAGGGGAGACCAATCACTACCCTGATGGGCTTCCCTGCTTTGGGCGATAGAACCTGGACCCTGGCCCACAACAGCAGGGGCATACTCCAGTTCTACGCCAATCTGAACCTATTGGAATCACTCTGTCCATACTCTCAGGGCCCACCAAGCTAATCCATGGGGAACCCTTCTCCTCACCTGTGGACCCCACCTGTGCAGCACCTAATCTTAACTTGCTCACAGGTGTGTCCCAACAGACAGACAGCAAGCCACAGTGGCCACTGACAGTGGTCAGGGATGAGACCCAGGCCTTATGCCTCTCAGGGCTCTCAAACCTCTGTGGCGTCAGAGAGCAGGGGGCAGTAGCCCCAGGTGCTTGGTACCCTTTGTCCACTCTCCCTCCTGTCAGGTCAGGTATGACATCCTGACACTGACCTACCAGCCTCGGGCCTGTACCTGGCGGCTGGACTGGAGACTGGGGTGGGCTTTCCCACACCCGGTCCTCCTCCTCCTTGTTGGGGCTCTGTACCCTCCCACCTGGAGTGGTACCCCCTTTTAGAATTGCCAGGGCACCTGTGGCAGGTGTCCTGCACACTTCGCCCACCAGTTCAGGGGTTCTATCCTGCAACTGGGCGTCCAGGTCAGGGGGACACCCTGAACCTGGTCCTCCAATCTAGGGTCTAAACCCTCTAGTTGAACCGGGGTCAGAGGCGAGGACTCCCTCCCTCTGCACCCCCTTCCAGAGTACTGCCCCCTCCCATCAGGAGCGGTACCCCCTTCCAGAATTGTCAGGGCACCTGTGGCAGGTGTCCTGCACAATTCGCCCACCAGTTCAGGGGTTCTATCCTGCAACTGGGATCCCAGCATAGGGTCTGTACCCTTAGACTGGGCAGAGGCCAGGGGTGAGGCTGTCCTCTTCCCGCCCCCCTTACTGGGGTCCTTCACCCTCCCACCTGGAGCGGTGCCCCCAGAAGACAAACTGGTAGGGGCACTGTTAGCAGCTGCCACCTTCCTCCAGGTCAGGGGGGACACCCTGAATCTGGCCCTCCAACCCAGGGTCTGTACCCTTAGGCTGGACCTGTGCCTGGCAACCCAGGACTTCCGGGAGGGTACACCAACCCCCCCCAAGGGAAACACACTCTTCTAGAGTTGTGTAATAATCTGCCTGGCGCACCAGGACTTCCTGGGGAGCACGCATGCCCCCCCAGAGGGTAACACATCTCTCATGTGTTGTGTGACAGTCCGCCTGGCGCAGATCTCCCGACCCCTGTCCATCTGACAGCGCAGGAAGATCCCCCAGGACAGAAGTGGTGTTACCATGGTCATTCACTGGTGACTCAGCCCTTCTGGCTGGTCCCTGACCCACTAGTTCTTCCACTGGGGACTCTCTCCCCCTCTCACCCCTCACTCTGGACTTCTGCACCCTTCCAAGTGGCGCAGCACTGCCAGATACCAGAAACACTGGAGCTCCATTTACAGACGCTCCAGGTTCTCTAGACACTAGGAGATCCTCCTCAACAGGCGGCCCATCAGGACAGCCTAGGCTCCCTACCTGGTGTTCCCTTAAAGAACCATCCAGGCTCTGAGACTGGGTTTCGGGCACCTTGGGACACGCAGCCCCACACTCACTCCTTCTCCACTGAGACAGGACGTGAGTCCCTACACCCCTCCCATTACCACGGGACCTAGCTGGGCTACACTGAACCTCTCCCACCACTCTGGGTTGGAAGACACCTGAGCCACTCCTCTTAGGGTCACTCCCCAATGCCTCTTCAGACCCTCTGGAATCCACCAAAAGGTCCGCCTCCAATGTGAGCTCCCTGGGGTCAGAGAACTCACACTCCAACAGGTGTTGGCATAGCTCTGGAAAACAGGGACTTACAATATGCTCTCCCACAATTGGATCACATAACCCCTCACAGGTGTTAACCAAACTATCCTTCACCTCACCATCCAGTGCCTCACATACGTACTCCCACACCACTCTCCTGAGACTGGCAAGACAGTATCTGACTGTCTCTGTCACTCAACCCACACTCTTCTGGGCGGTCTTCACACTCACACACCAGGACTTCAACCATGGGGGAACCCTCTCCCTGCATCTCTCATCTAGAGTCAGTAGAGTGTCCCTCCCACCACTAGGACCATGAATCCCTGCGTCAGTTTCCCTATTCCTCTCAGGGACACTGCGCACTACTGGAGCTACCTCATGTCCTTGAACCTCCTGGTGTATGTTAACCCCTCCAAGTCAGGCGCCACATCTCTGGGTGTGTGCACTACTCTCTCAGCACTGAATAACTTAATTTTGCTGCCACCATCTGAGCTGGACTCCACCTCCAACTCAGCAAAGCTCACTTCCTGAGCTGCCCAAATTTCTTCTTCTTGGGCTAAGGCCCTCTGAGCCTCATCAATCTCTCTCAGCTCTTCATCAATCTCTTTCAGCTTCTGCTCATGAGCCAGAAGCCAGCTATCTTTTTCTGTTTCTCCCTCACTTTTAGAGAATTCCTCCTCCTCAGACTCAACTGGTAGTGTTGCCTTCCAGCGGGGTAACTCATACTGAAATAGGGATGCCTCTAGATCCTCCCTGGACCTTCTCTTCACAGGCAGCCCTCTTTCCTTGCAAAACACACGTAGCTCCTTCATTGTGTAGATAAACATGTGCCAGAAGTTGAGTTCCATTTTGCAACAACTAACCAGAGTCATGGTATCAAAAATACCTCCAGGAGGACACCATAAAACAGAAAAACAGTATGTGGTCGCGTTTGGTCTGCACTCACTAGTAGTGTTCACCAATCACTGTACATGAGTCACAAATGCAAGTCCAGAATCCTCACCGCTGACCACCAATGTTAGAATTGGGGGTCTCTAGTTGGCACAGGTATGTACTTGTGACAAATAGGGACCCTCGCCTCTAGTCAGGGTAGGGGGGTACACTCCTAAAATAACCCCTGCTCACCCCCTTGGTAGCTTGGCACGAGCAGACAGGCTTATCTCAGAGGCAGTGTGTAAAGCATTTGTGAACACATACAGTAATCTAGTGACACACTACAGATGGACACCACACAAGGTTTATATCAAAAATAAGTATTCTTTATATAGTTTTAACACAAGACCATAGACGACAAAAATCCACAATACTGTACTTAAAATGGTAGTTTTAGCTTAGTTCAGTTCAGTTCTTAAGATGCGACACTTTAAGTCAATGTACCTTACGATGCGGGACGCTTCCACAACAAGCAATGTTGCAGCGATGGAAATGCGACAAAGTTCTGGTGCAAAGAAATAAAGACGTCAAGTTCTTCCTGATGCGGCACGCTTCTCCGATGTTGCGAGAAGTCTCGATTCGATGCGTCAACTGCGGCGGCGACACCCTTGTTCAGCGATGCGACGGCAACAGCTTCGGCTGCGACACTCTTCTCCAACGCTGCGAGACGCTTCCGCTCGATGCGACAACTGCAGCGGTGACACCCTTGTTTCGTGATGCGACGGCAGCAGCTCCGACGGCGGCACGCTTCTCCGTGGATGCGAGGCGCTTCTCTCGATGCGGTGCAATGCGTCAGCTACAGCGGCGACATCTACGATGCGACGGCAGCGGCTGCGACGGCGACACGCTTCTTCCTCGATGCGAGACTCTTCTCTTGATGCGGTGCAATGCGACAGCTACAGCGGCGACATCTACGATGCGACGGCAGCGGCTGCGACGGCGACACGCTTCTTCGGGGTTGCGGGACGTTTCTCGAGATGCGGTGCAATGCGTCAGCTACAGCGGCGTCATCTCCGTGATGCGACGGCAGCGGCTGCGACGGCGACACGCTTCTCCCTCTTGAGTCGCGCTTCCAGCTCCTTGCGACACGCAGTCCCTTCAGAAGGCCCAAAACAGCAGCAGGCACTTCCAAAGGATTCTTGGGGAGCTGGTGGTTGAAGTCTGTTGTCCCTGAGACTTCAGCAGGAGGCAAGCTCTTTTCTCAAGCCCTTGGAGATACTTTACAAGTTGAATAAAAGTGCACACAAAGTCCTTTCTCCTTCCTTTGGCAGTCAGGCAACCACTGCAGGCAGATCCCTCTAGCTTAGGGATAGTCTTCTCCTCAGTTTCTTCTTGGTTCCGCTCCTCAGCAAAGGTTTCTTCCTGTTTTCCAAAGTGATCTAATTTCCTAGGGGTCTGGGTCCTCTTTTTATACACCGTTTTTCTTTGTTCTCTGACGGCAGAGAGGCCTCTGCCTAGTCCAAAACCAGTTCTGGTCAGTCCTGGAGCACTTTGTTTTTCTGACTCCTTCTTTCCTTTCAGAATGTGGGGCAGAGTGCTCAGCCGCCCGGCAGGAGGTGGAGCCAGCATTGTGGAAGGCAGGCACAGCCCTATTCAGACCCAGGTGCAACTCCTCCCTCCACTCTGGATGCAGATCTTTCTATTCAGCCCTGTGCTGACTCACCCTGTCTCCTGTAGCCACCCCCAGCCCCTGTCACTCAATCTCCAGACAAGGAATACACAACCTAGCAGAGGCAGGCTTGGAAGTTTAGGCAAGAAAATACCCACTTTCTAAAAGTGGTATTTTTCAAACACAGAATGTTAAAACCAACTTCACGAAAAGATGTATTTTATCATTCTGAGTTCAGGCATACTAAATTCGTATTTCTACCATGTTCCCTGGGTCAGTTCTGACTATAAGGTGTAATAATCAGTCTGCCCATTCTGGCCTATGGGGAGCAGGTAGCCTTGCAATAGTGAAAACGAAAATGGCTGTAATTCACTATTAGGACATGCCACACACACCAGGGCATGTCCTACCTTATACTTACAATGCACCCTGCCCTAGGGCCTACTTTAGGGGTGACCAACATGTAGTAAAGGGAAGGTTTAGGGACTGGTAAGTGGGTGCACTCACCAAGTCGACATGGCAGCCCTAGGCTGCACACAGGCTCTGCGATGGCAGGCCTGAGACACATTTTACAAGCCGCTTCTGTGGGTGGCACAACCAGTGCTGCAAGCCCACCAGCGGCATTGGATTTACAAGCCCTGGGCACACTCAGTGCACTGTGCTAGGGACTGACAAGTAAACCAATCATCCAATCATGGAGTCACTAATCCATAACACAATTTACAATGGGGAGAGCATATGCACTTTAGCACTGATCAGCAGTGGTAAAGTGCCCAGAGTCATAAAACAGCCAACAACAGGTCAGAAAAAATATAGGATGAAGGCAAAAGTTTAGGGATGACCCTGCAAAAAGGGCCAAGTCCAACACAACCCCTTCCAGCCAAAAACGCAGGGGAGACCAATCACTACCCTGATGGGCTTCCCTGCTTTGGGCGATAGAACCTGGACCCTGGCCCACAACAGCAGGGGCATACTTCAGTTCTACGCCAATCTGAACCTATTGGAATCACTCTGTCCATACTCTCAGGGCCCACCAAGCTAATCCATGGGGAACCCTTCTCCTCACCTGTGGACCCCACCTGTGCAGCACCTAACCTTAACTTGCTCACAGGTGTGTCCCAACAGACAGACAGCAAGTCACAGTGGCCACTGACAGTGGTCAGGGATGAGACCCAGGCCTTATGCCTCTCAGGGCTCTCAAACCTCTGTGGCGTCAGAGAGCAGGGGGCAGTAGCCCCAGGTGCTTGGTACCCTTTGTCCACTCTCCCTCCTGTCAGGTCAGGTATGACATCCTGACACTGACCTACCAGCCTCGGGCCTGTACCCGGCGGCTGGACTGGAGACTGGGGTGGGCTTTCCCACACCCGGTCCTCCTCCTCCTTGTTGGGGCTCTGTACCCTCCCACCTGGAGTGGTACCTCGCTTTAGAATTGCCAGGGCACCTGTGGCAGGTGTCCTGCACAATTCGCCCACCAGTTCAGGGGTTCTATCCTGCAACTGGGCGTCCAGGTCAGGGGGACACCCTGAACCTGGTCCTCCAATCTAGGGTCTAAACCCTCTAGTTGAACCGGGGTCAGAGGCGAGGACTCCCTCCCTCTGCACCCCCTTCCAGAGTACTGCCCCCTCCCATCAGGAGCGGTACCCCCTTCCAGAATTGTCAGGGTACCTGTGGCAGGTGTCCTGCACACCCGCCCACCAGTTCAGGGGTTCTATCCTGCAACTGGGATCCCAGCATAGGGTCTGTACCCTTAGACTGGGCAGAGGCCAGGGGTGAGGCTGTCCTCTCCCTGCCCCCTTACTGGGGTCCTGCACCCTCCCACCTGGAGCGGTGCCCCCAGAAGACAAACTGGTAGGGGCACTGTTAGCAGCTGCCCCTTCCTCCAGGTCAGGGGGGACACCCTGAACCTGGCCCTTTAACCCAGGGTCTGTACCCTTAGGCTGGACCTGTGCCTGGCAACCCAGGACTTCCGGGAGGGTACACCAACCCCCCCCAAGGGAAACACACTCCTCTAGAGTTGTGTAATAATCTGCCTGGCGCACCAGGACTTCCTGGGGAGCACGCATGCCCCCCCAGAGGGTAACACATCTCTCATGTGTTGTGTGACAGTCCGCCTGGCGCAGATCTCCCGACCCCTGTCCATCTGACAGCGCGGGAAGATCCCCCAGGACAGAAGTGGTGTTACCATGGTCATTCACTGGTGACTCAGCCCTTCTGGCTGGTCCCTGACCCACTAGTTCTTCCACTGGGGACTCTCTCCCCTCTCACCCCTCACTCTGGACTTCTGCACCCTCCCAAGTGGCGCAGCACTGCCAGATACCAGAAACACTGGAGCTCCATTTACAGACGCTCCAGGTTCTCTAGACACTAGGAGATCCTCCTCAACAGGCGGCCCATCAGGACAGCCTAGGCTCCCTACCTGGTGTTCCCTTAAAGAACCATCCAGGCTCTGAGACTGGGTTTCGGGCACCTTGGGACACGCAGCCCCACACTCACTCCTTCTCCACTGAGACAGGACGTGAGTCCCTACACCCCTCCCATTACCACGGGACCTAGCTGGGCTACACTGAACCTCTCCCACCACTCTGGGTTGGAAGACACCTGAGCCACTCCTCTTAGGGTCACTCCCCAATGCCTCTTCAGACCCTCTGGAATCCACCAAAAGGTCTGCCTCCAATGTGAGCTCCCTGGGGTCAGAGAACTCACACTCCAACAGGTGTTGGCATAGCTCTGGAAAACAGGGACTTACAATATGCTCTCCCACAATTGGATCACATAACCCCTCACAGGTGTTAACCAAACTATCCTTCACCTCACCATCCAGTGCCTCACATACGTACTCCCACACCACTCTCCTGAGACTGGCAAGACAGTATCTGACTGTCTCTGTCACTCAACCCACACTCTTCTGGGCGGTCTTCACACTCACACACCAGGACTTCAACCATGGGGGAACCCTCTCCCTGCATCTCTCATCTAGAGTCAGTAGAGTGTCCCTCCCACCACTAGGACCATGAATCCCTGCGTCAGTTTCCCTATTCCTCTCAGGGACACTGCGCACTACTGGAGCTACCTCATGTCCTTGAACCTCCTGGTGTATGTTAACCCCTCCAAGTCAGGCGCCACATCTCTGGGTGTGTGCACTACTCTCTCAGCACTGAATAACTTAATTTTGCTGCCACCATCTGAGCTGGACTCCACCTCCAACTCAGCAAAGCTCACTTCCTGAGCTGCCCAAATTTCTTCTTCTTGGGCTAAGGCCCTCTGAGCCTCATCAATCTCTCTCAGCTCTTCATCAATCTCTTTCAGCTTCTGCTCATGAGCCAGAAGCCAGCTATCTTTTTCTGTTTCTCCCTCACTTTTAGAGAATTCCTCCTCCTCAGACTCAACTGGTAGTGTTGCCTTCCAGCGGGGTAACTCATACTGAAATAGGGATGCCTCTAGATCCTCCCTGGACCTTCTCTTCACAGGCAGCCCTCTTTCCTTGCAAAACACACGTAGCTCCTTCATTGTGTAGATAAACATGTGCCAGAAGTTGAGTTCCATTTTGCAACAACTAACCAGAGTCATGGTATCAAAAATACCTCCAGGAGGACACCATAAAACAGAAAAACAGTATGTGGTCGCGTTTGGTCTGCACTCACTAGTAGTGTTCACCAATCACTGTACATGAGTCACAAATGCAAGTCCAGAATCCTCACCGCTGACCACCAATGTTAGAATTGGGGGTCTCTAGTTGGCACAGGTAGGTACTTGTGACAAATAGGGACCCTCGCCTCTAGTCAGGGTAGGGGGTACACTCCTAAAATAACCCCTGCTCACCCCCTTGGTAGCTTGGCACGAGCAGACAGGCTTATCTCAGAGGCAGTGTGTAAAGCATTTGTGAACACATACAGTAATCTAGTGACACACTACAGATGGACACCACACAAGGTTTATATCAAAAATAAGTATTCTTTATATAGTTTTAACACAAGACCATAGACGAAAAAAATCCACAATACTGTACTTAAAATGGTAGTTTTAGCTTAGTTCAGTTCAGTTCTTAAGATGCGACACTTTAAGTCAATGTACCTTACGATGCGGGACGCTTCCACAACAAGCAATGTTGCAGCGATGGAAATGCGACAAAGTTCTGGTGCAAAGAAATAAAGACGTCAAGTTCTTCCTGATGCGGCACGCTTCTCCGATGTTGCGAGAAGTCTCGATTCGATGCGTCAACTGCGGCGGCGACACCCTTGTTCAGCGATGCGACGGCAACAGCTTCGGTTGCGACACTCTTCTCCAACGTTGCGAGACGCTTCCGCTCGATGCGACAACTGCAGCGGCGACACCCTTGTTTCGTGATGCGACGGCAGCAGCTCCGATGGCGGCACGCTTCTCCGTGGATGCGAGACGCTTCTCTCGATGCGGTGCAATGCGTCAGCTACAGCGGCGACATCTACGATGCGACAGCAGCGGCTGCGACGGCGACACGCTTCTTCCTCGATGCGAGACTCTTCTCTTGATGCGGTGCAATGCGACAGCTACAGCGGCGACATCTACGATGCGACGGCAGCGGCTGCGACGGCGACACGCTTCTTCGGGGTTGCGGGACGTTTCTCGAGATGCGGTGCAATGCGTCAGCTACAGCGGCGTCATCTCCGTGATGCGACGGCAGCGGCTGCGACGGCGACACGCTTCTCCCTCTTGAGTCGCGCTTCCAGCTCCTTGCGACACGCAGTCCCTTCAGAAGGCCCAAAACAGCAGCAGGCACTTCCAAAGGATTCTTGGGGAGCTGGTGGTTGAAGTCTGTTGTCCCTGAGACTTCAGCAGGAGGCAAGCTCTTTTCTCAAGCCCTTGGAGATACTTTACAAGTTGAATAAAAGTGCACACAAAGTCCTTTCTCCTTCCTTTGGCAGTCAGGCAACCACTGCAGGCAGATCCCTCTAGCTTAGGGATAGTCTTCTCCTCAGTTTCTTCTTGGTTCCGCTCCTCAGCAAAGGTTTCTTCCTGTTTTCCAAAGTGATCTAATTTCCTAGGGGTCTGGGTCCTCTTTTTATACACCTTTTTTCTTTGTTCTCTGACGGCAGAGAGGCCTCTGCCTAGTCCAAAACCAGTTCTGGTCAGTCCTGGAGCACTTTGTTTTTCTGACTCCTTCTTTCCTTTCAGAATGTGGGGCAGAGTGCTCAGCCGCCCGGCAGGAGGTGGAGCCAGCATTGTGGAAGGCAGGCACAGCCCTATTCAGACCCAGGTGCAACTCCTCCCTCCACTCTGGATGCAGATCTTTCTATTCAGCCCTGTGCTGACTCACCCTGTCTCCTGTAGCCACCCCCAGCCCCTGTCACTCAATCTCCAGACAAAGAATACACAACCTAGCAGAGGCAGGCTTGGAAGTTTAGGCAAGAAAATACCCACTTTCTAAAAGTGGTATTTTCAAACACAGAATGTTAAAACCAACTTCACGAAAAGATGTATTTTATCATTCTGAGTTCAGGCATACTAAATTCGTATTTCTACCATGTTCCCTGGGTCAGTTCTGACTATAAGGTGTAATAATCAGTCTGCCCATTCTGGCCTATGGGGAGCAGGTAGCCTTGCAATAGTGAAAAACGAAAATGGCTGTAATTCACTATTAGGACATGCCACACACACCAGGGCATGTCCTACCTTATACTTACAATGCACCCTGCCCTAGGGCCTACTTTAGGGGTGACCAACATGTAGTAAAGGGAAGGTTTAGGGACTGGTAAGTGGGTGCACTCACCAAGTCGACATGGCAGCCCTAGGCTGCACACAGGCTTTGCGATGGCAGGCCTGAGACACATTTTACAAGCCGCTTCTGTGGGTGGCACAACCAGTGCTGCAAGCCCACCAGCGGCATTGGATTTACAAGCCCTGGGCACACTCAGTGCACTGTACTAGGGACTGACAAGTAAACCAATCATCCAATCATGGAGTCACTAATCCATAACACAATTTACAATGGGGAGAGCATATGCACTTTAGCACTGATCAGCAGTGGTAAAGTGCCCAGAGTCATAAAACAGCCAACAACAGGTCAGAAAAAAATATAGGAGGAAGGCAAAAAGTTTAGGATGACCCTGCAAAAAGGGCCAAGTCCAACAAATACCATGTTGTGCTGTGCATAATATGCTGTGCTATGTTACGCTATGCTGCTTTGTTAGGTCATGAGTGCTGTGTGCGTGCTGTATTACGCAGTGCTGTGGTTTGATATTTTCTTATTTTATGCCTGGCTATGCGACATTTCATTTAGGGCTTGTTATATTTATATATTTTTTTCAGTTTTATATAGTGCGTACTTTGCTGTAAAGCGTCAGAGCGGTTTATATGAGCACCAGATTACATTACACAAGGTCAGAAATATATATATATATATATATATATATATTTTTTTTTTTCCGTTTCTGCTCCTGCTGTCTCCCCTCGCCCTATGCAGAGGATCGCTTATTGCCGGCGGAGCACGCCGGACATTATTTAACTTTCCAAAGATTCCCATAAAGCGATCACTCGGAGGTATATTCAGTTTTCAAAGTTGGTATTTTATTGCAGATAGGTAACGCGTTTCGCTTGACCAGCAAGCTTGATCACACAGTGAGTCTGGGAAACTGACAAACAATACATAGGGGTAATAGAAACAGAAGAGGGTGCACACACATAGAATTTCAATGAGAAGCCGGCATCCATTTTGGAACATGTAAAGTACTCAGTGATATACAGTAATTAAATTAAATTAAATTAAACCTCCTACTTTATGCACATTATATTGGGTTGAGAGTGATTCATTTCTAATTTTACATCATTTAAAAAGCCCCATTATTTTCAATTATTCAATTTTTAATTTTTTAATTTTATTTATCGTAGTGCCCATAAATATCCCAGGAGTAAAAATCATACATTATACCTTTAGCTTCACAAATCATATGCTTCAATTATACATACCATAAACCATGCCTTTTGTCACTTTTCATGTGTGTACAACTGTGGGAAGTAAGTAACGGTCTTAGTGACCAGAATACAGCAGTAGTTTACTTACTGCAAAGTGCCATGTATTAAGCTGTGTTATATTGCGGACAGACTCACTCTGTTATGAAGGCAGAGTCGTATGCTGTGGATACAGTTGCTACTTGTTATATACTACTGCTCATCTAGACATCCCTCCTTCAGGGGTATTGAGGTGAGATATATGATGTGTTTAATTACATTCGGTCTAGTGCCTTATGATAAACTCTATCATAAAATATCCGGCCCCATTAGAAAGAGTGAGTAAATCCAATCTCCCACATCTATACTCCACAGAATCATGTCCCCTTCTGGTATTGTTAGTCATAACCTTTTGTCACAAACACCCATAGGCCTCTTAGCCAGAAAAATCCCTGTGTAGTGTATAAAAATTAGATTCTAAAGTAGCAGCGTGAGTAATCTATGTCTTCAGAAAAAACATTAGATAAGTCTCTTATCTGTATAGATGACGAAGGCTGAAGAAAAGGGTAGGGGGGGTGGATGAAGTTGATCCTCAACGTCGACCCCTTCCTTTTCTCCTGAAAAGAAAAAACATAAATGTGAGAATTTACAGAGTGGGGATTAAGACAATACATACTTCAATATTCCTATACTTATGCACACATACAGCTATACTACAAAAACTAATCATTTATAACTTGATTCTGCTCTAGAAAGGTATTCTATTCTTGTAAGTGATAACTCAATTCCTCATCCTGATTGAGCCCCTCCGGGCTCTTTGTTTGCAGATTGATTATATGCCAGGATTCTCTCTTACGTAATTGGAGGGTTCTATTTCCTCCTCTATGGGATTGAGTTATTTGTTCAATTGCAAGAAGGTTACTCACGCTGCTACTTTAGAATCTAATTTTTATACACTACACAGGGATTTTTCTGGCTAAGAGGCCTATGGGTGTTTGTGACAAAAGGTTATGACTAACAATACCAGAAGGGGACATGATTCTGTGGAGTATAGATGTGGGAGATTGGATTTACTCACTCTTTCTAATGGGGCCGGATATTTTATGATAGAGTTTATCATAAGGCACTAGACCGAATGTAATTAAACACATCATATATCTCGCCTCAATACCCCTGAAGGAGGGATGTCTAGATGAGCAGTAGTATATAACAAGTAGCAACTGTATCCACAGCATACGACTCTGCCTTCATAACAGAGTGAGTCTGTCCGCAATATAACACAGCTTAATACATGGCACTTTGCAGTAAGTAAACTACTGCTGTATTCTGGTCACTAAGACCAGTTACTTACTTCCCACAGTTGTACACACATGAAAAGTGACAAAAGGCATGGTTTATGGTATGTATAATTGAAGCATATGATTTGTGAAGCTAAAGGTATAATGTATGATTTTTTACTCCTGGGATATTTATGGGCACTACGATAAATAAAATTAAAAAATTAAAAATTAAAAATTGAATAATTGAAAATAATGGGGCTTTTTAAATGATGTAAAATTAGAAATGAATCACTCTCAACCCAATATAATGTGCATAAAGTAGGAGGTTTAATTTAATTTAATTTAATTACTGTATATCACTGAGTACTTTACATGTTCCAAAATGGATGCCGGCTTCTCATTGAAATTCTATGTGTGTGCACCCTCTTCTGTTTCTATTACCCCTATGTATTGTTTGTCAGTTTCCCAGACTCACTGTGTGATCAAGCTTGCTGGTCAAGCGAAACGCGTTACCTATCTGGAATAAAATACCAACTTTGAAAACTGAATATACCTCCGAGTGATCGCTTTATGGGAATCTTTGGAAAGTTATATATATATATATATATATATATATATATATATATATATATATATATATATATATATATATATATATATATATATATATATATATGTGTATATGTGTGAATATATATATATATGTGTATATATACACATGTATATATATGTACACACACACACACATATATATATATAGAATTGAGTGAGTGGTCAGGTGAGCGTGATCTCCTTGAACAGATGGGTCTGGAGACTGGGGGTGCAACACACACTGGCTTCAAGCCCAAATCCACCTTTAATCCGAATCTGCCCCACGATGGTCTTGACACCTTTCATGAGGTGGTAATTCAAGACCTCATGCGCATATGGAATAGAAGCAAGAATCAACATGCTTTTAATTTGACCCCTGATCAGAGACTGGCGCTGGGAACACTTAACAGTGACCCAAGCTTTATAATCAAACCATCTGATAAAGGTGGTAACGTGGTCCTCTGGGACATTAACCTGTACAGAAAAGAGGCCAATAGACAACTGATCCTCTCTAGGAACTACACAAAATCCAGTAAGGAGGCATATGAGGGGGCAGCCAAAACATACTATAAAAAGATTGGTGAATGGAAAGATCGTGGGCTATTGGGGGTTGATGAATACAAATTCCTGTACATGAAACACCCCACGGCTCCATGTTTTTATATGCTGCCGAAGGTTCACAAGGATGGGACTAACCCACCTGGTAGACCGATTGTATCTGCGAATGCTAGCCTTTTAGAGAATACATCTATCTTCCTGGACACTTTTCTCTTCCCGTATGTCCTTAGCCTACCCTCATACTGCAGAGACAGTACTGATTTTATCAATAAAATTGAGGGAATCACATGGCAACAGAATTACTGGTTGGTGACAATTGATGTGGTATCGTTGTATACCAGCATTAGGCACAAGGATGGTGTGAATGCTTGCAAACATTTCTTTATAGATAGATCGATATTCTTGTATGACCAAACGCACATGCTAACTGAAATGTTGGAATTTTGTTTGGAGAATAATTTCTTTCTGTATGAGGATAAGTGGTTTAAGCAAGACGTCGGGACTGCCATGGGAAGTTGCTTCGCGCCCAGTTATGCCTGCATGCTAATGGGTTGGTGGGAGGAACAACAGGTCTGGACAGAAATGAATGAGAATTTAACCAAACATATAGTCATGTGGACCAGATTCATAGATGACATATTCCTAATCTGGGACGGCTCTGAATCTGACTTGAGGGGACTGTTTAGGATGCTAGATAGAAATTATGTAAATCTCTGCTTTACACAGAAGTATAACCAAACTGAGTTAGAGTTTCTGGATATCAATGTGAGCGTCAGTGAAGGGAAAATATCAACCACCCTCCATAGAAAGGAGACTGCAGGGAATAGCCTTTTACATGCAAGGAGCCACCACCCAACTAATCTCAAGTGGAGTATCCCCTATGGGGAATTAGTAAGGGCAAAACGCAATTGTACCACTGAATTGGCGTTTTCTAAGGAACAGGACAGAATGATGGCCAGATTTAAAACTAGGGGCTATCCAGAGAGAGTACTGAGGGTGGCGAGAGAGAAAGTGGCAACCCGTAGCAGGACAGAATTACTAGTGCAGAAACAGAGCAGTGTGGGAAACAACGAAATCAGGATGATAACGAGTTTTAATGTAGAAGCACAAGCAGTGCGAGAAACCCTGAAAAAACACTGGCACATAGTTAAGAGCGACCCAGTAATAGGAGCACTAGTCAGCGACCAACCCAAGGTGACTTACAGGAAAGCACGATCCCTTAAGGACATGTTGGTCAAGTGTTACATGGGGGCGACCAAACAACAAACATGGATACAGCAACAGAAGGGATTTTTTAAGTGTGGGAAGTGTAAGGCATGCAGCACCAGTAAGAACAGGAAGAGCTACCCACTACCTACAGGGAAGACAGCGAACATTGACAAATTTATGAACTGTAATAGTGATTTCTGTGTGTATGCCATAATGTGCCCCTGTTTGAAGATGTACATAGGGAGTACTATCTTCCCTGTGAAGAAGCGAATTCTGGAACATGCACGTGCTATAAGGAATTGTGATCTGAGTTATTCAACTGCTCGACACTGGCTCAAATACCACAATAAGGATGTTAACAGCTTGTCTTTTTTGGTGTTGACAGGGTGGCAGCGAATCCCAGAGGGGGCAATCGAGAGAAACAACTGAGGATTCTGGAATCCAAGTACATCTTACTGCTCGAAACTAAGACCCCTTTGGTTTGAATGAAGATGAGGAACTGTTCGTCCACATTGGATGAGTACCCCACTTGATCTGTGACTTTTTGTAGGCTCTCATTGTGATTCCTGGTTTCTCTGTTTGTTCTGTGCTTGGGTGGAGGGCTCTCCGCCTAGACACAGTCCCGGCAGGCTGAAAAATCTTCACATGAAGCAGCACTTTATTTCCCCCATGCCTGCGTCTAGGTTTTAACCCTAGAATGTATTAGACATAGCAGTCAGGTATCCCATAACTGCTCTACCAACCCCTTATTTTGAGGGTTCTCCCTTAGATCTCACTATTTGATCAGGCCATTTTTCTCAGGTTACTGCGGGCCAGCTTATTCCGGAGACCCCTTGCTTTTCTTTGTTGTCTCTTTTTGTATTTTTGTGTTGCAACACTCATCTCACTCACCACTATGTCTTTGAAAATATATTTTTTTGCCCCCGCCTTTGAACCACTTTTCCTTTGAGGGTTTTATCCCCCCCACCCCATTTTTTCTTTGTCCATTTTGTTTTGATCATTATCCTATGATCTTAGCAATAATAATGATCGATCACATGTAAGATCAGGTGTCTGAATTATGGGCACCTGGAACTAACTTGGACCGAGGCAGGCTGGATCCTCCCTATGAATTTGGCCACTTGGCCGGGGTATGAAAGTTGACAATTATTGACTGTTTAGCATTATCAGGGAAGTGCTTCATGTAATTGCTGACATATTAAATTGTATGACTATGAGCGTTTACCCACATACACTAATTGGGGTATTATGTTTGCTTTTTTACTGTAATTGACATAATGTATATATTATTTAGGATGAGACACGGTTAGTCTGTCTTCCTTGTGTCATGAGATATCATGTTTCTCAATTGCAAGTCTTTTACTTATGTCTATTCAGGAAGTAGCTGGCTGAGGTCCGTCTTCTATGTTTACACTTATGAACTATATATGTGGGTGTTTGTGTTGGTGTAACTTGGCTTGTGAAAAAGACCGTAACGGTCGAAACGCGTCGCCAATAACACTTTGTTTGATCACGATCCCTGGAGTGCGAGTCTTCTTTTTGCGCGCTGATCAGCTGGCGAAAATTCTACTATATATATATATATACACATACACATAAATATATTTTTTTTAACACTTTGACATTATTTGATTTGCCAAGAATCACAGGATGTTGAGGTGACGCCGGAACTCCAACCTGGTTTCCCAGTTCCGAAGCCAGCTGCTCAGTTTGTTAGGCTACGTCTACCCCATCCCTTCATACTATGTTGTGTTATGTTGAGCTATGTAACTGTGTGCTCTTATTTAATGCCATTTTATACCTTGGATATAATATGTAGCCTGTGCTATAGTAGATATTATTATTGTAACAAGTGGTAACTTTGAACTAGGGGCCTGAATATAGCCTGTAAAATAAAGTAATGAAGGTGTATTCTCTACCACGTAATGACACAAAAGTTGGCATGAAACTAGAACTTTACATAGAGGGGTGCCTTTGCTTAGTTTGGTGTAAATCAGTGCAATTGGTTTTGATTAATCTGAATTACAAAAAAGATATGGGCAGACTTGAAGGGTTAACCTGCAAATACCTATTATATATCTTGACTGTTGATCATAGCGCCTTTGAAGAGCAGATCATCAAATTCTCAGAGGCTAATGCATTTGAAAGCTGAATGATTCTAATAGAGAGCATTTTTTACTCAAGAATGATTGAAATTGAAATTACATGGGGCAAATTTGCTAAATTTTGCATTAAACTCTCTCTTGTAATTTTTTTCCACGGGAGACTGCTTTATGGAGAAATAGTCTAGAAGAGAGACATTTTCTGTTTGAAACAGAGTCCTGCCCATTTCTATCCAGACTTTAATTTGCGAGGTGTGTGTTTGAGTACAAAAAGGTAATGTAAATTACCAGCAGACACAATTTGCTCTTAACGTGTAATATCTAATAGCTTTGTGACTTTTTTCTTTGAATTTCATAACATTTCATGAAAAAATATGCAATTTTCCACATCCGTCATTTTTTCCCCTTTTTCCAATGTGATGTCAGCAGATTCTTGGAGGGTTTGAGGATCCAAGGATTGGCATAGCTAATAGGTCTCGCCTTGGGACCTTATAAGTGTTTAGTTATCCAGCACAATATCCTTGGTGCAACAACATCAACTGTTGCATGGCTAAACACTTATAAGGTCCCAAAGGCGAGACCTATTGGCTATGCCAATGCTTGTTTCTTCTGTGTTTCCCACAATAAGTGAGAGGACCTGACCCTTTCTGACTGGCTTGTATGTCTCCCACAGGGTTTGTGCTGAGTTTGTGCTGAGTCCACCAAACCCTAGTTCTCATCAAAATATCTCTTTGTGGCCTTGTAGAGGCCCGCTCGGATGTGGGGTACTTTTAGGTACCAGGGGCTGAGTACAATTTGACTGCAGTAATGGCAATCAGGCAGACTGTAAACCTCCCAAACTGGGGAATGGTCTGAAATACCCGTGGAGAGGTGGCGAACCTGTTTGAAATGTGGGAGGTGATGAGACAGGATGAGGATGTAGTCGATAGGCAAGAGGCTGCCATGTGCACAGGAATGGAATGTGTATTGGAGGTAGCAGGATTGTGGGTTGTCAACGAGACCCAGGGCCATCACAAAGTCCCCCAGGGGGCGATGGGAGTACCCCTCCTGCCTGAGGGGCCAACGGTTGATGAAGTCACAGAAGCCGTGTTAAAATCCCCACCCATTACCAATCCACCATCTGGGAAGTGGAGAAACAGAGCGCTTAGCTCAAGGAATATCGCCTCATGCAGTCTCGGAGGGACATAGACTGAGATAATGTTGAGTGTCTTGTCCTTCTAGCTCCCCGAGAGTGCCACGTATCTCCCGTGCGCGTCTGGCCAGGACTTCTGTATGATGAGCAGGAGTGACTTGTGTAGAAGAATACCCACCCCTCTAGAGCCCAAGGGTACCCCCCGTGGGCCACCATTTTGTACCCCCATCTGTCCAGTGCCGAAAAGTGTTTCCCTGGAGATGTGTCTCCTGAAGGAGAGCCACATCCAGAGAATGCCTCTTAAGGAATTGTGGTGCCCTCCATCTGCCCCCTAGAATGAGTTATAAAGGTTTTACCAATGTAATGTGAGTTACTGTTGAGTCATTTGTTCACCTTTTGTGGCCGCCATTTCTCATTTGACAATCAGTGTCAATTTCAAAGCAAGTAAGATGCCTCCTTCTGCAGACCGTGCTAGTCTGTGTGCAGCTAAACAGTCTTTACCTCGTTGGTAACCACTGCTGATAATTCAGAGCACAGACTTTCACGTGTCTGATGCTGCAAGGAGTTGCCTCCCTCCTGTTGGCTGCCAACATCGCTCTGCGGTTCCGATGTGCCGGTTCCCCGTCTACGCCTCCTACAGCGTGCCCAAGGTTTAGGCCTGCCCACTGTTCTCCAGCCTTCAAGCCAGTCCCATATTTCCTCAGGGGTTGAAAAATACCAAGTCTTGCCTTCGCTCGCAACACATCATTTCTCATGAAAGATCATAGGTAGGCTATCCGGTTTTAGGTTTAAACCTATAATAACGGATAAAACCCCACCGAAAGAGAAATAGCCCTCACCAGTGTAAACATATAAACACTGAAAAAACACCTGCACAACCACAAACTAAATGCTATTCAAAGAAAGGAAAAGGAGAGTGAAAGAGTTATCTTTATTTCTTCTTGAAGGGGCCAATACAATGTAACTCTGTTATACAAGTTAGCAGCAAGAAAGGTTGAGCTAACATTATTCTGCTTGAGTTTTGTTGTTTAGGGATGTCACTAAAATATTATTCCTTCTTCCTTTTGCTTTTTGTTCAGTTTTGTGGTCTTTGGTCTAAAGATGCAGGGTTTAGAAGCATGTTTTAGGTCTTGTTTAATCAAGTTATAAACTTTAGAGAATCAGGAAATAACAAAATCATGGTTGGTTTCATAAGAATCTTTCCCAATATGTGCCATCACATTTACTCACAGAGAGTGGGTAAAACCCCTTGATACATCAGCCCCCATTTCTAGCGAGTCAATATTGATAGTAGGTGAATTGCCAAACACCTCAGGCTTTAAATATTCAATGTGAGGTGTAGTGACAGGTATATGTGAAAAGAGTGCTGTCACAAAGCATCTGGGATAGTGGTGAAAACATGACACCAGACTTTTGGAAAACATGGAGCACAGTGTCACTTGAAATGCTGCTGCAAAAAGTTCTTACCAAGTTCAAAAAAGACTGGAGTGATATTGTTTGTATTTGCAGTGATTCAGCTACGTATGTGAAAAAGTTGTGTGATGACCTGTCAAAATCGATACCTGAGCTGAAGTGCTTCCTGTAAGAGATCCTTGCCACTTGGTAGATGGTATGCTGAAAGCATCTTTACAATCTTCAGAGTTAATGAAGAATGCTATTGACGTTTTAGTCCATTCTGGTGCATAATTGGTGTAGATGTGAAACATCTCTTTGAGAGTAGGCTGGGCAACACTTTTAGGTGACTTGGCACTGCAACATATTCCACGTTAGAGTGCTTGCCACTTGGTAAGCAAAGAAATGCTGAGGAGCAATTCAGGACATTTTATTTTACAATGTATGAGAAATGCCTTACAATGATGCATAGAAATGTCCCTTCACCAACCATGGAATTTGAAGTCAATGAAGCCTCACTATGGTACTCTGCACAAGTTCTAGATCCCTTCCGTAAAGGGGAATTTTATCCGGACTTTCAAAAGTGCTGCTTCATTTTTGACCACTTCAATAACTCTAAGGGCATATGCGCCCAGTTCAAAGCATTTGTTGCAGAACCTGTCCCAGAGAATCGCAATCTTCAGGTGCATCAGCATTGGCATGGAAAGCTATGTCAGTGGCAAGAGTTAGCAAATTGTCTACTGGCTGTTTTGGCGTTGCCTGTCTCAAGTGCCAATGTTGATAGGGCCTTTTCACAGATAAAAGTTTACATGGGAAGGAAAGAGCGAGCGTGCATGACCAAAGACTCACTGAAGAAGTATTGTATGGTGTACTACAATAAGTTTGATTTGTAAAAATGTATTTGGACCTCACATACACTGTACATACACTGTCTATATACCATGCATCAGTGCAGAAAGCAAGCAATAATAAAAGCAAAATGTTCCAAAAACACCGGAAAAACACTGTTTCTGTTGTTTTTAATGGCGTGAAAATGTGTAACCACTGATAACCACTGTTTTTTTAAGGTATTGAAATCACTTGAAAACACTGGAAAAAACCCCACCAGAATTTACCAAAAATAGAAACTGAAAACAGGAAAGCCTAATCATAGGGTACTTGATCTGGCGATCCCTCATCACTCTTTTAACTTTGAGAAAGTTGTGGTGCATCCTTTGAACTTTCAGCGTAAAATCTGAGAAGAAAGCTATGGTGGCATTTTCATAGGTAAGGGGTGTGAGGTCATGACATCATGGTCTCGGTAGTTGAATATTCTAGCTATGATTGGGCGGGGCGGTGCCACGGCTTCAGATGGGTTCCAGGGACTCGATGGGCCTGCTCCACTGAGAAGTAATTGTAAAGGCCATGGGGCTGCAGGATTTTCAGTACAAGGTCTTCGACAAACAGATCAATTGCAGGCCCCCCCCAGTTATGGGACTGTTGTTGCAACTTGAACAGCCTTCACAGTCCTCCAGTCGAGCCTCCAGGGCGTTGTTGGTGGCAAGTTGCTCAGTGACCTGAGCTTTCAAAACAATTGTGTCAACCTTCAGAGCAGCTGCGGTATCCTCCACTTCCTTTACACGAGCTCCCATGTTTCGTAGGTCGGCTCTCACTAAAGTGACTTCTACTGTAACTGAATTGATTCTGGCTTCTAGGGAGGTGTGCACACCCTGAATTGCTGTCATTACATCATGCAGTGTGAGCCGTTCAAACCCAGGGACCCTGGATCTGCGGGGGCCAGTGCGACTATTTTTCCCCCACTATGGGCTACTAGTTGGCGAGCGTGTCTTTGTCTAACTTAGTCTGGTGCACTCCTTGGGCTCCTCTGCCCCCCATCATCTTCCGTGGGCCGCTCAGTAAGCTCTTTCCTATGACTGCTTTTGGGCCAGATGTTGAGGGAAGGGGGAAACAGGGACTGCTGCTGTACTCACCGCTGCCTGCCCAGGGGGGAGAGGTGTACAGTCAGCGGCCTGTCAGGTTTCCAGCTGTTCATCCCTCCTCCCTTCTCCACCTTTGATACAGCAGCTTCAGGTCCGCAGAGAGGGTAGCGCCTCTTCACCACCCGGCTCAGGTACACAGCACAGGTCAAGGGAGCAACACAGGAGAGTCCAACCAACCACCACCTGGGTCACAGTCTCTGCAAGTCTCTCAGGGCCCTGCCAGGCAGATTGGATTCAGGCCGCCCCACTCTCACCTTGCTCATCAAAACAACAGTGGATCCTAGAGATGGTGGATGGGCGCAGGTCATCCCCAGTGGGACACAGGCGGCCAACCAGGGGACCCAGGGGGACCCCCCGGCCCGGATTGTGTGGCGGGTCCTTCTTGACCTTTTTTCTCTTCAGCGGCCCCTGCGCTCCAAGCCGTGGCAGATGAAGCTGGCTAGCAACACTCATTCTCACGGGCTCTCACATTCTCAGGCCCTCCACCACATGCTCCATGTATACCTCCTTGGCCGCAGCTGTTGTTCCAGGACCTCACTCAGTCTCAGGGGCCACACCGCTTCTTTACTGCAGGCCCATCAAAGAAGGTCACAGGGGCTGCCCATCAGGGCCATCATCGCACCACAGTCCCCCGTAACAATGCTGCCCCTGCTCCAGGTGTGATCCGCTTAGGCTCAGAGGGAGTCTCCCAACTCCACCTCTCAGTCGCCGCATGTTGCAGTGCAACTCCAGGGGACGATATCAAGCTCCGGCACCTCAGGGCAGCTGCATCGAGAGAAGCTGACCCTCTGGTTTCGGCCTCGCCCCCTCACCGTTTTTTTCCACAGCAGGTTGTTCTTCATGCAAGGCTTGGGCTCCGTCACGCTGCTCAGGCTTCGTCTTGATCGCAGCCCATAGGTTGACTCGAGGCGAAAATAAGCACCACATTGGTATCCCCATGACGAGCTGCATGCCTATCTTAGGTTTGCTCGTCATAGAGGACAGATGTTTGTGCGGATTAATGGGGATTGCCACAGTGGATGGCAGGAGCCGCTCTAGAAAGCGGCCATCTTCCGTATCGGTTGGCCACGCACTCCCACTGCTTGCTACTCTTGGGCTGACCCAGGGTGCCATTTCTAAAGGCAGTCACACACTGCGATATCGACACTATGTGATTGGGAGTGTAGTGTTAGCCAAGTTCAAGGTATACCTTTCTTTTTTAAACGTCATTTCTCGCCTCCTCTCACTTGTTTCTTGGAGATGGGCAGCGGTTGTATATAGAACAAAAGGTAAGAAGCCTTCTTCAGCCAGCTTTTTGTCCTTCTGGCAGTCAGTCATTAGTTCTGGTCATTTGGCCATGACAACTGTGCATCGGATACCATCTGGGAGACCAGCAATAGGATTTTCTGGCCACGTCTGTATGGTTTCTCTCTGTATGCTCGTTGAGCTTTGAGCTTGGAGGTTAAGATTCAAGCCTTGTTGTTGGCCTTGTCCTGCGTTTCTTGAGGATCTTTTAGGTCACAAGATGGTTAAAAGATTTTTCAAGTGAAAGCTTAATCAGTTAAAAATCCGTTAGTGGTGTGGACAGGAGGGCACATTCATCCATACCCTGTGGGAGTGTGAGCATATCCAAGGGTATTGGAGGGGGCTGCACACCTGTCTGGGGGAGGTCCTTGGACTCACGGTTGGGATTGAGATCAAGAGATGTCTCTTGAATGTCTGGGAGCCTACAGATTTAGGTAGGAAAGACCGCATGTTAGACTTGGCATCTTTTGGCGTGTTTCCCCTGACTTTTTGCTTTCTGACCTCCTGGTTTTGACTCTGTTTTTGCTGGTGTAATGATTCTGCGCACTTTCCTCACTGCTGTCCAGTGGGAAAGTGCAAGTGCTTCTGTATAAAATGTGTTATGGATTGGTGTTTCCATGATTGGCCTATTTGATTTATGTGTCAGTCCCTTGTAAAGTGCACTGAGAGTGCCAGGGCCTATAGATCAAATGCTGTTGGTGGGCTGCAGCACTGGATTGTGCCACCCACGCAAACAGCCCGTAAAGTGTAACTCTGGCCTGCCATTGCAGAGCCTGTGTGCAGCCTGGGGCTGCCATGTCGACTTGGCAAGTGCACACACTTGCAAGTCCCTAAACCTTCCCTTTTCTACATGTTAGTCACCCCTAAGGTAGGCCCAAGGTACCCCTGTGGGCAGGGTGCATTGTATGTGAAAGGTAGGACATGCCCTGGTGTGTGTGGCATGTCCTGATAGTGAATTACAGCCTATTTCGTTTTTCACTATTGCAAGGCTACCTGTTCCCCATAGGCCAGAATGGGCAGTTTTGATTATTACAGCTTATAATCCTAACTGACCCAGGGAACATGGTAGAAATTCGAGTTTAGTATGCCTGGACTCAGAATGATAAAATGCATCTTTTAGTGAAGTTGGTTTTAACATTCTGTGTTTGAAAATACCACTTTTAGAAAGTGGGTATTTTCTTGTCTAACCATCCAAGCCTGCCTCTGCTAGGTTGTGTATTCCTTGTCTGGAGTGTGAGTGACAGGGGCTGGGGATGCCAGGAGACAGGGTGAGTCAGCACAGGGCTGAATAGCAAGATCTACATGTAGATGGGTGGGAGGAGATGCACCTGGGACCTGAATAGGGCTGGGCCTTCCCTCCACAATGCTGGCTCCACCTCATGTGGTGCGTCTGATGTCCCTGGCCTGCACTGTGAAAGGAAAGAAGGAGACTTGTCAACAAAGTGCTCCAGGACTGACCAGAACTGGTTTGGACTAGGCAAAGGCCTCTCTGCCTTCAGAGGACAAAGAGAAATTGAGGATAAAAAGGGGGACCCAAACCCCAGAAAATTGGAACTCTTTGGGATCAAGAAGACTGCCAAGAAGAAGAGCTGGAGAAGCTGTGAGGAGGAACTACCACTTTGCTGTGTGCTTTGCTGTGTTGGCCTGCAGTGGCTGCTTCTGTCTTGGGCAGTGAAAGGACTGGTACTGAACTTTCTGCAATCTACTTTGTGAGTGTCTCCAAGGGCTTGAGGTAGAGCTTGCCCCCTGTTCAAGAAGTCTCAGGAACAGCAAAGACTTCAAGCCCGACGCCGTCTACGACGCCGCTGCCGACTCCGTGTCCTGAAGGCACCGCAGAGGGCACCGCCGCAACGCCGCACCGCGACCCTGGTCTCACCGACGATGCCTGTGGACGCCGCCACCGAGCCGCTGCTCGCACCGCGACCTGTGGGCACCGCACTCCGCACCGCCTCGCTTCACGACGACGCCGTGGCATCCCCGACGACGCCGCTCCACGCCGGACTCAACGCCGCTGCTTGCACCGTGGTTCGGGGGCACCGCTCGTAAGTTACACGACGCACTGCCCTCATCCCGCACCGCAGCCTTGGCCCACCGACGCCGGTGCCATCGACTCCAAGTTCGTCAGCCGACGACAGCGCTGCAGCTACGACGACGCCACTGCTGCACCGTGACCTGCCAGCACTGTGACGAGCACCACCTTCATCTCACACCGCGACCCTGGTCTCACCGACGACGCCATCCGACGCCGCCACAGAGCCGCTGCTCGCACCGCGACCTGAGGGCACCGCACGCCGCACCGCTGCACTTCGCACCGCAGCACCCGACGCCGGCCGACGCCAGCGCTCCTGACTTCAACAGAGAGGAGATCGATCTGCAACGCGTGTGACTTCGAGGGCCCGACGACGCAGCACCGACCTCCGGAACCGACGCCTGCGGACGCCTTGTGTTCGGAAGCCCACCGCGAGGTCATCAACGCCCTGCATTTTACTGTTTGCGGGTCTTCCCGACACCGTAGCTGACCCGCGACGCCGCGGTCAGCCAGAACTGTTTGGATTTGTTTGTTCACGACGCCGTGATAGCCCCGGACGGAGCTATCGACATCAAGGAACTGTTTTTAAGGACAATTTGATAACAGAAGATTTTTAAAGTACTGTACTGTGGATTTTTATCGTATTTGGTCTTGTTTTAAAGTATATAAAAATATTGGATATTTTTCTAAACTGGTGTGGTGTCAGTTTGTAGTGCTTACACTGTATTACTGTTGGTTATGTGCAAATGCTTTACACACTGCCTCTAGAGTAAGCCTGACTGCTCGTGCCAAGCTACCAAGGGGTGAGCAGGGGTTATTTTAGGAGTGTAACTCCCTTACCCTGACTAGGAAGAAGGGTCCCTACTTGGACAAAGGTGCAAGCCCTTGCCAACTAGAGATCCCATTTCTAACATTGGTTGTCAGCGGTGAGGATAGGACTTGTGTTTGCACTTGACTTACAGTCATTGGTGTGCACTAATACCATATCGCAGACCATTACGTACCACATACAGGTTCTTTTTCTTTTTGGCCTATTTTTGATCTTGCCAGTTTGAACTTGCTACTTCAACATGCCTGAATCAATAGTATCATCAATTGCATCAGTAGAAATTGCCTTTGAGGAGGATCGATTGGAAGCCTACAATGTCAAGGAGTTAAAATCGATTTGCAAGAACCTGAAAGTCCAGGTCAGAGGCCTCACCAGGAAGGATGAGCTACAAAAGGCGCTGAGGGCCTGGGTAGCAGCCAGAGGTGCCAGTGGGCAATCTGGTGATCTCAATGGAGAGGTGGAGGAGCCTGTTCCTAGGGTGGATGTGCTTTTGGAGGGAACCCTCCAGGCCAGGCAGCAGTAGTTTGTCCCCAGAGGAGCTGGAGGACAGGCGGGAAGTAAGGAGGTTTGAATTGGAGAAACTCAGAATAGAGAGTGAGAGGGAAGAGAAAAGAATAGCCATGGAGGAAAGGAAAATGATACTAGATCATGAGAGAATGATTAAGGAGCTGGAGCTAAAGAGTAGATCCGGTTCAGATGGTGGCAGCAATTCTTCAGCACACACAGACAGGATTGTACACATCCCCAAGAATGTAGGTAAAGAGTACAAAAAGGGTAATGACATACAAAGGTGGTTTCAAGGGTACGAGTCGTCTATTCATATGAATGGGGTCCCTGAGAGGAACTGGGGAGCGGGGTTGTGGCCTCTCTTTCCAGAGGAAGCTAGGGACACTCTGATAGCTTTGGGTAAGGGGCAGGACCTCACCTATGCTGACATGAAAGACGCTCTCCTCACTAGGTATGGGCTCACTCCTGAGAAGTACAGGGATCAGTTCAGGTCCAGTAAAACGTCTGAGGCCAACACTTGGTTGGAATGTGTGGATATGTTCTGTAGGTCGCTGGATGGTTGGGTGAAGGGCAGTAATGTAACAGATTTTCAGGGGCTCTACAATTTGATTGCATGGGAGCACTTGTCTAGTCTATGTTTTGCAGATCTGCGCCAGCACCTAGTTGATAGTAAGCTAACTGACCCCAGGAAGCTTGCTATGGAGGCGGACCGCTGGGTGAGTACCAGGGTCCACAAGAAAGCGTTTGGGGAGACTCAGCCAAAGGTGGGCAGGGTCCCCAGCAGAAAGGTGGGGGGACAAGGGTAAAGCACAGGAGTTTTCTAAAGGGCCCCAAACTAGTACCCAGGGTAAAGGTTCCCAGCCCCCGGTGATAAGAAGAAAGGGGTCTCTACAGGGAAGCCTGTTGAGACCGGCCCCGCAAGTGTTATGCATGTGACCAGGTAGGTCACTTTAAGGGGGACCCCAAGTGCCCAAAGGGGACACAGCCACCCATCGGTGGACAGTCCAAAGTGTTGGCTAGTGTAGCGCTTGGGGAGGAGGGGTGCCCACAGGAGGGTGGGGATCCCGCAGAAATGACCCTTGTCTCACTAGGGGACAGTGAGATGGTCCCAGGAAACCAGGTGCCCCCTAACACAAAGAAATATAGCACCTGGGTGACCATTAATGGGAACAGGGTAGAGGCTCTCAGAGATACTGGAGCCAGTGTGACCTCAGTCCGGTGTCACCTGGTCTCTGAGAAGCAGGTAGTCCCAGGGGCATTCCACCAAGTAGTTGCTGTAGACAACTCTGAGCACCAGTATATGGTGGCGCAGGTTCCCTTTGAATGGGGGGTGGCGGTCTCAGGTCCCTTGAGGGTGGTTGTGAGCCCTACCATGCCTGTAGATTGTCTGCTAGGTAACGACCTGGAGCAGTCCTTATGGAAGGATGTTGAGCTCAGGTCTCACTTGGAGATGCTTGGGTTGCCAGAGTGGGCATGCGTGTCTACTCAGTCAATGGCAGCCAGAAAGGGTGATCAAGAGGACTTGGAGCCTGGAACAAAGGCCCAAGTCCCTGCCAAGAGGAAGGGCAGGGGGCGCAGGAAACCGGCCCCCGAAGTTCCCGCGGACCGGGAGGAGGCGGACCTCGAGGGGGACGCCCCGGTGCCTACAGGGGAACAGGTAGCCGAACTGGGAGACATCTCTGAGCTGACCCATTGGCAGCAAGAAGGGGGTCCCACCAGGGAGGAGTTCTGCAGGGAGCAGAACGAGTGCCCTACTCTGGAGGGTCTGCGGCGGCAGGCTGCAGACAAGGCAGCTGGTAATCAGTCCGGGTCACATCTGATCTACTGGGAGAATGGTCTCCTATACAGTGAGCCTAAGGTTGCTGAGCCTGGGTCAGCCCGTGTGCTGGTGGTACCCCAGCGCTTCAGGACCTTCCTACTGGGTCTGGCTCATGACGTGCCTTTGGCAGGACATTTGGGGCAGGACAAGACCTTTGACAGGCTTGTCACCCACTTCTTTTGGCCCCAAATGCGAAGGCAGTCAGATGCACACTGTAGGTCTTGCCAAACTTGCCAGGCAAGTGGTAAGAGTGGGAGGAAGGTCAAAGCTCCTCTCCAACCTTTTCCTGTTGTTGGAACACCCTTTGAAAGGGTAGGGATGGATATTGTGGGGCCACTGGATCCCAAGACAGCCATGGGCAACAGGTACATCCTGGTCTTGGTGGACCATGCCACCCGGTACCCGGAGGCAATCCCTCTCAGGACAACGACGGCGCCAGTGGTGGGCCGGGCGTTAATGGGGATCTTTTCCCGTGTGGGATTCCCCAGAGAGGTGGTTTCTGATAGGGGACCAATTTCATATCCAAGTATATGACATCCCTGTGGAAGGAGTGTGGTGTAACCTACAAGTTCACCACTCCTTACCACCCACAAGGAAACAGTCTGGTGGAGAGATTCAACCAGACCTTGAAAGGCATGATCAAGGGTCTAACAGAACCCATGAGGCGTAAGTGGGACGTCCTCTTGCCATGCCTACTCTTTGCATACAGGGAGGTGCCTCAGAAGTCTCTTGAGTACAGCCCCTTTGAGCTCCTGTATGGCCACCCTGTCAGAGGACCTCTGAGTTTGGTAAAGGAAGGCAGGAGGCAGCTCCCAGGAAAACTCCCCAGGATGTGTTTAGCTACATGCTGGCCTTTAGAAACCAAACTGCCTGCTTCAGGAAGCTCGCTCAGGCGAACCTAGAAGCAAGCCAGGAAGAAATGAAGAGATGGTATGACCAGAATGCCACTCTGGTCAAATTTCAACCTGGGCAAAAAGTGTGGGTCATGGCCCCAGTGGAACCTTGTGCCTTGCAGGACAAGTGGACTGGGCCATATGAGGTGGTGGAGCGCAAAAGTGACGTCACCTACCTGGTGGATTTGCAGGCTCCAAGGAACCCTTTGAGGGTCCTTCACGCGAACCGCCTCAAGCCCCACTTCGAGAGGTCCGAAGTGAGTATGCTCTTGGCGACAGATGATGGGGTGGAAGAGGAGAGTGAGCCTCTCCCTGACCTCCTGTCTACCAAGGAGCATGATGGGTCAGTAGAGGGTGTGATCCTCTCCCCTACTCTGACTCAGGAGCAGCAGGGGGACTGTCACCAGTTGTTGGGACAGTTCGCCCCACTGTTCTCTCTGACCCCGGTGTTACTCACTGGTGTACCCATGACGTGGACACTGGTGACAGCCCTCCTGTGAAGCACAAGATTTACAGGTTGACTGACCGGGTCAGGGCCAGCATCAAGGAGGAGGTCTCTAAGATGTTGGCGTTAGGGGTGATTGAGCCCTCCAACAGTCCTTGGGCCAGCCCAGTGGTCTTGGTCCCAAAGGCTGCTGTGCCCGGTGCCACTCCAGAACTCCGGTTTTATGTGGACTACCGTGGGCTCAATGCCGTCACCAGGACTGACGCGCACCCCATCCCCAGAGCTGATGAGCTCATTGATCGGTTGGGAGCTGCCCGGTTCCTCAGCACGTTTGATTTAACGTCTGGGTACTGGCAGATTGCCTTAACCGATGGGGCCAAGGAGAGGTCAGCGTTCTCAACCCCAGAAGGTCATTACCAATTTCGGGTGATGCCCTTTGGGTTGAAGAATGCCCCTGCCACCTTTCAGAGGTTGGTCAATCAGGTGTTGGCTGGACTGGAGGATTTCAGTGCCGCCTACCTGGATGACATTGCTGTGTTCAGTTCCAGCTGGGAAGAACATTTACAGCACCGTGAGAAAGTGTTGAGGGCTCTGCAAGGTGCAGGCCTCACGATCAAGGCCAGTAAGTGCCAGATCGGGCAGGGTTCTGTGGTGTGCTTGGGACACCAGGTAGGCAGCGGCCAGGTGGCGCCCCTACAACCCAAGATTGACACCATTCTGGCTTGGGAGCCCCCAAGACCCAGACAGAGGTGAGAGCCTTCTTAGGTCTCACCGGCTACTATAGGAGATTTGTTAAGGGCTATGGTACCATCGTTGCCCCCTTAACAGAGCTGACTTCTAAGAAGCAGCCCAGGAAAGTGATCTGGACTGAGTCCTGCCAGAAAGCTTTTGATGCCCTGAAGGCAGCCATGTGCATGGCGCCCGTGCTCAAGGCACCTGACTTCTCCAAGGAATTCGTCGTGCAGACTGACGCTTCAGAGCATGGTGTGGGAGCGGTGCTCTCACAACTGAACGAAGAGGGCCTGGATCAGCCTGTAGTCTTCCTTAGCAGGAGACTACTCCCCAGGGAACAGAGGTGGAGTGCCATAGAAAGGGAAGCTTTTGCTGTGGTCTGGGCACTGAAGAAGCTGAGACCATACCTGTTTGGGACTCACTTCCGGGTTCAGACAGACCACAGGCCGCTCAGATGGTTGATGCAAATGAGGGTGAGAATCCAAAACTGCTGAGGTGGTCCATCTCCCTACAGGGAATGGACTTTACGGTGGAACACCGTCCTGGTACAGAACACGCCAACGCAGATGGTCTGTCCAGGTTCTTCCGCCTTAGTGAAGAGAACTCCAATGGGGTTGGGTAGTTCTCCCTACTTTCAGCTGGAGGGACATGTGTTAGACTTGGCATCTTTTGGCGTGTTTCCCCTGACTTTTTGCTTTCTGACCTCCTGGTTTTGACTCTGTTTTTGCTGGTGTAATGATTCTGCGCACTTTACTCACTGCTGTCCAGTGAGAAAGTGCAAGTGCTCCTGTATAAAATGTGTTATGGATTGGTGTTTCCATGATTGGCCTATTTGATTTATGTGTCAGTCCCTTGTAAAGTGCACTGAGAGTGCCAGGGCCTATAGATCAAATGCTGTTGGTGGGCTGCAGCACTGGATTGTGCCACCCACGCAAACAGCCCGTAAAGTGTAACTCTGGCCTGCCATTGCAGAGCCTGTGTGCAGCCTGGGGCTGCCATGTCGACTTGGCAAGTGCACACACTTGCAAGTCCCTAAACCTTCCCTTTTCTACATGTTAGTCACCCCTAAGGTAGGCCCAAGGTACCCCTGTGGGCAGGGTGCATTGTATGTGAAAGGTAGGACATGCCCTGGTGTGTGTGGCATGTCCTGATAGTGAATTACAGCCTATTTCGTTTTTCACTATTGCAAGGCTACCTGTTCCCCATAGGCCAGAATGGGCAGTTTTGATTATTACAGCTTATAATCCTAACTGACCCAGGGAACATGGTAGAAATTCGAGTTTAGTATGCCTGGACTCAGAATGATAAAATGCATCTTTTAGTGAAGTTGGTTTTAACATTCTGTGTTTGAAAATACCACTTTTAGAAAGTGGGTATTTTCTTGTCTAACCATCCAAGCCTGCCTCTGCTAGGTTGTCTATTCCTTGTCTGGAGTGTGAGTGACAGGGGCTGGGGGATGCCAGGAGGGCACCGCCGCAACGCCGCACCGCGACCCTGGTCTCACCGACGACGCCTGCTGACGCCGCCACCGAGCCGCTGCTCGCACCGCGACCTGTGGGCACCGCACTCCGCACCGCCTCACTTCACGACGATGCCGTGGCATCCCCGACGACGCCGCTCCACGCCGGACTCGACGCCGCTGCTTGCACCGTGGTTCGGGGGCACCGCTCATAAGTTACACGACGCACCGCCCTCATCCCGCACCGCAGCCTTGGCCCACCAACGCCGGTGCCATCGACTCCAAGTTCGTCAGCCGACGACAGCGCTGCAGCTACGACGCCGCCGCCGCTGCTGCACCGTGACCTGCCAGCACTGTGACGAGCACCGCCTTCATCTCACACCGCGACCCTGGTCTCACCGACGACGCCATCCGACGCCGCCACCGAGCCGCTGCTCGCACCGCGACCTGAGGGCACCGCACGCCGCACCGCTGCACTTCGCACCGCAGCACCCGACGCCGGCCGACGCCAGCGCTCCTGACTTCAACAGAGAGGAGATCGATCTGCAACGCGTGTGACTTCGAGGGCCCGACGACGCAGCACCGACCTCCGGAACCGACGCCTGCGGACGCCGTGTGTTCGGAAGCCCACCGCGAGGTCATCGACGCCCTGCATTTCTGAAAGGTACTGTTTGCGGGTCTTCCCGACACCGTAGCTGACCCGCGACGCCGCGGTCAGCCAGAACTGTTTGGATTTGTTTGTTCACGATGCCGTGATAGCCCCGGACGGAGCTATTGACATCAAGGAACTGTTTTTAAGGACAATTTGATAACAGAAGATTTTTAAAGTACTGTACTGTGGATTTTTATCGTATTTGGTCTTGTTTTAAAGTATATAAAAATATTGGATATTTTTCTAAACTGGTGTGGTGTCAGTTTGTAGTGCTTACACTGTATTACTGTTGGTTATGTGCAAATGCTTTACACACTGCCTCTAGAGTAAGCCTGACTGCTCGTGCCAAGCTACCAAGGGGGTGAGCAGGGGTTATTTTAGGAGTGTAACTCCCTTACCCTGACTAGGAAGAAGGGTCCCTACTTGGACAAAGGTGCAAGCCCTTGCCAACTAGAGATCCTATTTCTAACATCGCATTTGGGCAACGTTGGGGCTAATGGTTGCAAAAAGAAACCTGGCACGGGTGTGGGGGGCTGCGGCTCCGCCCACGGTTGAAGGCTGGAAAGTAGACATGAACTGGTGTATGCTGCGTGAGAAGTTTGTGTATGTTTCTAGAGGGTGCCCCGAAAAATGGATTAACATATGGAGCAAATAGAATAATTACCGTGGTAATATATGTGAACCCCCTGTAGTTCTCTCTTTGGAAGATCCTGCAACACCTTAGAATTTGTCTTACCATAGTGACAGACACAAACTGTTGAATGGTGACTATTGTGATCTTGAATATGTATTGCGAACTATTTCATCAAAACTGTGAATGGAAATGTCGTGTTGTTGTTTAATAAAAGATTTTTTTAAAACAAATCTGTTGGTGATTTGATATCATTACACATTAGGAACACAGTTGGGCAAAATGCTTCCACAAGCCTTCTGCCAGCACAGGCCCTGTTGAGCTAGGAGTCACAACTGCTGTGAGACTATCCATCTCACTCTTTTCTTTCACAACATCAGTTGCATCCTAATCGTTAAGATTTTTGATTTCAGACTGAAGGCAGAATGATCAAGTCCCACATTGGCCATAGTCCTATGACTGCTTGAAGGACTGTTTAATCACAAGGTGTTTCGAATACTTCTCTTTTGAGAGTCTAAGCATGTTTCCAGGAGTTATGCTACTAAATATTGACTCCTGGAATATTGCAGTACAAGAATATCAAGGACAGAATAGCAAAGGACAAAATATCAAAGGTAAATGCACATAGGGAAGTATAGATTTACTGTTATTAACTCCACATCTATGTACCTTGAAGATAAATATATATATGTCAACAAGGTAGATGTGTTGAGTTAGGTATAGAAAATCTTAACTTACTTGCCAGTATTTTATTTTCGATATTTTGTCCTCAATATTGTGTTCCAGCGATATTCTGGTGTCTATATTCAGTGTGCACACCTTTCCAGGTGGATTTCCTTCATCATTTGTTGAGCTTTACAGGTGTTGCAGAATCATTTCTGTGCTTACCAACTTTATATTCTGGACATGCAATTAATAGAAAAATCCATATTTCTGATCTTGCGAGGCTAGGGTGAATTGCACATATTCACTTTGATAAAGTACAGCCTTCCACTTTAGCAGGGGTGGAACTCTTTCTTTATTAAGTATTCCTGTCATGTAGTGCTACCACTCCCACCAAAACACAAATCTACTTGTGACTTGTCAGTACCTTTATTTTATTATATTGGTTCTGTTCTATGTCTGCTTCTATTTCGGTGTTCCAGTTTGGATTTCCAAACTCACATTTGTCTTTCTTTTCTTTGATGATATACAACATGAAGAATCTGGTCAGTTCTTGATCAATCTCAGATATTCATGGTCACAAGGGACTTGGAGACTTCTCTATTTCTTTTAGATGTGTTATTCACTTCTAGGCTACGGCACGCTTGTGCCCTTGAGTCTGGTCTGACAATGGCTGAGCATGTAACTAATGGCTGGCACATGATGTTCCCCTTAGTCTCCATATTTAAATCAATAAAATTCATCGGCCTCCTCACCTCAAGTCCTGACTATGTGGTATCCATTCCAGAGGAGAAAGGGGTGAAAGCATCTTTCCATCATGCTCTGGGTAGAGGAGCACACAGGAGGTATTCCTCATATGGTCGAACTGAACACTCAATATTCATTTCAAGATGGGCACTTTATCTATGATTATTTCAGTGGAGGTTCCTAGGGACGTCATGATGTCCCTCGACCTTCAGGATAAGTATCTTCGTTTTTGCCGTTTGATTTGAGTACCATTGGACCCTTAATTTGGCAGTCCAGTTGTGCCAATTTCAATTTATGTTCCTTCTATTTGGCCTCACATCCTCCCCAAGGCTGTTTTCCATGGGACAGGTTACCCCAACAGTGATTTTTTCAAGACAAAGGGAAGAGGGTTCATCCATATTTTGTCAATTAGATGCTATCTGCCGCTAACAAGGATCATGCACTGTAGGACGTGGCTTGTGTGTGCAGCCTGCTTCAGGAACATGGGTTCTTACTCAACTGAGGGACATCTCATCTCATTCCAGTACAAGTTGTTCAGTATATTGGGCGAACAAAGCGAACACAAGGAGATGATGGACGTAGCGCTGAAACTTTTCATACACTCACTCCCAGTCACAGATCTGGGTTGAATCCATCATCTGTCTTTAGCTCACTTCGCCACCCCAGTTCAGACACAGCTATATGCAAATCAGTCTTGACCCTGTGCCTCATGGGAACAGTCCAGCCCGAACTGCCAAGCCATGTCTTCCCTGGACCAGAAACAAGCATCCTGGGACCGGTTTCGGGCTAACAGCCCTCATCAGCCAGGCTAGCTTGAATCCAGGGGCCAAGTTCAGGAATGACCTTGTCGGAGTCTTCATCTCCTGGGCAGTGTTTGGGAGGTGAGATCTTAGTGATACAAATCACAGAACATTCAGAGGCTCCTGCTCTCTGATGGCTCTGATGGTGTACTCACATCTATTTAGGGATTCAGATGCATCACGTCTTCTTGTTCTGGTACCCACTCTATGGTAGTTTGAAGGATTCTTTTGTCTTGTATTTTCAGGGGCAGCTCAATTGGTTTTCTGGAGGGTGTCATGCATTTTCTTCCACCACTGGACACAGTCACAACAGATGCCAGCAGCCGTGGCAGGGATGCTACCTGTGGGACTCATTCAGCCAGATGACTATGGTCTTGGTGGGAAGCTCATCATCCTTCGGAGGGAACCTGAGGGCCGTGTTGTAAGTCCTGCAGGTGTTCAGGCCTGTCTACTGGGTTTTGCTGCTCTGTTCTAAATGTACACTGTGAAGAGCATGCTTTAATCATCTCAGAGATGCAAGATCCAGGGAACTTGTCCGCCTTATATTCAAGTTAGACTGCTGAGTGGAGTCTCATGTCTTGTCTCTGTCAGCTGGTATTATCAGAAGTCTTGATAGTTGTCATGCAGGTGTCCTCACTAGGTATTTTTTTTCTTCAATGGACTCCTGTTTATCTTCTAATGTCTTCTTTTTAATCATGGGTTTGGCTGTTCTGTTTTGGTCTTGCTTGCCTACCAACATGATGCACTGATTCCTTTATTTTGCTGTAGATTTCAGGAGCCGCAGGCTTGGGCGGTGGTCACTAACTTTGGTTTTTGTTCGGGGGGGGGGGTCTCTTGTATGCCTTCCTTGCTCCATCGAGGGCTTCACCACTCCCACTTCCACATGGTGGTGTAAACCTATCAGAGACTCTATTTCAAGAGCCTATATCCATTTTTAAGACCATCTTTTAAGAATAGTGTAAGGCTTGAGAGGTCCTCCCTGGGATTGTAAAGGAGGTCTGGTTTTGCAATTTCTCCTGAATGGCTTTATCAAGGTACATCAAACACACAAAAGGTGATCGGAGGAATGCTTGCAATTTGTCTTACCACTGGCAATCCTTCGGGTAGCACTCCAACACATCGTTCTTGCCTTAACCATATGAAATCTGATGGCACACTTGGCAAACCCATCACAATATTCCACCTAAGAGTGACACTGGCTGGAAGGGCATGCCTGTGAGTGTGAAAGCCCAGATCATTTGTGAAAGCATTTTCTGTAAGATAGAAAGAAACCAATTATTAAGTTGGTTTTTTAGACATGAAATATATAACACTAATAATTTACTATAACCAATATATATTTGTAATGTCAAGTTATCAGCCTGCTGTTATGATTCTAAGCTAATTTCATCCTAGAGTGCCTTGACACAAAACATTGAGTAGACTGGCACCTTCCATTAAATTAAGCCTTGACTGGGTGCTGACTGGAAAATGTATTGCAAGCAATACCGTGCTGTGACTGAGCTTCCAATAGTCCCTCCAAGCCAAGGAAACTGCATCAAAATGGAAATCAAGAAGAACGACATCCACAGATCAAGACCAGCACCAGAGCCAAAGCAAAGAAATTTGGGCTCCTTTAATATTTGAAACACAGCATCAGTATCATCCCCAACACTCTTCCACAGTCATGAGCATCTTAGAGAACAGGGTCACAACACCCACCCTCTGTGGTCCTGCTCATGAGTAGATACAACTCCTAAGTGATTCTGTGAAATTCGTTTTAGTCTCAGAAAAAAGTAATGAGATAAAGTCCATCCTTCACTACAATCTCCAACAAACCCTTGCCTGTAAACTTAAGATCAGTGTTTTTAAAATCATGACCCCTAATTATTTTAATATCAAGAATTTGCCATGGACCAGATTTTGTGAGTCAGGCCTTAACTTCTCTAGAACAATTTTCCAGAACGCAATGAGAACTGATTGTCTGCAGGTGGTGTCCTGTTCTTTTCTCCTTGATTCACTCTGCAACAGAATCACTAATTCTAAGATTACTTGCTTTTACTTGCCTATTTTAAAGTAGGTGATCTTAGGAAGATTGCTTACATAGTGTGTACCCCATGAACGTCGTGACATGATGTTTTATGGGGAAAATCAGACTTCTTGATAGTTTTGGGTGGCTGTCAAAATATATTTTTGTACATTTGTACTGCACACATATAACACGTACAACATACACACCTGTGGCACACATGTTACAACAATGGCATCTTTAGTAATGTTACTCAGTATGTCCTCTAGCAAGAGTTATCTTGGGTCAAGCAAACTAACTTCCAACTCGTAAACAGAGCTGTTATTTTGATAAATTGTTCCTCGGATTCCTCTAAATGATCTAAATGACCCCACAATGTATGTCTCTCAAACCCCAAAGGATCTACATCTCCAGATCAGCTCATTGGTTTGACTACCTGACACTTTTTGTCCCCGCTCCCATCTTGCATGGACTTTCTCATCTTCTCAAATAGTTGATGCAGTCTACTTCCATTTTCTTCAAGCATTTAGTCACACGCTGAAAGACTGTAGATTTAAAAACATGCAAAAGGCACCTTCATGGTTAACTCTGAGCCAAGCCGGAAATTAAATACTTGCTACCCTGCCCCACCCATCCCCCTCCCCGGCCCAGAAATATCCCTTCCTCAGCCCCTCCGTCCGCAACCCATTGGGCGCTTACATCTAAGGAGATATGAATCCTTGAAGTCGAAAATTGTTTTCTTTTTTATGCTTTGAACCATCTCTGTATGAGTTGTTCTAGTTTTCAATATTGTCAACCTATTAGGTCTCTTTAGTCTCTTTAAATAATAATAATAATAATAATAAACAAATTTATAAAGCGCATGGCTACACTAGCTAGTGTGTCCCCGCGCTGCGGCAAAAAAAGACCAGGTTCCGGGCCCTGAGGTGAAAACAAAAAAGATTAGATGGGAGGACTTACAGATGGAAAAAGCCAGGTCTTAAGCTTTCTCCGAAAAATTGTCTCTGAAGACTCCAGCCGGAGCCCTATGGGGAGTTTATTCCAATGCGTGGCAGCTAGAAAGCGGAAGGAGCGACCTCCCATCCTAGCTCTTCTGATAGTCGGAATGCTAACCTGCCCCGTCCCACTTGATCTCAATCGGCGGGTAGGAGCATATGGGGTAAGTAGGTCATGCAGATAGGTGGGCCCCTTCCTCTGTAGGATGCGGTGGCTGACACACAAAGCTTTAAAGAGAATTCGTTCCCTAACCGGGAGCCAGTGAAGGGAAGCCAGGGCCTTGTTGGATGAGGCTCTCCTAGGAAGCATTAAGACGAGACGAGCCGCAGCATTCTGAATGCATTGGAGTCTCTGTACACCTTTGATATTTGCTCCTAGGTAGAGGACATTCCCATAGTCCAGACGTGATGTCACCAGCGCGTGGACCATCGTTTTCCTCGCTGTGACAGGGAGTACATCTAAGGTCTTCCGGAGTCCTCGCAGAACCCCGAAACAACTTCCCGCCACCCGCCTGGTGTGAGTTTCAAAGGATAATTTGGTATCCAACCACATCCCCAGGTTCTTTACCTGATCCCTAGGGGGGGGGGGGGTCGGTCCCAACGTCTGAGGACACCATGCTGAGGACCAGATCGAGGGTGATTTGTCTATCACTAGCACCTCTGTTTTATTGCCATTAAGTTTATGGCAGTTATAGGCCATCCACGACGCCAGTTCTTGTAGGCATGTAGAGAAATTAATGGCTGCCTTATCATAATCTTGAGTTAGGGTCACCACCAGTTGTGTGTCATCAGCGTTTGACACAACACTGATGCCAAATTTCCCAATTATCTCCGCCAGGGGGGTGGTGTAGAGATTAAAGAGGGTGGGGCTAAGTATGGAGCCCTGTGGGACCCCTTGGTCCAGCTTGATGCTCTTAGAGTAGAAAGGTTCCTGCGACACCTGGAAGCTACGGTCATGTAAGAAGGACACTAGTTTGCTAGTTTGCTAGTTTGCTAGTTCATCTTCCTGGACTTCATGTCGGAAGACATGGCAACAGACACAATAATATATTTCTATAGGATGCTGAGTGCACTTTTAATCAGATACGGAAAAAGTCTCTAGAATCTGATCTCGCACCCTCTCACGAAAATTATATGAAGTGTATGTTTTGAGCTTTAGCTTGATTCAGTCAATTAATCAGGGGTTGGTAAAGCGCAACTACTCACCCGCGAGGTTTTCAAGGTGCTGGGGGGGGCAGCTCCGTTGAGTCCTGGGTTCATCCGAAGAGCCAGGTCTTGAGGTCCTTCCTGAACTGGAGCAGTGTGGGAGCTTGCCAGAGGTGGAGGGGGAGGTCGTTTCAGGCCTTTGCTGCGAGGTAGGAGAAGGACTTTCCTCCCTTCATTATTGTCACTCTATTGAGTTCTAGATCCTAGTTTTATTTCCTCAGGAAATTGTTGTATTTCTTAAGCTGTGTGTTCTCTTTTTAGTATTATTATTGATTTTATATCTTATCATGCCTGTTTGGGGCTTCATCCTTGCCCAGCCTAGATTCTCCCTTCATGACAGCTTCATTACGCTTATCGAGATTGGTGTATAGTCTTCAATGTTCTTTTAGATTGCCATAAGGACATGTTTGGAAAAAAAACATGCATCCAGAGAGTCACTGATGGTTTCTCTTCGACTATGAGACAAAATCAACTTATTGTTTCTTAGAGGCCTTTTTTTAAACAAAAACATTCACTGCACTCTCAGCTCTCTAGCCGTTTCTCTCTTTTTTCATAGACCGTTGCTTCCATTTGGAGATTATTGTTATTCGCCTTTCTCTACTGCTCAGGCCAATGTCTCTTTCAGAGACGCACATTATACGCACATCAGATTCTTCTCTGTTTCAAAAGTTCTCTCTGGTGGCTCTCATGGGTTCACTAAGCAGTGCCTGATCTTTTCAGTGGCAATTATTATCCAAGGCTCTCTCATTATCCTCCCATGCCCATTTTACCTATGGAAATCCTCCACGCCCAGCATGGAGAGTGAAAGAACAGTGGCTATCATGGTGGACTTCTAGGCCACGGCCCCCACATAATTTCAGACCTAATGCCACCTTTTGATTTTGTGTTCACTTTTCTTTATCTCATTTGGATTTTTCCCGCATTGTTACTAGTCAATTTTCTTTCAATGTGCTGTGCAGAAGAGTAGGAGAATGTTAACTGTGGTCTTTCCATAAACGTCTTTCACCTGAGCTGCATGTTTGCTTTTTCTTTTGTATTATTATGTTCATTTTCCCTTACACGTTTGTCTTCCGTTGTATTTTGTTGGCTTTGTCCCTAAACAATACTTTTTGGACCGTACAAAGGTTGTCAGTTTTGTCATCTCCTTTGCTTCATTTGTATTTAATTTTGCTATGTATTTTTATACACACTTTTTTTATTTCTGAGCTGATATGCATATATTATTTTATACTGAGTTTAAGCTGGATATTATGGTGGACAAAAATTTTATAATGGCTTCTATCAAAGTAGGATAGAGCTTGCTGCATCGAATTAAGGGTGAATGAATTGGACTTCACAAAGCAAGACCTTGTATGCAAAATACAGCAGCACACTGATTTTGTAATAGGCTAGCAAAGCATGACTACAGAGAATACATTGCCCACAGACACATCAAGGGGATACGTCTGGCTGACTAATAGCAGGACTGATTCGAGTGGCGATGCACATATTGGCATAAGAGCCATCCGTCATCCAGATCACTTGCACACGCAAGCGGACATAAATGCAGCGTTCACTGCATAATACCAACAGTTGTACTTACAGCCAGACCCGATTGACACCACCTGCACAGACCACTTCTTGGCGTCAGCCCAGTTGCAGAAGCTTACATAATGGGGTCTTGGGGGGCAGCCGACAACTGAGAGGTCTGCCCCCGCTGCCCCCGGGTAAATTTGGGGAATGGTGCAGCCCGGCCACTTTGGTACATTTTTGGGCTCCATTGGGCTACTTTGGGTTGCTAGAGCATAAATTCAGCCATTTTAAATAGCGAGCCACCGCTTTATGAGTGGTAAGATGGTGGGTGGCATTTAGACAGAGAACGTTTTGTAAAGCCTGTCAGCTAGTTAGGCTTGGTTGTGATGGCCATGCCGGCAGAAGAAAAGGTCGAGCAAGTGCTACGGCTGCTGGAGGCGGGCTGGCTAGATTTACTGGCAAATGGTGATGATAGTGCAGGCCACACGATGCGTCGGGCCTCAGTGGGGGTCGCAGCAGCAATAATTGTTTGCCCACCGCCGCGACTGACCCCCGCAGCTCAACTGATGGAGGTAAGGGCAGGGCCGGTTCTAAGATTTTTGGGGCCCTGGGCCGAATGGGAATGTGCGAGTCCCCTCTAATTTGCATACATATCCAGGACTCCAGAAGCTGCTTTGTTCAGACTTCTCCTGGGCCACAGCTCCTCCTCTCAGCCACCTACCAGCACCTCTTTTACAGCCCATTTCAGGCTGAAGGTGTGAGAATTGCTTGGGGGCTGAGAGTTAAACCTGTGGGGCGCTAAAGTGCTGACAATGGGCGTCCCGCAGTGTCTCTGAATGGGCAGCCAGGCAGGAAGTCTAATTGCAGGACAAACCTGCAAAATGCATCTCCTTGCAACTGGGACACCATCCCTAAGAGGAACAGGGAGGGCCCCCCTCCATCTCATGGGCCCAATTGCAAAGAGACGAGTTTCTTTCAATTGAATCAGCAGGAGTACAAGAGGGCTGGTGGTGTGTTAAACTAGTGCGGGCCCCATACTGGTGGGCTGAGTGCGAGGCCCTGGGCAGCTGCCCACACTGCCCATGCCTAGCGCCGGCCCTGGGTAAGGGACCGCTCTAGAGTTAGAAGAGCAACCCGCGAGTATGAGCGGCGGGCCGAGAGTCAGGGCTTGAGCCCGTGAAGGCCCCCAGCGTGCATGGCAGCTACGCAGAGTGTTGATCAGGATGCCCTAGGGGAAAGTGAGGAAGCCGGGGAAGCTTCCCGGTCACAAATCACTACTAGGAGGCCGCAATCGGCCTCTTTGCACACCGCAGTGGGCGGGCACCTGCGGGTTTGGCAGAGAGGTGAGTCCAGAGCACGTGGAGCTCCTGACTTGTCTTGTGGCATTGGCGACCTGTATGATGTTGATTCAGTGGGCGGGGCTTCCCCCAACATGTCCGCCTCAGCGAGGAAAAGGAGGGGATGGGGGAGCATTATTAGGTCATGTTACCAATACAGGCCACAAGAGGGCAGAAATCCTGTATCTGCTAGAGGGAGTGATGATGGTAGCAGTAGGCACATGCTGGGAGGGGAAAACCAGGGAGGAGAGAGACCGGTTTAGGCAGGCTGTGGAACAAACCCTGGGCACCCTAGAGTCCTCGGGACAGAACTAGGCTCTGGTGAAGGACAGGGCATAGTGGGTGCACACAGGGATTGAAGGGATGGGAGCGCCTGGGCCCCAGTCCCTCTAGACAGGGGAGGCTTGCTGGAGTGAGCACCAGTAGGGGCAACAGCGCAGTTGGCGCAGGTGGTGATGGGGATGCAGGAAAGAGTTCGGCCTCAGGCCGCAGCTATTGTGGCAGCAGGCCTTGAGTGGAGCGACGGGGAGGAGGCAGAGGTGGTGAGAGAGAGAGAGACCAAAATGTGTATATACTAGGGTGGACCGACAAGCTGCCAGCGCCTCTAGGAAGGAGCAGCAGCTTGGTGTATCAGGGGCGCAGGGCGAGCAGTCCCAGGCACTGGTGGGTGAGGGCAGGGACGTAGTTAGAGGATAGTGGTTGTCAGACATGGGGGGAAGCCCAGTTCGACGTGAGTTAGTTGACAGAACACCGGGCCCTTCTTCTGTTTTACAGGGCGTTCGGGACAGAAGCATGGTGGACTTGGGGAGCTCTTTATGGCTCCAGTGCCCTGAGATGAAGAGAAGGTCTGGCCCTATACGGCCAGCAGGATGGCAACAGGGGACACCAAGATCACTTATACAAGAAGGCCCAGAACGGTCTCAACAGTGAAACCGGCTGAAGGGTGCGGTACCAACCCTGGCAACCGACAAATGTTGTGGCTTACAGCATCAGAAGAGTCCCTCCCCCCCCCAGCGCGACCGGCCCAATCCAGCTCCCCTCCCCGCTCCCGCCTCCCAGCTGTCCAGCCCTCCCCGACCCCTACTTAATGGCGGCCACTGCGCGGCCGCGCAGAGGGCGCGGGCAGCGGGCGCGCTGCTGGTGCACTGAAGGCGCGTCAAAGGCAAGCCCGTCTGCGCCCGTCTGCGACCCGTCCGCGACCAGCGCCAGGAACCCTGGACCTCTGCCCCACCAACGCTACGACCCAGCAGCACTCCACACACTCAACCCAGGCCGCAACAACAACTGCAAGCTAGCATCACCAGCCGACAACCACGGACCCTTCAGCTGTCACCGCTGCCGGCACACCTGCACCACCGCCAAGAACACGGATCCAGCACAACCCGCCCACAAGAACAGAACCAAACCGAAGACCCTGCAATGCATCCTCCTCAAAGTCCGATCCCTCCACAAACACGCCACAGAAATCTGGGACCTCCTCGACAGCACCACCCCGGACGTAGCGTTCTTCACCGAAACCTGGACCAACACCACCTCGGGACCGGACATCGCCATCCCCATCCCCCAAGGATACAAGATCTCCAGGAAGGACCGCCCCACCCGCCCAGGAGGAGGAATCGCCATCGTCCACAAATCCAGCCTCCACCTGAGCACACTCCCCGACGAGCCCACAGAACTGATGGAACACCTTCACTTCAAGATACTGGCCAGCCCCACCGCCACCCTCTGAGGAACCCTCATCTACCGACCCCCTGGACCCCGCGGACCCTTCGCCAACTCCATCACGGACATTATCTCCCCGCAGGCCATCGCATCCACCAACTACACCCTGCTGGGAGACCTCAACTTCCACCTTGACAACCAACTGGACCCCAACACCACATCCCTCCTGGACAACCTCCACAACATTGGACTCCGCCAGATCGTGACCGAGCCCACGCACTCAGCAGGACACACCCTCGACCCCCTCTTCACTACAGGAAACTCCATCACCTTCAGCCACACCACCGAACTCCCATGGACCGACCATCGTTGCGTCCACTTCACCTTCAGAACACCCACCATCCACAGACACCAGCACCTGCTTCCACGAAGAAACTGGACCAAAATCACCGACGACCAGCTCACCTCCTCACTCAACAACTCCACCCCAACCATCGCGGAAAACGATGACCCCAACACCGCAGCCCAAACCCTGCATAGATGGATCTCGGACAGCACCAACACCATAGCCCCCCTCAAGAAAAACAACAATACCAGTGCCAAGAAAGCCAGATGGTTTACCAACGAACTTCGAGAGTCCAGACGCACATGCCGCCGCCTCGAAAAGGCCTGGAGGAACACCAAATCCACAGAAGCCCACAACAACTTCAGAGCCGCCACCAACGCCCACCATCAACTCATCAGAGAAACGAGGAAAAAAGCGATTGAAGACAGATTCTCCACCCACGCGCACAACAGCAAGGAACTCTTCAGCATCATCAAGGAGTTCGCCCAACCCACCAGCGAGTCTACCGACATCCCTCCCTCACAAGACCTCTGCGACAAACTCAGCACCTTTTTCCACCACAAAATCAAGAGCATCTACGACAACTTCGACGAAGACAACCAACACACTGAACCCTCACCAACCACCCCCGACACCCGGAAACCAGCGATTGACGACTGGACAGCCCTCACCACCGAAGACACACTGAAGACAATGAAGTCAATCCACTCCAGGGGCCCCCACGGACCCCTGCCCCCACCACATCTTCAACAGAGCCGCCGACACCATCGCACCCATGCTCCGCCACACCATCAACCGCTCCTGGTGACCGCCTCGTTCCCCGACGACTGGAAACACGCCGAGGTCAACCCCCTCCTAAAGAAACCCTCAGCGGACCCCACCGACCTCAAAAACTACAGACCCATCTCCCTGCTCCCGTTCCCAGCGAAAGTCATCGAGAAAGCCATCAACAGCCAACTCGCCACATTCATTGAAGAACACAACATCCTCGACTCCTCCCAATCCGGCTTCAGAAAAAACCACAGTACGGAAACCGCCCTCCTCGCCGCAACAGACGACATCCGCACCCTACTGGACAAAGGAGAAACAGTAGCCCTCATCCTCCTCGACCTATCAGCGGCGTTCGACACAGTCTCCCACCGCACCCTAATACGCAGACTCTACAATGCAGGAATCCAGGACAAGGCCCTCGACTGGATCCGCTCCTTCCTCTCCGGCAGGACGCAGCGGGTCAGACTCCTCCCTTTCCTCTCGGACCCCACACCTACCACCTGCGGAGTCCCCCAGGGCTCCTCCCTCAGCCCGACGCTTTTCAACGTCTACATGGCTCCACTCGCCCCCATCGTCAGAACCTACGGACTCAACATCGTGTCATACGCAGACGACACCCAGCTCATCCTCTCCCTATCCAACAAGCCCAACACCGCCAGACGCAACTTTCGAGAAGGCATGGAAGCCGTCGCCAAATGGATGAAAAACAGCTGCCTACAACTAAACACCAACAAAACAGAAGTACTCATCATGGGCCCAAACCCCGACGCCTGGAGCGACACCTGGTGGCCCCCTGCCCTCGGAAACCCGCCAACCCCCACAGACCACGCACGCAACCTGGGAAACATCCTGGACTCCGAGCTCAAAATGGACCGCCAGATCAACTCTGTCTCGTCTTCCTGCTTCCACACCTCCGCCTCCTTCGTAAGACCTTCAAATGGATCCCCCTCGAACACCGAAAGACCGTCACTCATGCCCTGGTCACCAGCAGACTCGACTACGGCAACGCACTCTACGCCGGAATAAACAAAAACCTCACCCGCAAGCTACAGAACATCCAGAACGCCGCCGTAAGACTGGTCCTCAACCTGCCAAAACACTGCCACATCTCCCAGCACCTGCGCACACTCCACTGGCTCCCCGTCGAGGCGAGAATCACCTTCAAGATGCTCACCCACGCACACAAGGCCCTCCACGGCACCGGACCAGCATACCTGAACAGCCGACTCAAATTCCACGCACCCCAAAGGACCCTACGATCAGCCCAGCTCTCCTACGCCGTGGTCCCCCACACCAGAAAGACCAGATCGGGAGGCCGTTCCTTCTCCTTCCTCGCGGCCAAAGCATGGAACGCCCTTCCGCTCCACCTCAGACAGACAACATCGCTCCCCATCTTCGCAAGAAACCTCAAAACCTGGCTCTTTGACAGACCCCCTCCTTGATGGAATGGAACCTGCACCCCCCTAGTGCCTTGAGACCCTTACGGGTGAGTAGTCGCGCTTTAACAAACCCCTGATTGATTGATTGATTGATTGGAAGAGCATAGTACGGCCCGCACCGCAGAAGAGATCAAATGCTGCCCCGGGTAATGCAAATGTTTTGAGGATACAGTCTTAGACTGTGATGAGGAGAGTCTTAATTAGGGTGAGTAGGTGGATGAGGTGGTACATCAAGAGGAAGAAAGGAGATGGAAGCAACAGGGGACGGGTGGGGGAAACTCATCAAAGTGTTGGCAGTGTCTTACAGAGTTCAAGCATGGTACAGCAGCAGCATGAAGTTCGGGAGGTGCCGGAATGGAGGGTTCCGATTGCGAGGCGGCAGGCTCCAGATCGGGCACTGACCCTGGTGCCAGGTAAGGTTTAATGCCAGCAAGCCAATGGCTGCTGTAATGGTTTCGGTTGGTGTGGATGCTATGGAGTCACAGAAAGGGGGCACGGTCCCCTTGTGAAAAGGTTTCTATGTGACTGACACAGGGGTGGGCACGGACGACAGGAACATGGAGGGAACAGGATTGGGGCACGGGGACAAGAAGCCAGGGATCGCGGGGCCAGTTGAGGGTGCAAAGGCTAAAGATGGGGGGACAAGTGAGGCACAGGACAGGGCGGCGGAGAAGAGTTGGGTGGGGCCACTGAGGGGAAACAGACAGGGGACAAGGTCAAGGGTGCAGAGAGTAAGGAATTAAAAATCAAGAAGCTCCCCTACATGGGTGTTTTGAAGCAGTTAGGAGCACACCAAGGAAAAAATATGGAATGAAGAATACATAGAAATGTTGAAACTGTTGAGGGCGAAGGAGGGTTCCAAAGAAGAGGAATATGAGCTGGCTAAGCTCCCAAGGTCCTGTTGACAATAGAGAATTGGACAGCAGCTTTCCTTATTTACGCAAGCGTTTATTGCGAAAAACACCCTGAGAGATGTGTAGCGCTGTTTAAATATATGGACACAATATGAAAGGCACAGATATGGGGGCTATGCCAGGCCCAATATGACGACGAGTTTCGGGTGCGCATGGCATTGGATCCCAAAATACAATGAGGGGAAGTGGACTCTGATCTTTGGCACCATACGATGGACCCATGCAGGTTTGATAAACCAACCTTCACGGCCAGTGGGCTCCCTATTGTGTACCGGCCCTTTCAAGGGTGCCCCACCTGGGGAGGCGCGGGGTCAACGGGCAGAGGACAACCTGGGCAGACTGGGGCGTGCTGGGATTTTAATAAATTAATGTGCACCAGGAAGTACAGTACATTTCAGCATGAATGATCCAAATCTTCAGCTTCCAGGCGGACGTGGGGCACAAGGACCAGGGGGCAAGAGCTCGCACTCCCATTAATTTAGAGTGGCTCAAGTTTTGGTTAGCGCGATATGACCAGCGGGACGGTGCTAGGTTGTTGGAAGAAGGGTTCACTTGGGGGTTTCACTTGGGATGCCAAGGGTGCACAGGTGGGCAAATAATCTCAAATTAGTCGGGCTCCTCAAACACGTGGTATAGGATGAATTGTTGAAAGAGATACAGGAGGATAGGGTGGCCGGGCTGTTTGATGAGTGGCCCCTATTGCAGTGGTGCCCAGAAAAGAGAAGGGGCAGTTCAGGTTAAATCAACACCTGTCGTGGTCAGAGGGCAACTCCATTAATGATTTTATTCCAGAGGACCAGTCATCAGTCAAATATTCCTCAGTAGATGTGGCGCTGGCCATCGCGGAGAAGATAGGGTGGCCGGCACACATGGCAAAGTGTGATATTGTCGGCCTTTTGTTTGCTCCCAGTAAACCCAGATGACTTTCAGTTGTTGGGCATTGAATTTGAAGGCCAATGGTACATGGATAAGCAGCTGTCAATGGGGTGCTCCATCACCTGTGCGTTATTTGAATGGTTCAACACATTCTTATAATATGTTTTCATGGTCCACAGGCCACAAACACATTACATGCTATCTGGATGACTTTTTCTTTGTGGGTAAACCTGGGACAATGGATTGCCAGAGGATGCTACTTGGTTTTCAATAAATCATGGGGGGCCTGGGAGTCCCGTTGGCGCCAGAGAAGACAGTCGGACCCAGCACGCGGCTGTCCTTCCTAGGCATTGAAATTGATTTGGGGGTAATGGAAGCCCGTCTACCAGAGGACAAGAAAATAACAAAGCAGCTGCTGCTAGATGCAATGTTGGCCAAAGATAAAGTTATGGTTAAGTAGGTGCAGGTGCAGGTGCTGTTGGGCCACTTGATTTTTGCATGCAGAGTGGTGAGGGCAGGGAGGACATTTTGTAGAAGGTTGGGGTTGTCATTGTCAGGTTTGCCACTACCACACCATCATGTTCGGTTGCCAGCAGGCTCGAAAGAAGATTTGAGGATGTGGCGCTTCTTTTTGGACTCTTTCAGCGGAGTGCCGCTAGTGTCTTTGAATTAAATTGAGTGGGATGCACAGGTCTTTTCCGACGTGGCGGGAGGGATAGGTTTCGGGATCTACTGACAGGGACAGTGGTGTGCATAGGCGTGTACAGCAGATGGAAGTATGGGAGCAGAAGTGTAGCCTTCCTCAAATTTTTCCCCTAGTGGTAGCCGTGTCCCTATGGGGAGATCAGTTGGCACATAGGAAGGTTCTTTTTTGTATTGACAACATGGGAGTGGTACACGTGGTGAACAGGGAGTCAGCACGGGACGCGCACGTTTTGAAATTGTTGCAGGTTTTTGTGTTAAGGTGTCTTGAATTAGACATTTTGTTTAGAGCACAACATGTACCTGGAGTGGACAATGATATAGCGGATGCTTTGTCTCGTTCACAGTGGGAGAGATTCCATAGGCTGGCCACTGAGGCGGGCACAGTCAGGAGCAGCATGCTGCAGGAGTTGTGGACAAAGGCAACAGAGGATGCTGCAGCTAGTGGTAGAATCACTGGCCGTGTTGACGAGACAGGCTTATAGCCAGGCTTGGGTAGAATTTTTGAATAGCAGTGCACAGTGGAGGGGGGACGTATGGGATCAGACAGAAGATGTGGTTCAGTTCTTGCTGTCATTGATTGAGAGAAGAGGACAGTCCAGTGTTACCATTGCAGGAAAATAAGCGGGCATTGCTTTCATGGGTAATCTCCTCTGGGGTTATACCCCATTGGCTGGGGAAACGGATACTGGAAGGGTGGGCTACGTAGGCTGGTCGGTCCAAGCCAAAGAGAAGAACACTGACTTGGGGAATACTTTGTGAGGTGCTTCAGCGTCTACATGTGATATGTGCAAGTAAAGACAAACAGAACCAAAGGGGATGATGGACGGAGTGTTGAACATTGCAAGCACTCACCCCCAGTCAACTGATCTGGGTTTAATCCATCATCATTCTTTAGCTCACTCCACCACCCCAGTTCAGACATGGCCATATGTAAATCAGTCTGACCCTGTGCCTCATGGGAACAGTCCAGCCCGAACTGCCAAGCCATGTCTTCCCTGGACCGGAAACAAGCACCCTGGGACCGGTTTCTGGCTTACAGCCGTCATCAGCCAGGCTATCTTGAATCCAGTGGCAAAGTGAGCAAGGGACCCACGTCTGGGCATACCCTGCCAACTTAGGGCGAACATAGCAAAACCAAAGGGGATGATGGACGGAGTGTTGAACATTGCAAGCACTCACCCCCAGTCAACTGATCTGGGTTTAATCCATCATCATTCTTTAGCTCACTCCGCCACCCCAGTTCAGACATGGCCATATGCAAATCAGTCTGACCCTGTGCCTCATGGGAACAGTAAAGCCCGCACTGCCAAGCCGTGTCTTCCCTGGACCGGAAACAAGCATCCTGGGACCGGTTTCTGGCTTACAGCTGTCATCAGCCAGGCTATCTTGAATCCAGTGGCAAAGTGAGCAAGGGACCCACGTCTGGGCATACCCTGCCAACTTAGGGCGAACATAGCAAAACCAAAGGGGATGATGGACGGAGTGTTGAACTTTGCAAGCACTCACCCCCAGTCAACTGATCTGGGTTTAATCCATCATCATTCTTTAGCTCACTCTGCCACCCCAGTTCAGACATGGCCATATGCAAATCAGTCTGACCCTGTGCCTCATGGGAACAGTCCAGCCCGAACTGCCAAGCCATGTCTTCCCTGGACCGGAAACAAGCATCCTGGGGCCGGTTTCTGGCTTACAGCTGTCATCAGCCAGGCTATCTTGAATCCAGTGGCAAAGTGAGCAAGGGACCCACGTCTGGGCATACCCTGCCAACTTAGGGCGAACATAGCAAAACCAAAGGGGATGATGGACGGAGTGTTGAACATTGCAAGCACTCACCCCCAGTCAACTGATCTGGGTTTAATCCATCATCATTCTTTAGCTCACTCCGCCACCCCAGTTCAGACATGGCCACTGGAGTCAAGCTATCCTGGCTGATGAGGGATGAAACCCCGAAACCGGTCCTAGGATGCTTGTTTCCAGTCCAGGGAGGACCTGGCCTGGCAGTTCGGTCTGGACTGTTCCCATGAGGCACAGGGTCAAGACTGATTTGCATATGGCTGGGTTCAAACTGGAATGGCATGGTGAGCAAAAAAACGATGGATTTAGGCCCAGATCTCTGTCCTGGGGAGAATGTATGACATTGTGCTGCATTCTGTCCATCAATTATTCTTTTTGCATTTGTCACCCCGAGTGGGACGGGTATGCCCAGACGTGGGTCCCGTGCTCTCCATGCCACTGGAGTCAAGCTATCCTGGCTGATGAGGGGTGAAACCCCGAAACCGGTCCTAGGATGCTTGTTTCCAGTCCAGGGAGGACCTGGCCTGGCAGTTCGGTCTGGACTGTTCCCATGAGGCACAGGGTCAAGACTGATTTGCATATGGCTGGGTTCAAACTGGAATGGCATGGTGAGCAAAAAAACGATGGATTTAGGCCCAGATCTCTGTACTGGGGAGAATGTATGACATTGTGCTGCATTCTGTCCATCAATTCTTCTTTTTGCAGTAAAGACAAACAGGTTTTGTTTTCTTCTCTAATGACTTGGATGCTTTTTGGGGCATTTAGAGTTTCTGAGCTTCTGGGGGGTAGAGGGAATCGAGGAGTGCTATGAGAGGAAGTGCAACAGTGTGAGGCAGGTCTGCAGGTTTGGCTAGACAGGTCAAAGACAGATCAGAGAGAGCAGGGTAGTTCGGTTCTACTGTGCAGGTACCCTATAAGCAGATTTTGCCCTGTTAAATGGGACGCCTCACTGCGGCTGAGTTCTACAGCCGGGGTAGGTAAAATTTCCACGCATATAGACGCCAGTCCGGTGATGGCTTTTCAGTTACTGGCGGTGCTACGCAAAGGGCTGTCACATGTAGGATTGAATGCGAAGGGGTACAGGACACATTCATTTCGCATAAGAATGGTGACTGAGGTGAGTAGGCAGGGTTGGAGTGAACGGGCAGATGGACTTCTAACTGCTACCAGCGATACGTGCGGAAAGGGGAGGGAGTTTGTTAAGTCAAGCATACTGTTCCAATTGTTTTTTTGTGGTTTTTTCCAGGTTTGGTTCGAGGCCCAGAGGTACCTGGCTTGTCATTGTGGATAGAAGGAAATTTGTTTGTAAAGTGGGCGGAAAGATAGGTGTGCCCAAGCAGCTATGGCACCAACTTGGGTTTTGACCCCTCCATACTAAATGTGCGATGACATGGCAAAGGGGGGATGAGATGGATGGAACTGTTACCTTGCTTGAATAGGTTGAAGCTGCTGGGGAATTGCCTGGACATATTGTTGATACATTTAGGCGAAAATGACCTGGTGGTTAAAAAGGGTGTACCTCTCTTGCGAGCGATGAAGGATGATTTGGCAGAAATTCAAAGGCAGTGGTCAGGTTGCCACATTATGTGGACAGAGTTTATACCAAGGAGGGTTTGGCGAAGGGCCTCCAAACCAGCAGCAATTGAGAGAACGAGGAGAAAAATTAATAGAGGGATGTGGACCTTGGGTAGAGAGCGAAATATTAGTGGAATTGAACATGCAGACTTACGTTATGATGCTTGGGAAGTTTTCCGCTGAGATGGAGTGCATCTTTCATTTATTGGCATGGAGCTATATCTGTTACAGGTGCGAGAAGTAGAGGCTAAGGTGTTCCACATGCGTGAGAGCTTACAGGACCTTAAGAGGGGCAGGAAGAGTCAGGGAAGGGCCTATATCTGGGTGGCAGTTGGCCGAGAAGTTGACATGGGTTAGCCAAGTTTATTGTTGTTGACAGCAGCAGTCCAGGCTGAAAGGAAACGGGTAGGCAAGCGAATGCCTGGACAAGGCAGGCAAGTTTAAGGTTCATTAATAAGTTAACTTAGTTTGAGGTTAATAGTTACATTAAAACTGTATGGCAGGTTGAAGGCCTCAAGTGAGGAAGTTTAGCCCAGGTGAGGTAGAATCTTGCAGGTTTCATTTTGTGGGGATGCGGAGGGACATTTTAGTGGTGGGAGGTAGTTTAATGTAGGTAAATAATTTGTATAGCGAGGTTTCGTTTTGTAAGGCGAAAGAATATGTGATGTGCGCCTGTTTCAATAAAGCGGCCATTTGCACACTAACTCGGTGTCAGTGGTCTGTGCTGCTACTCATATTCCCCAAGATCAAAAGCTTGAAATGGAAGGGCCGATACTAGTACTCTAAATTGCTGCTGAGATTAAGTAAAGTGTGACGGGTAAGACCCCTGGCTGCGAAGGCCTCCCACTGGAATTTTTTTAAACTTATCAAACTGAACTGACAATGCGTCTCTTGGAGGTTTATGAAACATCCAGGGTGCCATCTAGGGTGCAAGGCAGGTTACCGTCGTCATCTCCGGAAGTGCTTACTGTTTTGCTGCCCATATCTGGTGGTGACCCGCTCAATTCCAACTCATACCGCCCACTGTCTATCTTCAACTAAGATGCATGATTTTGGGAGAGAATATTGTGAATGGGATCCAACATACACTCATGGATCTGGCTCATCTGGACCAATACAGATTTGTTCCAGGAAGAAGCCCTTCCACCAATATCATCAGGTTATTTCACATTCTAGATGGGATATCAGTGGACCATGCACATGAGGTGGCTCTATTCATAGACATGGAAAAAACATTTGATAGCCTGTCTGGGTATATATTGTTTACAGTTAAGAAGCATTTGGGTTTCGGGCGGTCATACTATCTTGGATTAGGGTCCTGTAAATCAACCCCACCTCTCAGATCACGACCAGGATGGAGTTCTCTGACTCCTGGCAGATCCACAGGGGTAACAGGCAAGACTGCCCCCTTCCTCCGCTCCCCTCCAACCTCACGACTGAACCGCTAGCTGGTTGCATTAGTCAAGGAGGGGTAAGGCACTGGCCTGAGACACTCCATATCACTGTATGTCAAAGATGTATTGATATATTTAGCCAACATGACCACGGGTCTGGGGCCGATGCTGGGGACTCTTGAGTGTTTGGCCCTAGTAATCAACAGGGTCAAGTCCTGCATATTTCCCTTGGTGGAAATTTAAGCTTATGGGCTTCTGAAAGGGGTGCCACCGACTTAACCAATAAATTACATACATTAAAATATATTGGAGTGAATGTATACACTAACCGATAACAGGGCTGGGAACCTCAACAGGGCACTGGCATCCCTTAGGTCTACATCAGTGTTGCGGAGGAAACTCACATTGTTGCTGTTAGGGAGCATTGCACTGTCCAAGATGGAGGCTTTACCAAGCCTTCTGCACTTCTTCTTCTTTTGCCTATATATATGACTATCACTTCATAGACCTTTTTTTCTGGGATCTCACTAGCTGGCTAACGGAGCTGGTGTGGTGAGTGGGCAGGCGCATAGGGGCTTGTGACAAATTATTTCTCCCAACAGATGGTGGGGGTCTGGGGCACCCACTTTTGAGCTTGCAGCTCCAATGGGTCATGACTTTAATCGCCACTGGCATTTCTCAGGGGTGGGATATCTGGATCATTATGAGGGGGGTAAGGCTGTTCTGTAGTGTCTGCTGGAGGACTGCCACTGCAAAGCGTCTTCTCCCAGTGGCATGTTTCTGCTGGCGTATGTGCGTTCAGAGGTCACCTCGCTAGGCAGTGCATTTACCGTACTTACTGTTGTCTTGCTTACCCAGATTTGGGAAAGCAAGTTTGGTTGCCAACAAGTTGCACTGGTCAAGAGCCATCGTCTCACATGTGGGGCAGGTGTTTGACATTGGGGCCCTTGTGACATTTGCTCAAATACTAGTAGCTTATGCCCTGCCCATCGGGCAATTCCTGGCATATGCAGCTCTTTGTAGTGCAGTTGGCGCCACGTGGGGTAGGTCTAATAAAGAACCGGAGAAGGACAACACATTACATCTATTTACATGGGGCTCCAACCGCCATAGTATTCTGAACATGTCAGGGGGATTAGAGGGGGGCGGGTAACAGATCTATTAGCCCTTAGAACCAAGATCTTGAGGTGAAGCTCTCTGATATGGACTGGTTTGCGATTTTTTGTCACACATCTAGAGTGTCCAGGAACACGACTTAAATTGTTGCAGCTCAACTACGTACTTCAGACATATCTCATGCCCACCAGATTAAACTAGCTGTTTGTTAATGTATCTCACAACTGCTCTAAGTGTGACGGTGGAGAAGCAGACTTGTACCAAATGCCCTGGACATCTGGCATGCTGTGTGCAATCTGGTCACTAAATTGACAGACAGGTGGCACATTTTCACCCCTAAAACATGCTTATTAGGGTCGTCGTCTCGACCCAAATCTTATTTGGTCCATAATGCTTTTGTTGACCTCATGTTGGCCCTTGCAAGGCGGCCCATTGCAATTTGTTGGAAATCCCATTTTCCCTTGTGGGTGGAGCTTTGGAAAACAGAGCTCTGGAAATGGGCCCAGGTGGAGGATGATACTGTTAGGCACTTAAGATATAGGGCAGGGAAACCCATGATAATTTTTGGAGGAGACACCATTCTTCTTGAACTGGTCCTCAGGTCAGAAGATATACCACCATAGGCTCCACTGGTATAGGGCCAATGATACTGGCACATGGATTGCTGGTGCACAACTCCTCTCATTCGCCATCTAACGGTCAATTTCATCTATCATATATACCGTCACACACATATGTATAAAAGCCTCAGCACAATGCTTCCCCCCCAAAAAAGACTGCGTGTGCCTAACTTGACTCCCTGCACGGATCTATCCAGGACCACCGCTGCCATGTTGTTCGATCTTCTGGCGGACCAACAGTCTTTGCGCACTCAGGAGTGGGCACACCACTCCTCCCCTGCCCTGCTCGCAGAGCTGCCCCGCTCAACCGCCCCCAACCCAACTGAAAGTTATTACCATTTTATGTTTCTGCTTCTCGCACTGTGAGAAAGCAGTGGGCGGCACGCTGATCCGCCCTAGTAGAGGAGCCGCCCCATACCATATGTCATTGCAGTGAAACATGTCGAAAACTGCTACGGTTCGTGCCCCAGAGTAAACCTTCCTCCCTGCATGGTGCATTGACAAATAGGAAGGCTCAAAAGCAAATTCGAGGCTTACATTTACCTCCTAAGAATATTTTAGAAGCCAACCTCATGTGTATTCAAGATGTTTCCCTCATATTTCAAGTAAAACTGAAGCAGAACTTACTTCAGCTCGGCATGTATATCACTAGGGGTAGTTGATGCAAGACTGCAAACTGCAGAAATGTAAAAGTGGATCAGCATCTCATACATGTTACAAGGTAACTTAAGCTCTGACTACACCGCTGCCATGTTGTTTGAGCTTCTGTTGTTTCACATGCCAGTCTTTCATCCTTCTCACATTAGTTTCCCTGCGCAGGGGACTGCCAATGTGGTGGTAAGTGGCTAACCTTTTAACTCACCCACAACTGGTTCCACACCGCATGTTCACAGGGACAGCAGTATCGTAGTGCAGAGCCTTATGTGGGCTCCTGCTTACAGTAAAGCCATCGCCACCCTCTGCTCTCAGCTGCAAAACCATCCTGAGCCCACAATATTCATCAAAGCTAACAACTGCCCTCGGCCCCTTGCTCCCCCTGTCCTGAATCTTTAGTACTACCTGCAGCTTGACTGTCCACAACTTTTTTTTTTATCTTCATTCGCATTCCCCTGTTTGAAAACTCAACCAGATACATTGTCTCTAGTAAGGTTTGTCTCTTCTTCACTGAAGTTATGTAAGAAGATCATTCAGGGCTGGACGACTGGGGGAATCATGCAGCCCTTACTTCCTCTTTTTTAACAGCAAGTATCTCCATTCCTGTTCCCACACAGGGGGTTGCTTTGACATACCTTCTTGCACAAGTGCTCTTTGGTCCTAACTCTCATGCCCATCTATTCCATACATATGCAATGCAGTGGGATCTCTATGGCAGAATTCAGTTCTAGTTCTGCCAGTTTCTGGGCAGTACTAGCAGTAGTTAAGTCTCCTTAGCTTGGGCAATCATGCTATTACAGGACTAGGGAGCACGCTTATCCTTAAAACAAGAAAATGGGGACCTTCCCTTTTCTCATGTCACCCTTTCAAGCACCATTCAGTGCATGGTGGCCCTATCTCCATTCAATTACACAGCCCAGTAGTAGTAGGTACTCTTTTTCTCTTAACTGTATTCTTTAAACATTTTGGTGTGCCATATGGTGCTAAGACCCTGAGATCCTACCTATATCACTGCACTACTTTCCTCTCCACCAGTCAAACCTGGTACCTTCTTTGTGTTTGATTCCTTGTACCCATGATGATGTGTTTTTAAAGGAAAGGGGGTGGTTGCATGGGATGCATATTTTAAGTTCAGAAGTACAGAATTTTCACATCTTTTATCTAAAAGGATTGGCTGATCATATTAGAGTTCTGGCACCCACTTGGTTAGTGTACAAGACTGCAAAACTACTGAAGCCGTGGGTTAAAGCTTTATCAGCATTGACACCTCTACTGAACTAGTAGGTTAATGCTTTACCGTAACTGACATTCTTTTAGTGCTGATATTCTCCACTGAGAGACTCATACACTATTGATTTCTGTAATTCATAACACATTCAGTCAAATTACACGCCACGAGTTATAAGCGCATCAATTATTTGTCCATTTCCCCCAATGCATTTCGGGTATGGAGCTCAGCCTCAAGCAGCATAATTGAGCAATCTATATGCATCTGAAAGGATTTCTAAGTCTGAAAGGCATTCTAAGTCAAGAATATACAATTTGATGAACTGAAGATGACAGAAATCAGTAAAAAATATCTTCATTTAAAATTAACTCCCCGTTACATCACTTGAACCATATGGATTACTCAATGGAGAATGTCAATGATAAAAGAATGGCAGTTAAGACAGGTTCAATTGCTGTACAATGAGAAACATTAACCGAGCAGTTAAGTGCAAAAGCAGCTAAATAAATTAAGCTGGATGAAGGATCCACCATGGCATGCACACTAAGGCATTGATTACGAGCTGTGAAATTTCACCAGGAACAATAAATTTGAGTAGAATTCGACCACCTACAATTCTTAATCAATCAATCATTCAATTAGGAGTTTATATAGCGTGGCTACTCACCAGAAAAGGTCTCAAGGCGCTGAGTGGGGGGGGCTGCTGATCAATCTGGGCGCAGGGGTTCAGTCGAAGAGCCAGGTCTTGAGATCCTTCCTGAATTGGGTCAGCGACGGGGATTGCCTGAGGTGGAGAGGCAGGGTGTTCCAGGTCTTGGCGGCGAGGTGGGAGAAGAATTTTAAGTGTCTCCGGCCAGGAAGTGTAGCGTCTACAAACTCTGGACCTGATAGTTTCAGGCCCAGAGATACCAGGTCTTTTTACATGCTGCAGGAGCTACGGGCAGGAGCACAACCCTGTCTCCACCCGATCCCTGAAGTAGCATAAGAACCAGTTAATGGTGCTTCCCCCATCTGTCCAACCACTGGACAGGCTCTAGCTTACCCTTACCTGTCCCAAATCAGTGCAGGATTAAAATGTCAGTGGTTTCGGGGAAATCAACAAGGAAAAGGACCCAGAATCTCCAGGTCTATGTGGTTAATGTCCATTACAGGGAGAAGACTCATAATCAGCGTTTTTTGGTGGAGGAATACCGGCCCAAATCGGGGATTCCGGCCCTCTCTCTTCCCGCCCCCAAAAATTGGCACTGTTGTAGTCAGGGCCTTAGAGTTGAAAAAAATGTATTATATTCTGAGAAATTCACCCAAACTGGAGTGTTGTTTAAGAGACCTTCTCTTTCCAGCTCCACAAGGTACTTCTAGCCTCAATTGGAGTAAGTACGAATCTCAGAGCCTCCTGCTAGGAGGATACCCTCAGTTGCTTTGCTAGTATGCTTACCGTATCTCATTGCAGTGAAACATGTTGAAAACTGCTAGGGTTCGCGTCCCAAAGTAAACCTTCCTCCCTGCATGGTGCACTGACAAATAGGAAGGCTCAAAAGCAAACATGAGGCTTAAATTTACCTACTAAGAATATTTTAGAAGCCAACCTCATGTGTATTCAAGATGTTTCCCTCATATTTCAAGTAAAACTGAAACAGAACTTACTTCAGCACTATCACTAGGGGTAGTTGATGCAAGACTGTAAACTGCAGAAATTTAAAATTGGATCAGCATCTCATGCATTTTGCAAGGTAACTTAAGCTCAGCCTGTTGCAAATTCTATTGGCACTGGTAGAGTTATGAGGTCTTAGTGTTTCAAGCCTGTTACCAAGCTAAACTAGATTATGTTGATATTTTGAAACCTGCTAGCATTGCAATATTTCAGGTGGTGGTAAGTTCTAGTTGCATGAGGGAGGAAGGTGTAGGTAACTCGTTACATCACCTCTAAGACACCTGTGCCACAGAATGCGCAGCCAATGACTGTGGTAATCATCTTTACAACCACCCACACCCTGGTAGATGCCCTGCAATTTACAGTCAAGTGCAATGAATGAGGAATAAGTGGTAATTTCAGGATCAGCAGCAAACGTTGATAAGAGTGCATCAAGGCAGTCTCATTCCTCCCAGCGAAGTGTTACGTTGGAAGCCTGACACGCCTAAGTGCGTATCCATATCAAGACTCAGGGCACAGGAAATAACCTGCAGGTGCATTTCTTTTGAGAGTTTTTCATCTCCAGTGTCAAGTTCATCACAAAAAAAAGGCCAGACATGTAACAGACAGTCTTTTGTCTGATGATGATGATGATAATTAACTCACTGAATTTCTACTGGACATTTAGGACTGAACACCAATCTGTGGCAAAGATTTTAAATAGTTTGCAAAATACATGCAGTTTCATTACTGCATGATCACACATTTGGAATCTGGCAAATGGAACTGGCGAGCACTTCGTGGCCCCCATAAAGAAAGCTACGCAAATTGACAACGTCACAAAGTCCCCCTCAGTCACTACTGAAACTCAACTCACAGAACAACGGATATCTATGCAGCTGAACAACACTTTGGCTCCAAACTGAAAACTTGGCTTCCCGCAGCAGTACCGTGACCTGGAGGAAGGGAGGCATCATGATGCTCAGAAGAAGAAGATGATCAAGAACTATGCAGATTGAATAAGAAGAAGACAATCAAGAACTATGCAGATTGAAAAAGATATGCATCGAGGCTCTGTCGAGTAGACCAGGTGCTGGCCTGATCAAAGAGTTCATGCAAGGACCTCTACTCTTTGGATCTTCAGCCATATGTGGTAATAGACTTAATGGGGTCTATGTTCACAGACAGAGACCCATCACCCTTAATTCCTGGCACTGTAGTGTGCTAAATAGAGATTCCTGTAAAGTCATGTCAACAAAGGAGCTGTCGGACGGTGATGATGAGGTTCCAAAAGACACAGTCCTTTCAGAAGATTTTGTGTCTGACCCCATTGCTTCATCATCCACGCCTTCTCCCTCTATTTCTCTCTCTTCCGGCTGGAACCTGTAACTGCAATTGAACAGCATTGCCCTCATCGAAATTTCATCGCCCTAATAGATTGACTGTAACTTGTTGTTAAGTTGATGGAGGCGATGTAATGTTACCTAGACAGTGAATCAATCCAGATGCACTCACACCTACTTTTGGGGCCATATCCTGATGGACACCACTGGCTGAGTGCAGAGCCAAGCACCTCTTTGTATGCGCCTGCATTGTGTAAAGTGAATTCATTCAACCCAATATTTCTCTGAGTTAGTGCATTATTTTAGACGACCCAGATCAGAAACAGAAAGAGGCAAACCCTGCTCACTGTTTTCCAACGGTTCTGTCTGAAATTCAAGCTCTAACCCATAAAGCTATCAGGTTAAATAAAGTCACTTTATTCACTGCAGATGCCTAAAAATAGGCTATCGGCTCTGTGCTGAGCCAGCACAGCCCATCATGATACGGCCCCAGGTGTGTGCATCCTCGGGACACGCAAATGAGAAATGCAGGGGGGTGGAATGCATAATGGAGCACAGCACAGAAGGGGCAACAGCGGGGCTTCAAGGGGGACAGGTCTTGTCAGGTCTCATGGCCCGACAGTAATTAAAAACCGACTTTGAAACAGGACTCTATCAGGCTCTAGATTAATTTCCTCAACTTTACTGGCAAAACACTGATGGGTTTCTCAAAAATGACTGTAAAACCTTTCAGATATTCCATGTCAGCGATGAAATTCCTGTTTACATTTCACATATTTTACTTCATCCTGCATTCCCTGGGTGTAGTAGCTTTGTCCAAGATGTGTTTCTTTCATGCAACATATGACTCTTGTACAATGCATACTTTAATCTGAGTAACCTTCATGTAATTCTTGAGTTCCGGTTGTGGGTGAATGTGCAGGATTGAGAGCTCTGAAATTGAGGCACAAGGCGGTGTAAGTTTCTCACAGTGGCCATCAGTGGATATAGGGTGTGCAGACTACATGCACATCCAATTCATGGCCTCTCTGCAGAGTGCACAAATCAACAGTCCCATATATGCCAATTGTGGGAAAAAGTACGATATGCAGATGGAAAATTTCAGAAAGAGAGGGAGAAAGAGGACGTGTCTAACAGATGGAGTGATTGCAGAAAAAAGTGTTATGAGGGGAAGATCAGGAATGCGCCACTGCGATCAGCAGTTTTATTATGTTGCTGAATAAACACGTCATTGTTTTAATGAGATTTGTTATCCAGGGTCAGTAATGGGGCATCTAAAGCCAGAGATTGACGCAGCTGTGGAATCCTTATCTGGCAAGAGATGTGGGTTGGCGTCCCTCACAGTGATGTCATCAGGTAGGTGGGAGCTGGGTTAGCACATGGTCCTTTTAGCAGGGGTCCAGGGATTAAAGTTGGGTAGATGAGGCCGCCTTCCTGCAGGTTCTCCAGCAGGGTCCTTGCAGACAGGGGACCCGGCCGTGTGGCCGGGGTCTGTGTTTCCACGGGCTGCCCCAGTTTGTCCCAGGGTTTTTCGCTTCTCTGCTATTTTCCTGTGAAGAGCCAGGCGTAGAGCACCGTGCGAGAGTCCTGTCGGGGAGGGTGGAAGCCAGGGGTCTGGATGGACCTCCGCGCAGACTTAAGACAGGTAAGACTAAGAGCATTATTTGTTGAACACTTTTGGATATTTTGTTATTGAATTCGTACACCCTCCTTTCCCATACAAAGCAGTGTCTCTGCAGCTCAGAGTGGTGACGCTTCCTTCTGTTTGTAATTACTGCCGCTTTTGTGCTTGTTGTAACGCAGCCGTGGCGTCGCTGTGGGATGCGAACTTGTAAGTGTTGTTGTCTAAGACAGAACGCGGCAGTTGTCTTTGCAGTGTGCAGTTCCCACAGGAGCGGGGCAACCTGTAAAATGCCTTGGCAATTAACCCTCCTTGTACAGAGATCCACCCACTTACCAAACCATGAGTAACTTAATATTTTGGAAAAGGTTAGTCTGCTCTAAAGCAAGATTCTTTTGGCATTACAGACAAGGATAATAATTCAATTACTTAGGTGCAGCACCAACTCAGCATCAGTGCACCACCACCAGTGCAGCCTCACCTCAGCAGTAACTCAGCACCAACGCTGCACCACTTCAGCATCAGTACAGCAGCACCTCAGCACAGCACCAACTCAGCACCACCTGAGCACCTCTCACCACAACAACAGCATCAGTCAGCACCAACTCAGCATTACTCAGCACAGCAGCAGCACAGCACCACCTCAGCATCAGCCCAGCACCACCTCCTCATCAGTGCACCACCACCACTGCAGCACCACCTCAGCATCAGCGCAGCACCACCTCAGCACCAGTGCAGCACCACCTCAACATCAGCACACCACCACCTTCACATCAGTGCACCATCACCAGCGCAGCCCCACCTCAGCACCAACACAGCACCACTTCACAATCTGTGCAGCACCATCTCCAATGTCAAACAATCACCCCAGTACAGAGATCTGGGCTTAAATCCATCGTTTGTTGCTCCCCATGCCATTCCAGTTTAGACCCATCCATATACAAATCAGTCTTGACCCTGCTCCACATGGGAACAGTCCAGCCCGAACTGCCAGGCCAGTTCCTCCGTGGACTGGAAACAAGCACCCTGGAACCAGTTTCGGAGCTGTAGCACTTTTTGCCTTGAGTGGGATGGGTATGCCCAGACGTGGGTCCCTTGCTCGCTGTGCCACTGGATTCAAGCTAGCCTGGCTGATGAGGAGTGAAACTCCGAAACCGGTTTCAGGATGCTTGTTTCCGGTCCAGTGAGAACCTAGCTTGGCAGTTCGGGCTGGACTGTTCCCATGAGGAGCAGGGTCAAGACTGATTTGCATATGGCTGGGTCTGACTGGGGTGGCGAAGAGAGCTAAAGAACGATGAAGGATTAAACCCAGATCTGTGACTGGGGGTGAATGTTTGATTTACTCAGCATTCCGTCCATCATTTGTTGCTGTAGCACCACCTCAGCACCAGTGCAGCACCACCTCAACATCAGCACAGAACCACCTCCGCAGCAGTGCACCACCACCGGCGCAGCCCCACCTCAGCACCAGAGCAGCCCCTACTCAGCAGCAACTCAGCACCAATGCAGCACCACCTCTGCATCAGCGCAGCATCACCTCAGCACAGGACCAACTTGGCATCACTCAGCACCACCTGAGCACCAGCGCAGCACGACCACCTCAGCATGATTCAGAACCAGCACAGCATCACTCAGTGCCACCACTGCATCACTAAGCATCACCTCAGCACAGGATCTCCTCAGCATCACTCAACACAACCAGCACCACCTCAGCATCAGCACAGCACCAACTCTGCATCAGTACACCAACACCAGCACAACACCAGCACAGCACCAGCACAGCCCCACCACAGAACCACCTCAGCACCAGCACAGCACCACCTTAGCAGCAACGTAGCACCATGCTACTCACTGAAAAAGCGCTTCAACACCTCGTCAGGGGTAGTAAGCGCTATATAAATACAATTACAATACAATGCAGCACAATTTCAGCATTAGTGCAGCAGCACCACAGCACCAGTGCAACATCACCTCAGCACCAGCACAGCAAAAACTCAGCATCATTCAGTACCACCTGTGCACCAGTACAGAACCACCTGAGTACCACCAAAGCATCACTCAGCACCACCTGAGCATTACCTTCGCACATGCACACAACCACCTCAGCACCAGTGCAGCACCACTTCAGCATCAGCGCAGCACCACCTCAGCATCAGCACAGCACCACCTCAGCATCAGCACAGCACCACCACAGTCACCACCTCAGCATCAGAACAGCACCATCTCAGCATCAGCACAGCACCACCTCCTCATCAGTGCACCACTACCAGTGCGGGCACCAACTCAGCACCCGCACAGCATCACTTCAACATCAGCAAAGCACCATCTCACCAAAGCACCATCTCAGCATCAGCACCACCACCAGCTCAGCACCAGCGCAACTCCCACCTCAGCGGCAATTCAGCACCAGCGCAGCACCCCCTCAGCATCACTCAGCACCGCCTCAGCATTATTCAGCACCAACTCAGTATCACTCAGTATCACCTGAGCACCACCACCACAGCACCACATCAGCACAGCACCATCTCAGCATTAGCACAGCACCACCTCCTCATCAGTGCACCACCACCACTGCAGCACCAACTCTGCATCAGCACAGCACGACCTCAGCACCAGTGCAGCACCACCTCAGCATCAGCACCACAGCCGCATCAGTGCAACACCACCATTCCAGCCCCACCTCAGCAGCAACTCAGCACCAACACAGCACCAATTCAGCATCAGCGCAGCAACACCTCAGCATCAGCGCAGCATCACCTCCACACAGCACCAACTCAGCACCACCTGGACATCAGCGCAGCACCACTTGAGTACCTCACTCACCACCACCACAGCATCACTGAGCACCCCCTCAGCATCACACAGCACCACCTCCATCAGCACAGCACCACCTGAGCAGCACCATTTCAGCATCAGCACAGCACCAACTCCTCATCAGTGCACCACCACCAACTCAGCATCAGCGCAGCACAACCTAAGCACCAGCCCAGCACCACCTCAACATCAGCACAACACCACCTCAGCAGCAACTCAGCATCAGCACAGTGCCACTTCAGCATCAGTGCAGCATCATCTCACCACAGTACCAACTCAGCATCACCTGAGCACCAGCGCAGCACCACCACCTCAGCGCCACTACAGCATCACTCAACACCAGCACAGCATCTCCTCAGCATCACTCAACACCACCATAGCATCACCTCAGCATCAGTACAGAACCACCTCTGCATCAGTGCACCATCACCAGCGCATCACCAACTCAGCACCAGTGCAGCCCCACCACAGCATCAGCGCAGCACCACCTCAGCACTAGTGCAGCACTACCTCAGCAGCAACTCAGCACCAGCGCAACACCACTTCAGCATCAGAAGAGCAGGACCAGCGCAGCACCACCACAGGACCAGAGCAGCACCAACTCAGCACCACCTGAGCACCACCTCAGCATACACACCACAGTCTTCCCTCAGATTCTGGCATCTGTTGATTCTCCCCTAGTGTTCGTCCGCTGCTCATGTTGTAATTCAGGTACCATTTCCCACCCTCCACTCTCCCGTTGTTTATGCACCCCCATAATAAAAAAAGCTATAACAAACAAGCATTAGAACATGCAGGAAGAAGTTGGTAGCAATGCAAGGACAAAAAAAATAGGAGATTTTTTTAATGTTAATTCTTTTTTAATAGGGTCATTCAGTTGTACATAATGCCTTCTTGGTTATATATAAGGTAACAAAAATGCTTGAAACACTTTTGTCTTACAACTTTTCAACATGCTGGACATCAGCCACAATGCTTTACAACATAGCTTAAAGACATTGGCAAAGCCAGTAGCTCTGGCTAAACACTTATAAGGTCCCAAAGGCGTCTCTGGCTATGCCAATGCTTGTTACCACTTGTTTTCCCAAATTACTTCATGTGTGCTGTGTCACAGGTAGCTGCACCATTTGAACATGTGTGCAAACACTATAATTGGATAGCCTACCTCCTGCACCATAGTTCTTACGAATATAAATGTAACAGTTTAATAATAGTGTGCTTGATTTAAGGTGAGTCTTACACCTTCACCACTTGCACCACCATAGATGCACCATATTTACAATACGGCGCACCATAGCGCAAGGATTGACAGAAGCATCAGAAATTCTGAAGCATCTGTTGGCCCAAAAGTCACACATTTCTGGAGTCATGTCGCAAGCACGATGCAACTCCAGCAATGCATGTTGAGGGCTATACTTATTGTACTGCATCACTCCTTATGCCTGCTACAAGCAGGCGTAAGGTTTTGGCGCAGTGGCGTCCTAGAAGTGGTGCAGTGAAATCTTGTAGATTACACTGCGTCACTTTTAGGAGGCTTTCCTGCGTGGGAACGCCCACCCTGCATACATTATACCTGACGCAGGTATAATGTGACGCAGGGCTTTACAACGTGATGCATCTCCCTAGATGTGTCACGTTGTAAATTGGCCGCATTGTTTACGTCGCCGCTGCGTCACAAAGGTGGTGCAACGGCGGCGCAAAAGTGTTGCAAGGGGCTTATAAATCTGCCCCCTAGAATTTAGACAAAATGTTTAAGAGCTGGCTCTTCCCAGTCTGACCATCACGGACATGACGTGCCATCTACTGCAAAACGGGACATACAAGAGTAAAGCTTGTTCTAGCCACAAGCAGAAGCTGTAGACAACTCTGCAAGATAAATTACAATAACTCAATCATTCTTACCTGCCGACAGACCTTCATCTCACCCAGTAACTGTATAATTAAATATAAAGTAAGAGCACTATTGACCATCACAATATTCTCATTTTTTTCTACTATCACCTGCTCAAGACTGCATGAAATCCAACAAGCTTACACTCATATTGCATAATCCCTGCACAACACAAAAAGATCTTTAAGTTATGACTATCCTCTCTGCCTGTTCAGCTCCCCTTATTCAAATCTGATTCAAAATTGCATATAATTATTTGACATCTACACAAAACTCCATGTCCTTAAGTATACTTTTCTACTTGTACCTGTATGAATTGCCCATGTCTGGACTTGTAGCCCATAATCCCTTCCTTCTCACAAACTGGTAACAATTTGCCTGCAATTCATCAATCTTATCAGTTTCTTCTAACCTCTCTATTTGCCCCATCAATCATTCACAGTAATTAGCATACCCCCACTCCCTGCTACCGTTAACATCTAACTCCAGGAAGGGAGCATCCACTACCCTGTCAAGTTACCCCACCAAAGCAAACACAAAGAGATGCTAAACTGTGAAGGGTTTTCCGTACATCAGGGAAAAGGCGCTCAGACTCGTACGCGTTTATTTAACATTAGCTGCTGTATGTGTACGGTGCTAACAGGTAGGGGGAAATAACCCAATAACCCCCGTAAATCGTGTGAGTCAACAACCCACACTGGTAATATGAACACTGTCCTGTGCACACGTAGTTGGAATAATAGATCAAAGCAAAGTCTCAAAAGTTGCCCAATTCAAGATCGACATCAGTTGTGTGAATCAAGATTATTTAATGATGAAACAAAGCAAAAGGAAGAACCAGCCGACACGTGTTTCGTCACAATGGGTGGTAATCCCGTGACTCTTCAGGGCTGGGGAAGATACAAAGTATATCAAATAATGAGGAACACTCATACACACAATGTGTATCTGTGTAACTAGTGACAACGACACGCACTATCACCAGAAAAAGTGGAGGAAACCCCAGGGGAAATAATGAAGTGAATCAGGTACAAAAAAACATAACAACAACACAGCAGAGGAAAGCCTAAAAAAACAAAGAAACATGGCTAAATGACAACAGACTGTGGCTGTGCAACTGGACACAGTGACAAGGGTCGTTGGAGGTGCTAGCAGTGAAGAATAGAGACTGGTATAAGAACAGATGGTGACGCTGCATGGACTGGTCAGAGGTGACCAAACAAGGTGAAACAAGCATCCTGGAAATGTAGTGCGAAAGCACAAACGAACCATCATGTGTTGCTGACCATGTGCAAGTGAAAGACATGGTGTGAAACACAGAACTGTGTCAGTACACAGATGAATCATAACACGGAGACGGTATTTAGACGGAGTCAGAAAGGTGACCAAAATTGCAAGCACGTGAAAATAGTGGTACACAGTAAATACTGGTTGAATGAATCAAATGACATGCTACAACGAAATCACAGGGAGAAAGAACGCATGAGTAGAAAATGAATGTTCATACACCGTATCGTAATGCACAATCTGCTGGAAAGAAATTAGTAAACAGTGAATGTAACCAATGGAAGATACTGAGCTGGACGATGGTAACAAAGTACGTGAGTATAGTTCACAACAAGGGAGTAGGTGAAATAATGATAGGGTCGAATAGAAGTGGTGAGGCAAAGGGAAGAAGAGAAAACAGAACAAAACAAAACAAAAAGAAAGGGTAACAGCCGAGAGATGGTACAAGTGAGGAGAAATGAGAAGGCATGGGAAGGAAGGAAGTGTGAACTCGACGGGTGAGGGTGTATGCGTAAGTGACCCAAACGAGGTACACGCTGTAGAACAACCGACCAACGGAGTAAGGGGTAACGTGAGGTAGGTGAGCAGAGCGGGTGAAGTACCGACCGGACAGTAGGTAACAAACACGGAAAAGGGAAAAGGGGAGCTTACCCGGAGGGTAGTGAAGAACTGGGCGCAAGTGAATGGGACGTCTTGAGAGAGAGACCACGGAGTCTGGAAAACCTGTTCAGGGCCGTGTGGCCAGGGAGGGTGGTCCCCGTACTGCCAGGGGGGGCAGGGCCCAAAAGGACACGCTGGAAATGAATGAAGAAAACGGGGTGAGCAAGGGAAAGGTGGCGTGGAGAGGCACGAAGCGAAACCGGAGGGAACTCACCTTGAGTAAAGCTGCGTGTGTGCGGCAACGGGGAAAGAGATCGAAGGCGGATGAGCACGGGACCTGCATAGAAGCTGGGGACGAAGGTACACGGGGATTAGAGCAGGAGGGCCGGGGAGGAACGTCAAACCGGGCAAGGGCCCAAGAACCAAGGACTTACTCAGAGGAGAAGTGACGTCCGTCTCTCGAGACTGCCGGATACGGAAGTCACGGTGAGAGTGGGAGGAGGGAATAAAAGGAGGCGAGTGCAGGGGGCGTGGTCCCAGCACAGGGGTGTGGTCTGATCAGGTGACGCTGGATCCAGTGGGTGAAAAACGGGGGGGAGGAGAACGGGTGAAGAAGTGAATAGACTGGACACAAAGAAAAGACCGAGAATAGGTTCAGGAGCAGAGTAAAAGGATACAAGAATGGAAGAGATAAAAAAATAAAAAAAGGGGGGGGGCAGTAAGATAGGAGGACAGCTACACAAAGAGTGACATGATTCAACACATAATGCAATGCATAAGTACAACGAAAGAACAGTATGGCACCAAGTAAGACGCTTGAAGTGAAAGCAATGAGCACTACGTAAAAACAATGAGCACTGGGTCACAGAGTAACTCAAAATTGTAAACCTTGAAAAAAATATTTTGCTGGAGAAAACCTACAGTGTCACATGGCAAATGATAATGACCAAATTGGAACAAAACATCAGGATCCTAAGAATGCGGGACTGCACAAAGTAGAAGGGAGAAGCATAAACGAAGTAGAGATAGCAAAAGAGGAGGACAGCTGATCAGTTAGTGGAATGATAATGATAATAACGAAATAAACATGAACAAAAGGGGAAACTGCACGGAACAGAGGGAGAAGCTAGAAATAGACATAATAAGCTCTATATAAGAAGAGCAACATATTCTTTAAGAATCCAGCACAGTGGCTAGAGACAACCACAGTATCACATGTCAACAGAACTAGACATCAATCAAACGTAAAACTTCATAATCCTTAATACGTAGGAATGATGAATGCATGAAACGGAAGACACAGGAAGAGCACAATCCTCGGTCAGTCGCCCAGGAAGTAGTGCAGTTCGTGATCAGTGTTGAGTCCGTGTGTCACAGAATGAAGGCGCATAATCCATGACGCTTCTTGGCGCCTGAGTTGAAGTTCTCTGTTACCCCCTCTAGGGTTAGCAGTGGCAACATCACAACCAAAGAAGGAAAATCGCTTGCTGATGCTTTGGGTTGAACAGGTGGCCGCATGCACGGCCATCGGGTATCTGATATCCTGGGTTTGTAGGGCTCTGATGTGTTCGCTGATGCGTTCTTTAAGGGGTCTGATCGTGCTGCCCACGTACCAGCGCTTGCACGTGCATTCAAGTATGTAAACCACAAACTTGGTGTGGCAATTGATGTTGTGCTTGATCCAGTACATCCTCTTGTCATGTGCCTTGAAAGTTCTGACTCCATGCTGGGCTAGTCTGCAGACCCCACAATTCCCACATTTGTAGAAACCCAGAGTGTGTGTGCCTAACCAGGTAGGCCTGGTGACATGTCTAGGAACACTAGGGCTTAACCTGGATCTGAGCGTTCTACCGCGCCTGTATGTCACTAGTGGTCTGGCCGTGATGATATTCTTCAGGAGGCGTCAGCCAGGAGAGTGCCCCAGTGTCTATTGAGGCTTTTCTTTATAACTAGACCCATGTTGCTGTAGTCTGTCACCAATCTGACTGGTTGATCGCGTGTCCCAAATGTGTTCTTAGCACGAAGGGTGTCTTGTCTATCTAGCTGATTGACCCTGGTTTCAGCCTTGGATATCGTGTGGGGATGGTAGCCTCTGTCCCTGAATCTCTGTTTCATGTTCTTGATACACTGTTGAAACTCGGGTTCTTCACTACAATTCCGTCTGGCCCTAACAAATTCACCATAGGGGATGGCCTGAATCTGATGTGCCGGGTGGGAACTTTCAGCGTGAAGGATAGCATTGCAGGATGTTTCCTTTCTATAGAGGCGACTGTGTAGGGTGTCTGCCTTAATGTAGAGTTCCACATCGAGAAATGTAATGTTGGTGATGCTGCTGTGGCTGGTAAATCTCATATTCATGTTATTGGAATTGAGATGCCGACAGAACTCATCGAGTTGTGTCTGGGAACCTGACCATAGTAACAGACAATCATCAATGTATCGTCCCCAGTAGATTATAGAGTTGACCCATGGGGCCCCTCTGGAGCTCCATATCCATTCTGATTCCAGCACACCCATGTAAAGATTGGCAAACGATGGTGAGAACTTTGAACCCATGGCAACGCCCCTGGATTGTTTGTACCAGATGTTGTCGTACATAAAATAGTTATACACTGGTACTAATTATTCAAAATATACAGAGTCCACAAAATTAGATTTCTTCAAAAAGTTAACCATTTTATTCATATTCTTATTTCATCCAGCACGAAAATCGGCCAACACGTGTTTCGTCTTCCCTTAGACTTTTTCAAGGCGATTGACAAGCAATAACATCCCACGTATTGCATGCAGTAGCCAAGAACAGAGACAGGGTGGAGGACGTATCTCCACGGACTTGCGGAGGGATACTTATCAGGGTTTCCCTACAGTTAATTATTGATTTCGCAGTGAAACGCGGGGGATGGATGGAAACAAATTGTGCAGAATGTCTACATAACATCTCCATTCTTCGGTGTGTGAGACTTGATCCACATGAGGGACGTTACAATTCTCCTCCACATGCAATACGTGGGATGTTATTGCTTGTCAATCGCCTTGAAAAAGTCTAAGGGAAGACGAAACACGTGTTGGCCGATTTTCGTGCTGGATGAAATAAGAATATGAATAAAATGGTTAACTTTTTGAAGAAATCTAATTTTGTGGACTCTGTATATTTTGAATAATTAGTACCAGTGTATTACTTTTTGCACCAGATTTATGTTTAAATATTGGGCATCTATACCAGCTGGTATTTGAATTGATTTGCACCAACACCGAAATTTTGGGGTGGCAGTAATTGAAATAGGGTGTGCTTGGAATTGCTCTCTCCCTTGTTTTGTATAATTCCACAGTGTGTTACATCTGTGATAATAGCATCTTTTGGTAGTAGGTGCAAGTGAGCTAAATCAGCACCCCATGTTAGAATACTGTTTATTGATTCACACTGTATAAAGTTTTTAGCTAAATATCTACTCATACTGATTGTGCAGTGTTTTCCAGAGTATAGGAACTGCTACTACCAATATATAAAAAAAAAATTTGTACATAAAATAGTTATCGTTGAGGATGATGTTCATCATGGTGGTCAGCATCTGGGAATGTTGCCAAAGGGAGGCCGGCCTATTGTGTAGTAGTTTAGTGATGACGTCCAGTCCTAAGATGGGTTCGATGGAGGTGTAGAGGGAAACTACATCCAAGGTAGCCAGAATCATATCTGGTTGCCATTGGAGATCAGATAAGATGCTCAAGATATGTTTGGTGTCCTGAATATGGGATGGGAGATTCTTAACCATGGGATTAAGAAATAAATCAACATATTGGGCGATTCTTTCAGTCGGTCCCCCAATCCCTGACACAATAGGTCTGCCAGGGGGAAAAGGGGCTAGCTTATGAATTTTGGGCAAAGTATACAGCCAAGGATAAGCCGGTCTGTGTACTTTGAGAAATAGAAATTCTTGATCATCTATGAGCCCGGCTGAGTGCCATTCAGCTAAGTGGCCATTGATTTTGTCAGAGAGAGTCCCTGTAGGATTGAAAGTGAGACGTTGATAGCATGAGATGTCCTGCAATTGGGTGAGAATTTCATTGTGGTAGTCAGTTTTGTTCATGACAACCACGTTGCCGCCCTTATCGGCTTCTTTGATTATGATATCTGCGTTAACGGTAAGGGCTTTGAGGGCTACACATTCATCTCTCCTCAAATTATCCTTGATCTTGTGTTTGGACCTCATGACTTTCTGTTCATATTTGTCGATGTCTGCTAGGACAAGATTATGAAATGTATCAATGGGGTTGCCTCCTGGTAGCAAGGGCGTCCATTTGGATTTGGGTTTGAGCCCACTACTCTGGGTGAGATCCGTCTCTATGTCAAGTGCGTGTAACAGACTGTCCATGTTGATGGGTGGTTCATCTGTATCGGTGAGGGACAAAAGTAAGTGTGTATCCTGAATATCCTTGATGCTTTGTACTCCTGCAGGGTTATCGATACAAATATTTCTGACACTCATGGTCGTAGGCGGCATACCGCTGAAATGTTTTTTAACTTTAAGACCCCTCATGAATCTAAAGAGGTCGATTTTATGTCTACAAGTGTCCCCTTGTTCATGTGGGTTGAAACTTAAACCTTTGCTGAGTAAAGAAATCATGCTAGTATCGAGTATATGGGAGGATAAGTTAACCACCTGTATGCCCTGGTCTAGCGTTTCTATTTGTCCCTCTCGTTCCCTGATCTCAATCTCTTTTTGTAATCTTCTGTTGGCTCCCCTCTTGCCCCTCCGGGTTTTCTGTCTAATGTACCTTTTCTCTGTTGCGTTCTGTTCTCCCTTCTTATGGTTTGGACCTCCTTTAAAAAAGACAACTTGGTAGAGTCAAGTCTGTTCAATTGATTCTCTGTTTCACTGTCACTACTATGCAGCGTGTTGAGTGAGGTGGAGCTCGATGAGGCAGAGAGAGTATCTGTTTTGGTAGATGGATCGCTCCGCGGAGCGTTACGTACCACCTGGTCGTATTTTCTAGCAAATGTAAAAACACGTCCCTCCCTATAGTCAGCCTCGTCTCTCCTTAGCTGTCGAGTCTTCCTTTCTTTTATTTCGTTCTGGTGTTTTGTGAGTATGTCATTCAGAATGACATAATTCTTTTCTGTGGCCTCTGCTAAATTGAGATCCGCTATCTCTTTTTCCAGATTAGTAATCTCAATTTGAAATCTGGCTACTTTGCGTTCCGCATTTTCTATAAGAATATCAATAAGTGTGTTGGAATTCAATGTCAAAGTTTCTTCCCATTTACATAACAAATCATCGTCTAAATCATCAAAGGTTGGAAAAATTTGTGAACGGAGTCCCCTCGGGACTCTGTTGAGTCTGAGGTACTGTTTGAGAGAGGCACTATCCCACCACCTAGAGTTCTCAGTTTTCTTCCATCTCTCTAATCTCAGGAATTTCTCCCTGAGACCTTCGTTGCGTGAGGGGTTTCCACTAGTCAGTGTAGTGTTAGTCGGGATGCCCTTAACTAAATTCTCGAATAATTCTGATGCGATCTTTTCTCTATCCATAATATGAGGTAGTACTGTGTAAACTGTTGATAAACCACGCTGCGGCTGCCTACCCTGAAACCAAAGGAGCTAAACTGTGAAGGGTTTTCCGTACATCAGGGAAAAGGCGCTCAGACTCGTACGCGTTTATTTAACATTAGCTGCTGTATGTGTACGGTGCTAACAGGTAGGGGGAAATAACCCAATAACCCCCGTAAATCGTATGAGTCAACAACCCACACTGGTAATATGAACACTGTCCTGTGCACACGTAGTTGGGATAATAGATCAAAGCAAAGTCTCAAAAGTTGCCCAATTCAAGATCGACATCAGTTGTGTGAATCAAGATTATTTAATGATGAAACAAAGCAAAAGGAAGAACCAGCCGACACGTGTTTCGTCACAATGGGTGGTAATCCCGTGACTCTTCAGGGCTGGGGAAGATACAAAGTATATCAAATAATGAGGAACACTCATACACACAATGTGTATCTGTGTAACTAGTGACAACGACACGCACTATCACCAGAAAAAGTGGAGGAAACCCCAGGGAAATAATGAAGTGAATCAGGTACAAAAAACATAACAACAACACAGCAGAGGAAAGCCTAAAAAAACAAAGAAACATGGCTAAATGACAACAGACTGTGGCTGTGCAACTGGACACAGTGACAAGGCTTTCCTCTGCTGTGTTGTTGTTGTGTTTTTTTGTACCTGATTCACTTCATTATTTCCCCTGGGGTTTCCTCCACTTTTCTGGTGATAGTGCGTGTCGTTGTCACTAGTTACACAGATACACATTGTGTGTATGAGTGTTCCTCATTGTTTGATATACTTTGTATCTTCCCCAGCCCTGAAGAGTCGCGGGATTACCACCCATTGTGACGAGACACGTGTCGACTGGTTCTTCCTTTGCTTTGTTTCATCATTAAATAATCTTGATTCACACAACTGATGTCGATCTTGAATTGGGCAACTTTTGAGACTTTGCTTTGATCTATTATCCCAACTACGTGTGCACAGGACAGTGTTCAAACACAAAGAGATGATGGACGGAGCGCTGAAACTTTTCAGACACTCACCCCCAGTTACAGATCTAGGTTGAATCCATTATCGTTCTTTAGCTCACTTCGGCACCCCAGTTCAGACCCAGCCATATGCAAATCAGTCTTGACCCTGTTCCTCATGGGAACAGTTCAACCTGAACTGCCAAGCCAGGTCTTCCCTGGACCGGAAACAAGCATCCTGGGACTGGTTTCAGGGTAACACCCCTCATCAGCCAGGCTAGCTTGAATTCAGTGACAAAGTGAGCAAGGGACCCACATCTGGGCATGCCCTGCCAACTTAGGACAAACACAAGGAGATGATAGACGGAGTGCTGAAACTTTTCAGACACTAACCCCCGGTCACAGATCTGGGTTGAATACATCATCGTTCTTTAGCTCACATTGCCACCCCAGTTCAGACCCAGCCATATGTAAATCTGTCTTGACCCTGTTCCTCATGGGAGCAGTCCAGCCCACACTGCCAAGCCAGGTCTTCCCTGGACCGGAAACAAGCATCTTGAAAGACTGATTTGCATATGGCTGGGTCTAAGCTGGAATGGCGTGGCGTGCAAAAAACAATGGATTTAACCCAGATCTGTGACTGGGGGTGAATGTTTGATTAATTCAGCATTCCGTCCATCATCTGTTCTTTTTGCATTTGTTGCCCTAAGTGGGAAGGGTATGCCCAGACGTGGGTCCCATGCTCGCTACGCCACCAGATTCAAGCTAGCCTGACTGATATGGGGTGTTACCCCAAAACCGGTCCCAGAATGCTTGTTTCTGGTCCAGGTAAGACCTGGCCTGGCAGTTCGGGCTGGACTGTTCCCATGGGGAACATGGGTCAAGACTGATTTGCATATGGCTGGGTCTAAACTGGAATGGCGTGGCATGCAAAAAAAACAATGAATTTAACCCAGATCTGTGACGGGGGTGAATGTTTGATTAATTCAGCATTCCGTCCATCATCTGTTCTTTTTGCATTTGTCACCCTAAGTGGGAAGGGTATGCCCAGGCGTGGGTCCTGTGCTCGCTACGCCACCAGATTCAAGCTAGACTGACTGATGAGGGGTATTACCCCGAAACCGGTCCCAGGATGCTTGTTTCTGGTCCAGGGAAGACCTGGCCTGGCAGTTCGGGCTAGACTGTTCCCATGGAGAACATGGGTCAAAACCATATGTTACAGATATACACTTACATACATAGGGTTCAATGTGAAAAGTTTGAAGTAAAATTGTCAGCTGGTGATTTCACTCAGCAAGACGATCTTTAGAGAAAGGATTGTGTGTCTATACTTTACATTTAATGGGATAAAACACTGTTTGAGATCAGATTTGTTTTAATTAAATCATGGAGAATGGAACAAAATGCATTTTACATGTCATTCAATTTTATTTTCGAATACATTTAATTTTGAGAGTGCCAAGTCTAAAAATAAAAAGTTATCCAGTCCCAGCATGCAGAGTTTAGGGAAACTTTCTGACAAGCTGAAGTAAATGTTAACCAGCCACTGGTTATTGGACATAACTCTGTGACATAATGAAAAAAGGAAAAAGGCCTTACAATGACAACATTAAAAATGTAAAGCACATACAAAGAAAAATATATACACATATATATTCTCTCTCTCTCTCTCTTTCTCTCTCCATCCCTCCCTCCCTCCCTCCCGGCAGTCGCCAGTAGGTAGTAATAGTTAGGACCATGTTTCCATAGGAAGGGCATTTTTGATTTGCTTACATCTTTGGAGCCGTTAGACGAATCTTCACGGAACAACATTTGAAGCTCACTCCAGCTGCTGTCTGGAAAGTTTTGGGATGATCCGTGGAGCAGAAAAAGGGGGGTCCCAAAACACATTTTCCCCATGGTAATCCCCATAAGGTTTTTGAGCACTACTACAGCCGAAACCGCTGGACGGAACTACACCAAATTTGGCAGAAAGGTATATATTGGTCCAGAGAAGTGCCTTTTTGTGATTTGGTGTTAATCTGTTCAGTAGTTTTAGAGATATTAACCGAAATCCAAATTTGTATATCATGGGGTGCAAATCATCCATGGATCCGGCAGTACCAGTGCTGTAATCTAATTGGCAGCCAACACTTCAACCAGGAAGTGTTGGCTGCCATCTTGAGACTCGTCTTTAGCCGAGTCCCACAAAAAACGTGAAAAATATAGAAAAGGGGGCAGGGTAGGAATACCCTGACCCCCTAAGTGTGGTGGTGGGGTTCCACAGGGACCCCGCTGGGGGTTAAAAATATTTCTTTTTCAATTTTGCCACAAAATCACAGGTGGATACGCGAACTTGCAGCAAAATTGGAAAAAAAATGCATTCTCCCGTGCTTTTTTTTTTAGCCCCCTGGTGGGCAAGGTCCCAGGGGCATGCCTCCTTAATTAAATTAAAGAAGGGGGGCGCACATGGCCCCCCTCCATGGGCATTATTATGCCCTGGGCCACCACCTCCCCAGAGTTTATGTCAAAATTATGGTGGGGGGCCGCGCGGACCACCACCTAACCAGGGCTAAAAATAAAACGAATGGGGGAGCCATGCAGACCCCCCGAAAGCCACGGGGACCACCATTTCCCCAGGGCTTATCTTAATTTAAAATGCGGGGGCGTTGGGGACCCACCCCTGGGCTATAAATTAAATGAATAGGGGGGCGTGTGCACCCCTGGCCCCGGCTATAAATAACATTCAAGAGGGGGGGCACGCGCCCCCCCTGGAGCCAATTATGGCCCTGGGGACCAAAACCCCCCTAGAGCCGGCTCCTGCTATGTCCCAGGGTGCCCACCTCCAGGACATAGCTGTTTGCTTTTGCTTGGCGGGAGCTCATATCTCCCCCTAGCAAAAGTAAATACTCCGAATCCAGCGGACAGGAGATGTCAAAGTGCTCACACTCGCTGGAAGCGGAGGTTTAATTTCTTTCCCTGCACGCAGACATGCAGGTAGGGAAAGAGATTAAACTTTTGCCCTTGCACACAGGGAGCTGCATCTGCAAGAGGAGGGAGGCGGGGAGCCGGCTGGGACCGTGAGGGCCTTGATGCACCCCCGTGGTGCTGTTCCTGCACACTGGGTGCCCAGGAGACATGGCTGGGCCCTGGGTCCCCAGGGCTGAAATCAGCCCGGGGAGGGGTGCCGCACGGCCTCCCTCCCCTTTTGATTACATATATTTTAAGGCCGGGCCAGGGGGATAGGGTCCCCGGGGCTGAAATCGGCCAAGAGAGAGGGGCTGCACTGCACCCTCCCCTGTGAAAAGCAGAGGGCAGAAAAGCAAGCAGAAAAAAAAAAACAGAGGGCAAAAAAACTAGCAGAGAAGGCAAAACAGTGAGCAGAAAAAAAACAGAAAAGGCAAAACACAAAGCAGAAAATAAGCAGAAAATGCAAAACAGAGGGCAGAAAAACGAGCAGAAAAGGCACAACAGAGGGCAGAAATACAAGCAGGAAAGGCAAAACAGGCAGCAAAATGAGCAGGAAAGGCAAATCAGAGAGCAAGAAAACTAGCAGGCTCATGCATCCACTCACAGACCCACACAGACACTCACAAACCCACTCACAGACCTACTCAGAGACTCATGCACTCACTCACAGACCCACTCAGAGACTCACGCACCCACTGAGACACTCACACACCCACTCACAGACCCACTCAGAGACTCATGCACCCACTCACAGACCCGCTCAGACTCACACACCCACTTACAGACCCACTGAGACACTCATACACTCACTAACAAACACACTCAGAAACTCATGCACCCACTCACAGACCTACTCAGAGACCCACACACCCACTCACACTCACAGACCCACTCACAGACCCACTCAGAGACTCACACACTCACTCACAGAGCCACTCAGACACTCACACACCCACTCACAGACCCACTTAGACACTCATGCACCCACTCACAGACCCAGTTAGAAACTCATGCACAAACTCACAGACCCAGTCAGAGACTCATGCTCTCACTCACAGACCCACTCAAAGACTCACACACTCACTCACAGACCCACTCCGAGACTCATGCACTCACAGACCCAGTCAGAGACTCATGTATTCATTCACAGACCCACTCACAGACTCAGACATCCACTTACTGACTCACTCAGAGAGTCACACACCTATTTACAGACTCACTCAGACACTCATACGCTCACTCATAGACTGACACACACCCATGGAGGCACTCGCAAACCCAGACACTCAGGTGCCCACTCAGACACCCACTCAGAAAGCCACTCAGACACTCATGAATCCACTCACAGACTCCTGCACCCACTCACACACCCAGTGAGCCACTTACGCAGCCACTCCCAGACCCACTCAGCTACTCACACACCCACTGACAGACCCACTCAGACACTCACACACCCACTGACAGACCTACTCACACGCTCACTGCCAAAGGTTACTGGTTACAGTTAGGAAATAAAATGTAAAAAAAACCCTTAGAAATTGACTTAAAAAACCAAAGGTTACAGTGACGCTATAATTAGGAGGAAGTAATATTTAAAAAAAATTGAAATTCACTAAAAAATACAAAGGTTACGGGGATGTTATAGTTAGGATATAGAATTAAAAAAATCTTAGAAATTACCTAAAAAAAACAAAGGTTACTGGGACATTATAGTTAGGCTAAGATTTCACTCGTACAAATCATAGAAATTCAGCAGCTGTAGTTGCCTGAGTTAACTATAACTTTCGCACCCGCAATGCACTGCTTCTGACCTCACATATTACATCACTCACAGATGACATCCCAAATGACATAATTTTAACCATGGGGGATACCTCTGGGACACTCCCCCAACCACAGCAAGGCCCTGGGGGTCAGGGTGTCCCTACTCTGCCCCCTTTTACCTTTTTGTGAAAACATATTCAGGACACAGGGGCTGAGTCCCCGAGTCCTGTAATGGTCACTGCAACATTTTCTTAAGCTGTTGTGGCTGGCCAATCAGATCATGATCTGAGCCGTCATTGGTATCGCTGTACCCCAGTGGCTGGCTTAAGAAAAAGTGAGATAATGCCAATGGGATTCAATAATTCTTTTTATTTTCAGTACTGCAAGCCTCCTGCAGTACAAAACGTTCCAGATATCACTGACTTTTTAAGGTAATTAACCCCTTCATGGCCACCCAAGCACATCTTTAAACACAAATTTCTCAAAAAGGCAGCGTGCAGCTCCTCGTTGGCTTTGTTTCTCCCTGGAAGTGACAGACTAGAGCAGCATATAAGTGCAGTCCCTGTGCACTGACGTCAGTTTCTTACTCGGCTCTTTCCGTGCCCTCGGATGCGCAGCACGAAACAATTGTCAGTACCAGTGTTCAGATCTCTAATTTGGAACATTTTTAGATGGTAAAAAAGACAACTCAACAGAACGGGGAGGTGTGAGGGCAGTGAGTAAATTGTTAAAATATCCACCAGAAAAGCGTCACCAAAGGTAAGTAACTTGTTCTTCTGATGGTTACTTCTAATTGCAAAGTCCTCACTTTTAAAATATATACCAAAGCAGTGCCTCCCAAATGTGGAAGATCTGTGAAGTGGGCTCAGACAAAGAAGTCCTGCAGTACTGAAACAAGAAAATATCCTTTCTGCCGAATTGGCTGTCAAGACAGTAGTGTTTTGTGAACGTGTGCACCAACGCCCATGTCGCGGCCTGACAGATGTCAATGACAGAACTACGCTTGCCAAAGCAGTGATGGCAGTCTTACCCCTGGCGGAATGGGTTCTCAGACCTTCCAAAAGCTGCTCTTTGGCCAATGTGCAGCGGATCTTAATGCAGATGACTATGCATCTTGGAGGGAATCCTCTATTGCACCACCTTCCCTTTCTTCAACCTGGAGAATAACACAAATAGCTGATTGTCCACACTTAAGGTCCTTATTACGATTGATCAAAAAGCTTAAAGTTAATTTGTGGTCCAAACGATAGAGCTTCTCCTCTTCTTTCCATTGATGAGGCAGAACTGGAAGTGATGGATTGCCCAAAGTGGAAATGAGTCGAAACTTTAGCTTTAGGCAAGAAGGCTGTCGGAGTCCTCAGCACCAGTTGGTCTGAAAAAAAAGTGTTGTAGAGTGATTGCACTGATAGCGCCTGGAGTTCACTCATGCATTGAGCTGAAGTGATTGCAATGAGGAAGACAGTCTTTTTTAAAAAAAATTGTTTATTGACATTTTCATACAAGAAAAACAACAGATCGCATTCTAGGGCACATTACAATTAGTATAATCAGGTGAAAATGTAGTTTGAATGCGTAAACACAAACACCTAACAAATCAGTCAGGAAGCAATATATTTTCGTTCAGTATCAGATAACAACCTGCGATAATAACTGGTTCACAGGTTCAGCCTAGCAGTGCGACACACAATATGTATTCATGCATAGCCCCATCTGCGGGTAATTCCTAGGCATCAGGTTAGCATAACTATCCAGTGCTTCGGCCTGACATTCCATCTATTCCTGTGCAGTCTCAGCTAGTACAACCCCTAAGCATCAGCAGGGATTGGGGAAGGGGTGTTACTGCCTTGCTGTGCTTTCAGCCAGTCCAGAAAGGGATCCCATATATTTTTGGGGCGAGAGGCCGTTGGCATTAACTCCCAAAAGGTGGTCAATTGAGTGTGGCTGAAAGCAACATCATGTATCCACGCCTTGCTCGTGGGAGCACGTCTATCACCCCAATGTATCGCTACTCGTCGCTTGGCGAGCAAGAGCAACATGGCATGTAATTTACGATTCTGTGGCTTGGTGTTTTTAACATATCCCAATAGTCCGATGAGTGGCTGAGGCTCGCTTGGAGCTTTCAGGATCTCATGTATTTTGTAAAATATGTCTGCCCAAAAGGCCGTTACAGGTGGGCAAAGCCAGGACATGTGAAGGAAAGTAGCGGGGGCGAAGCCACACCTCCAGCAGCTCTCATCAGGTCGGATCCCCATATGATGTAATTGAGAAGGAGTTCTATAGAACCTGGGTAAGTATTTAAAATGTATTAGCCTCAGCTTGTAATTTGGAGAGAGCATTAGAAGTTGGCCGCAGCAAAAAACCCAAATGTCGTCCGTTATCTGGTTGTCTAGCTCTAGATTCCAACTGTGTTGGGCCTTAGGCACAGTCAGAGGTGATGTGGTTTGCATAGAGTTGTATAGTCATTTAATCAGTCTACGAGGCGTTGCTTTGGTGATCATCTGCTCGAGTGCGGGTAATAGGGTGGGGGGACTCGGAAAGGTGGCGTGAAGCTGTCTACATGTCGCTCTCACCTTGTAATATAGAAACAGCTCAGAGAAACTCCTCGTGCCTTCAGCCGTGGGGCCTGGCTGATCACAAAAAGCATTGCCAGGATAGAGATCGGCAAAGGTTTCAAAACCCATGGATTTTGCCGTAGCAACATTTCCACTGTCTGCCAATGCCGGAATCATAGGATTCCGTGCAAGCGGGATAGATGGGGCATATAAAATCTTCAAGTTGGCTCTGGTGCGCAGCCTGTCCCAGGCCCAGCGAAGGGTCTCGACAGCGTCTATTCCGTGATCTGCGATATGGTTCGCAGATGGCCACTTGAAGGGGAACTGGCGCTGCAACGTCCGCCTCCACCGCTACATGAGGCTGGAATGAGGTGGGATGCAACCAGCAATGTAAAAATTGTGCTTGCGCACAGAACACATAAAGCGGAATATCCGGGGCTCCCAGTCCTCCCTGTGTAAGGGGAAGCATGAGCAGCTCCCAGGAGACACGTGCTTGCTTCTCAGCCCATACCATCGAGATCAACAATGAGCGGAGAGTGTGAAAGAAGGCCAAGGTCAGCGGGATTGGGATGTTAACGAATAAGTATAAAAATTTAGGCAGACAACCATTTTTGCTATGGCAATCCTGCCGGCAAGAGACAACGGCAGCCGAGACCACACCTTTACCCTCTCCTCCAGCCAGGAGACCGCACGCCCATAATTTAGGTTCCAAATTTCTTGCTCATCTCAGCTTAGCCAGATGCCCAGATATTTTACCGGACCATCTGCCCATTTCAACGGGTGGTCCAGGTCAAAAGGCTTGGTGGCTTCTGTGAGTGGAAATAAAGTGGACTTGGCCCAGTTTATAAATATACCAGAGAGCCCACCAAACTTGGTGAGTTCCCTAAGCAACAGGCTTAGATTAACCTCAGGGTCTGCGATGTACACTGTCATATCGTCCGAGTATAAAGAGATAAGTAGCCCTCTAGTGCTAAATCCCAGTCCCCTTGCCGCATGATGTTGGCGCAACCTAGCTGCTATTGGCTCCATTGCAATGGCAAAGAGGAGAGGGGAGAGGGGGCAGCCCTGACGAGTCCCGCGGGATATATAAAAAAGGTCCGATAAGAGCCCATTCATGCGCAGTCTAGCTGAGGGAGCCGGATAAAGTACTTTTATTAGTGCTATAAAGTTCGGACTGATGCCTATCCTCCCCAAAACAGCTAATAGATATGACCACTCCAGTGCATCAAACGCTTTAGTCGCATCCAGAAACGCCACGTGCGCTTTAAATTTGGGATTCAGATAATGCAGCACCGTAAAAAATGTGCACAAATTGTGGGACGTGGACCGGCCCGGTATGAATCCAGATTGATCGGGTCTTGCTATCAGAGGGAGCAGAGGTTGCAATCGGTTTGCAAGCAATTTGGCATAGATCTTAGCGTCAATATTAATCAGGGAAAGTGGCCTGTAAGAATCTATCTCGTGGCTTGGTTTACCCGGCTTCGGTATAGTCTGAATTATCGCCTCTCGCATAGACGGAGGGAGTATTTCAGAAGTCTGGGCCTCCTCGAAAACAGCAAGAAGCTGGGGTGCTAATAGGTCAGCATATGCCTTATAAAAGGCAGTCGTCAAGCCGTCGGATCCCGGGACCTTGTCCACTGGCAGACTGCTAATAACTTGCTGGATATCATGGGAACACTAGTTCTTTGTGTTCTCAGCTAGACAACGGAGAAACAGCAGCCCTCATCCTCCTGGACCTATCAGCCGCCTTCGACACGGTCTGCCACCACACACTACGAACACGCCTTCACGACGCCGGGATCCAAGAGAAGGCCCTGGACTGGACCACATCCTTCCTTTCCGGCAGAACACAAAGCGTCCGCCTCGCCCCCTTCCGATCCAAGGCCACCAAGATCATCTGCGGCGTACCCCAAGGCTCCTCCCTCAGCCCAACGCTGTTCAACATCTACATGGCACCCCTCGCCCACGTCGCCCGACAGCACAGCCTCAACATCATCTCCTACGCCGACGACACCCAGCTGATCCTCTCCCTCACCAAAGACCCTCACACCGCCAAAGCCCACCTCCACGAAGGAATGAAGGCCGTCGCCGAATGGATGAGGACCAGCCGCCTGAAGCTGAACTCGGACAAGACGGAGGTCCTCATCCTTGGTTCCAACCCTTCAGCCTGGGACGACTCCTGGTGGCCAACATCACTGGGAACAGCCCCGCCACCCACCGACCACGTACGCAACCTAGGGGTCATCCTCGACCCCACCCTCTCCATGACTAAGCAGGTCAACGCCGTTTCCTCATCCTGCTTCAACATCCTCCGAATGCTCCGCAGGATCTTCAAGTGGATCCCCACCGAAACAAGAAAAACAGTCACCCAGGCCCTCGTCACCAGCAGGCTGGACTACGGAAACGCCCTCTACGCAGGAACGACGGCTAAGCTCCTGAGACGGCTGCAACGCATCCAGAACGCCTCTGCACGTCTTATCCTCGACATCCCCGACGCAGCCACATCACACCCCACCTGAGAGACCTGCACTGGCTCCCTGTCAACAAGAGGATAACCTTCAAGCTCCTCACCCACGCACACAAAGCACTCCACAACTCCGGACCAGCCTACCTCAACAGACGACTCAGCTTCTACACCCCCACCCGCCAGCTCCGCTCGACCAGCCTCGCCCTCGCCACAGTCCCCCGCATCCGGAAAGCGACCGCCGGCGGCAGATCCTTCTCCCACCTCGCCGCCAAGACCTGGAACACCCTCCCCACCAACCTCCGACAGACCCAAGACCTACTGGCCTTCAGAAGACTCCTCAAGACCTGGCTCTTCGATCAGTAGCAGCACCACCCCCCTCTTCCCCCAGCGCCTTGAGACCCTCGCGGGTATGTAGTGCGCTTTATAAGTGACATGATTGATTGATTGATTGATTGTGTGACCCATGGAACTTTTACAACCTCTATGGCTTAAGTCAGGGCTTTAAGTGGGATGAAAAAACTGGGGGATCCTTCAAAGGGGCGTGGCCAATGTAATTAAGGGCGTGGCTTAAAAGCACATAATCTAAAAATCTGTGCTTGGCATAGTGTGCCCCCCCCGCCTTGTATTTTGCTGTTTTTGTCATTGCATCCAGATATATGATACAACAAGTAACATCATACCTACAACAGGTTAGGACTATTGGCTTTGTCAGTGGTTGTTAGTTGCATAAAATAAATAAGCAGCAACTATGGCTTGTATTTAATATTGAAAAAGCTTCTACTTGCAGCCCTAGTGACACCACGACAATGTTGCTGCTCCTGAGTTTCAAAAATAGAAGGAAAATCCAGAGAGAAAATAACTCTATTTAAAGGATTTCCCTTCTCCTACAACGCTCATCTGGCATGACGTCATGCCGTAACTTCTCCACGAGTGAGAAGTGAGCACCGCACATCAATGTGCCTGCTGTCACTGCAGCCGGGAAAAACAAAACGGACTGCCTGTGCCAGGCACAAAACAGAGCCCGATAGAGACCCGTTTCGAGGCCCCCTTTAAAAAACTGCCGGTGCTCAACACCGGTGAGCCGCGGCCCACTTAAAGCCCTGGCTTAAGTGATATAACATTGATGGCAGTATTGCCTGCCCCCCCACCGAAAATTGTTCCAGCATCACTGCTATGGCAGGGACATCAAACGAGGCAGCGGCAGTAGGCTTCATTTTAGCTTTCTCCCTTTTTAAACGTCCATCAATTCTGTGCACCTTAATGGGGAGATTAAGATTCAATCAACACCACAAGGCGAAATAATTCAAGGTGCCTGTAAAACCGAGAGGATTTATTTTCACATTTGGCGGGTGAAAAACATTACATCGAAAAGGAGGCTTGTCCACGCCCTATCGAATCGCTAGTACTGTTTTAAAGATCAGGGGTCAGTGTTTTGATGCCTGGGACCAAAATTCACTTTTTTTTTTTAGAGTTTTGTATAGCGCGCACTCGGGCCCGTAGGTATCAGAGTGCCTTACATCACCAGTTACGTTACAGACGGACACATTCATTTTTGGTAGGCACGGGGAGATTAAGTGATTTGCCCGGAATCACAGGATGTTGAGCGTCCCTGACCCTTTTTGAAGCGTGGTTCTGCGCAACGACTCAGTCTCCTTTTTTCTGTAATTCACACGTTGAAGCGTGACAGCTTTCTAGAAATAAATATTTCCCGCCATTTTAAAGTACGTGCTGCAGCCTCAGGCTCGTCGGGCTGCTCTAGCTAGTCAAATACTGTCAGTCAAGACGTGACGTGACGTCACGTGAATGTACAGTCCTTTTTACCGCCCAAATGACCCAGTTTCTTAAGCTATTCTGACACGCCCGAATGCAGATAAGTGGGTGGAGTCAAGAGTGACAGCGCAGACGCCATATTGAAGAAGGGCAGTTTCAAAGTTCACCGTAAGTATGCCTAGATAAAGGGCTGCTAAAACAAAAGACAACAAATGTTTGCTTGGGGCAGCACAATAACTTTGTCAATTCAATACATTTTATATATGGGAATTAAATACTTATAAACAAACAAAATCCTGTATACGGTATCTGCCTGTTGTCTATGGTGCAATAATAGACTATGCATAATTTGTTTCCATTTAGTGGCTTAAGTGGTGCCCTCCCACTACCTGCTGTCTACAAGAGCTAGAGTTTCAAAATGGCAGACTAGGTCGCACCACCAGCGGACTGGACTCCAACGCAATTCTCTAGAAGTCTCCACGAAGAGACTGGCTTGGGAGCCTCTGATTGGCTTGTGCGGAAGGGGACCTAAAGGGAGGGAGGCTTGTGACGTCAGGCCTTTAAACCGACCGGCTGGGGTGCTGAGCCGTGATTGTGCGCGTGCTGTGTTACTGGAAGTGTTTGCAGATCAGTTCCACGTCTCGCAAGAAGTGACTGTTGGGAGCGCGCGCGACTCGTGCCTCCACCTTTAGCACCCCACAGTACCTGTAGGAGCCACCCAGAGCCTTCAGCAGTAGCCCCCACCACCAGGAGGAGGTCAATATGAGCTTCATCGTGTGTGCTGAGAGAAACCAGGTACGTGGGGGTCTGGTGGCAGATAGAAACGACCAGTGGGATGTACGGCCCCGGATATCTAGGTTCTAATTCTGGTTTACGTGCTTTTCCTAATAGTCGTTCTGCGAATGTGCACGTTTCCGTGTTTCCGATTCTCCTTGAATGCAAGGCTTACTTTAGCAGGCTGGTACTTTCCAGGATATGTGGCAATATGTTCGCCCTCTCACATCCTGGTTTTAAAATAATGTATTAAGTGAACTCTTCCCCCCTCTATTATTTTAGGATAACGTTGGAGATGCTTGGTGGTTTCTTTAAAAATGTAAAGCGTTCCCCTCCGTATTGTAATTAATTTTACGTCATTTCAACTGCCTAAAATATGATAGATGAGTGGAGGCCAAAGATCGCCTCTATAGCTCATACTTGGTGCAGGCACAGAGTCAGATGTGTCTGCAAGTTGTACCGGATAGTTCAGTACAAGTATGCGGAGATGATGAGACGCAGGAAATCAGGGTACCTTTTTTTTTGTTTAAATGGGGGGGCGTCCTATAGGAACCCGCACCACTAAACAGGTAAGTTGTACGGTTCCTCCAGGTACATGTTGGTGAGGTAGTCCAACCTGTTATAATAATAAACCATTTCTTCAATAGCGTCCCCAACCTTTATTGCGTTTTGTGTGTATCCGCTTTGGAAGGCGCGCTTGCCCTTCAAAGGCATTGACATTTGACTTCCTGTCCATTGCACTAAAGTCTTTGGGACAGAGGCGAAATGCAAAATGGCGACGGGGTCTGCAGAATGTGAAGGGGCCACGTGAGTTTCCCATATATCAATATTCATGGTTATGGACTGAATTGGGACCGCTTGAAGGGTTGAGAGAAGTGAGTTTGAGCCCTTGGTTTTGAACGATAGCGTTGCGCCTCCCATGCTTATCACCCGCGGCCATACATGCCAACATTTTACAAGAGTAAGGAGGGAGTTACAAAATATATATATATAAATCGGGAGAATGTATTTCTCCAATTGACTTCTATTGAAGGTGTTAGTTTCAGGCGGGAAACAGCCAAACTAATGTCTTAATCCGTGTGTTGGCAGCTTGTTTGCAAGAATTATAAGAACTGCTGGCAAAACTGCACTTTGCCGTTTGGGCGCTGTTCGCCCTGGCAACGAGGCCATTTTGTTGTCGCAGGCGTCCTCTTGTGTTGGTGGGTTAGGGCAACTGTTTGCTTTGTCTTATTTTGACGGCTGCAGCATATAGATAGGCAAGGCGAGAGTACATTGTTGGGTATAAATTGTAATGCTTTCCGCATTGAGGGCATTTATCACTTTTCCTTCATCAATGCCACATTCGCGCTGATGGTGGGCGAGCCAGTTCAGAGGAGCGCAGCTGGAGGCCGCCGATACCGCTCCATAAAATGTCTGCGACACACCCATCGACGGGTGATGGCACTGCTAATTAATGAGATAATCGTAGACCCAATACACTAACATGTATTATCGTGGATGTTGACACTGCTTAGAAGGCAGGGTCTGGTCCTGGTCTGCACGTCGAATCGCCGTCTGCGACGGCCGAGAGTGTGCCGCACATAGCCTTTCGGCGCTGTTCCGGGGTGCCAGATGGAGGGGGCCTTCGTTACCTTTTAGTGTCTATTGTCTGTAGCAAGTGATGGCTGCTAATTTTGCTTAGTGTATGCACAAATCGAATGCTGTTTAGACAATGCACATGTTTTCACCCAACCATACCTCGACGTGTGATGCGTAGCGGGTGGTAATAGTACACGGTCTGCAGGACCCTCACATACTCTGGTTTTGGTGTCTGGTCCTGCAGCTTCCTTGTTACGGGCTTTATTCCACAATCTGGTCTAAACCGGTCCATGCTTTGTGCGGTCAAAACGATGCTACGAAAATAACCATGTGCCTTTCACGCTTAACGTTCAGTCGGCATGCAGCGTTTGGTCTTCGCTGTATCAAGTGCGTCTGTGAAGGAAATGTACAAGATGGCAGCTGTCCGTACACAGGGTTCGAGGATGCAGGGATGGTAACGCAAGCGGTGCCCCTAGTGACAATCGTATTTACACAAGATGGCTGCATGTGCTCGCCATTCAGTTTGAATGGGAGACCTTGCCTTTACGTCTACCCCAACCATGGCAATCGCTGCGTATGATTGTTGAATAGGGCAGCGATTTTTTAAAATGTGTATTTTAATTAAACGGCCGGTCAAAAGCAAACCGCTTTTTTTCAGTACGTATTTCTGTGCCATCGATCGAAAAGTGCTTTTCGTTTAAATCATTTCGGGGGGGTCGCTACGCTAGACCACATTATTTAGCTTGAATCAGTGGTACAGTCATACTTTGACAATTGGTATTGGGTTACCTTGACGAGCGGAGTGGATGGATATTGGAATAGAATATTAAACCAGTTTCTCTAAATGGTTACGACCTGGCACTGCTGTGCAGGGCCTTACTTTTACCATACTGTACCTAATTGAGTTATTTTTCATATTTGCCGGTGACTTTATGCACGTGATTGTGAGGGACAGGATATATATGCTGCTTTATACGAAGGGCCTTGCATTGATCGATCAGTACAAGCGGCGCTTTAAGTGGGAAGAAAAATCTGAGGGTGTCCCTCTCAAAGGGGCGTGACCTATGTAATTAAGGGGGTGGCTTAAAAACACCTGTGCTTAGCATAGTGTGCCGCCTGACTGGTATTTTGCTGTTTGTCATTGCATCCCGATATATAATATAGGAAGTAACTTTACATCTACAACAAGCCAGGACTATTGGCTTTGCCAGTGGTTTAGTTGCATAAGATAAATAAGCAACAACTATGGCATCGTTGTGTATTACATTGAAAATGCTTATGTTGTGTCATGAGACTGAAATAACTATATCGAGTCTCTTTGAAGTTACATCAAAGGCAGTGAAGGATGGTACTGCTGCAGAGTTAATCATTTTTTATTTTTTTTTATTTAATTTTTTCACCCTGAGGGTGAGGGCAAAAATGGAGAGTCCGATGGGGACCCGTCCCAGCACCTGCTTTTTAGAACGGCCGGTGCTGAGCACCGACAGGACCCGGCACACTGAAAGCCCTGAGCACAAGACAGTTTGTGGGTTGTGTAATCTTTGGGGCCTACGCTCCCAGAAACCACAACGTGGCTGTAGGTTACTATTTTATCTCCTCTGAGTGGACGGCGCACACCTGTCATGTATCCCTGTACCCAGTACATAGTTGAGTAGCTCCTCCTGCGACTCATCGGGTCATGGCTGCTTCGATGAAGCCAATACCTGCGAGATTGTCTTCTCTGGCATCTGGGTGTACTCCACGTACCATTTTTATCGCGGCTATCCATAATCCAGTGCCCACCTGGCTTGTTTCCCTGTCTCTTAACTCGGACCATGAAGCAGGATCTTTGCCCTGTCTAAGATTACTGCAAGTCCACATGCGCTGCCTTTTCTAGCTGCGACATTCCACTCCAAGCATCGATGAGTACCTTCCACTGCCCTTTACAAAGGCCGCGCTTATTACTTAACTTGCACACGTTCAGCCACAATAATGAAATCATATAAAGCACATGCATCTATCATTTGCCTATTCCGCTCTCCCCACGGCAACAGTCCGAGGATACAGGTCGGTTTTCTGTGTAGAATATTTAACTACGAGCTAGATTCAAGCGGCAAAAGAAACGTGTTTTATCGGCCTGGAGTTCCATTACACAGACAACCACCAGATGGTATTAATATGTACACAACGTGAATTTGTCCCTAGCTCCCTATACCTAGTTATCGGTAAGAAGCAATTTACCTGCAGGGAGTCTAGTTATGGGTGCGTTGCATTCTTTATAACGGCAGCCATTTCGTAACCAAAAACGCTAATGAAGTGTCATATCGACCACAAAACCTTTAACTTGGAAATATTTCTAATTTATAGAGGTCTGGAATCAAGTTTTTCTACGTTGAACACTGTTTTGAAATTTGTATTATCAGAGAACCAATTTGTCAATCTCTTAAAGATTATCATTTCATAAATCACTGTCTCGTCAAGTGCTTGCCCCTTTGTATGCCATATCAATTAATTTTGTTGAAGATACGAATCGTGTTAAGGCTGGTGGTTAGCAAGTTTGCGTATATCTCTCAAAGCTGTCAACTGCAGGGGAGGAGGGATCTGTTCCGTTTCTCATCCAGAATTCACCCCTGGCTGAGTCTTGTAGATTTACGTATCGGACATCGACCTGAAGTGCTAGTTCACAGGTAGGTTAATGTTAGTGTCTGAATAGTTCACATGGATTCTCATTATTAAAGATCAGTATGAATCAAACTCTGCTTCATTAGAGCTTACTTCACTGTATGTAAGCTAAGATCACACCAATATCCCTGTAAACCTAACCACAGCCTTCCTTTTACTAAATTCTGTTTCAGATTATGATTCATGATTATCACAAAAGAAGCTCGTGTCTATAGCTTCTAAGGACGTGATTACATCATTCGCAAGCCTGGTAGTTTGGGTTCACCATTGCATTTGGAAACAGACGGTTCTGCCTGCATTTCAGTCTTCTTGAAGAATTGAATTGGTTGTACTCCATGTCTGTCAACTGTGCTCCAGACACTTCCTCCTCTGATTTTGAGTATGTATGTTTAAAATTGAGTTTAAATGTAAAGATAGCTTGCTTCTGTCTCTTGTGTTGTGACTGACACTGTGGGCGAAAAGTTTAACATTTTACAGTTTTAGAATGCAGAAAGTTTTTTTCCTTCTGTCAGAAAGGGATACCGTTTTTCACAATTGCATTTAAACTTGATCATCTATTTTGAATGGAGCTCAGTGTTACACAACATAGAAAACGCTTGTGTTGAACAACAAGGTGGTGCACGAAAAAAATCTAGTTTAATGGCCCACACCTAGTGCATCCTTATTATTTTACCCTAAAAGCTTGACTGCTAATTCTGTGATTGTCAGTAAGACATGATTTCTCACTTGCGGCCTCAGCATGTTATTCAGGAAGAGCAACCATGATCAAGGATGGCGCACAGCTTTAACAACTGGCTTGACCGTATGTAAACATCTGTTTTCTTTATTTCATTCATATCTGCAGCAAAATGATTCCAAACGGGTATTTGATGTTTGAGGATGAGAACTTCATTGAATCTTCCGTTGCCAAATTGAACGCATTGCGAAAGAGTGGACAGTTCTGTGATGTTAAACTCCAGGTAACAATTCATTGTAGCACATTGCTGCAGGTTAATTAGCTCAGTTTTCTTTACCAGATTTGTACTTTGAAATACTTTTCATGATTATATTTAGGGTCTGTTGGCTATGTGTACCCTCCTAGCTAAATCGGTAAGCTAACTTCCAGCAAGTGCTTACTGTCTAACCTGTAGGAAAAGTTAGCACATTAAACTGCTGTGCACAATATTAGACTCTAAAGAGGAAAGACCATAGGAAGATCCTCTAAGTGTTTGACAGCTTGGATTATGGACACTAGTCCTTTTCACTCAAAATGGGGCTACACCTTTGGTGTCCCACTGTCGTCACTGAACACCTGAGAAACCAGAATGTAAAAGATGGCGCACCTACTGTGGGCTTGAATGAGTGTTGATTTCACAGGGACTAAAGAGGTGATTTGGGGGGTGGGGGGATTTAATTTCACAACATATCTTGGTTATGAAGAAAAGGATTAATTCTTAATGACTTGAATTTGGGATAGTGGTTACAGTATTCATGCTTGAAAATTCACGTCTATTACAGCCTACTTGAGTTCTCTTTTGCAGAACTCATCCATGAGTGGTTAGAAGGCTTGCCTTTTCCAAACACTTTCCCTCCCCTGGGAGCTGAAGGTGGTTCTTTCATAGCTGATGGGTGAATTGGCGAGTGGGTCTATAGTGGGTGGGGCAGGATACTCTTATGTTTTATATCTAACCCAATTTCAAGTATGAATGAAGTTCTTGATTATGGCCACCACCTTCCATCAGCTTGATATGTAGATGATATACAGGCTCTATCAACTAAACACTAGAGGATAAAAGCTAATATTTTCTCATTCAGTCTTTATGTAGGGCTAATTAATCTGTGTTTACCTCCTGGACCTCTTTTCCAGGCTAATAGTCTTTAGCCTTCTGTTCTTGCCCAATTGCATCTGACGTTCCATTTTGGTTCCTGATAAAATGAGGACTTGTTTGTGGTCTGCTTTGCATAAACCTGGAAGTTATTATTATTATTATTTTTTTTACCTCTCCTCCTGTGACGGCGTTCTTCTACCACTTCTCAATATTGTTTACTTGGGTTAACCCTTAAAGTATTTTTTTTCTTGGTCTTAAACTCTATCATGCTATCGGAGACAACTAGCTTTTCGTTTGTGGTAGAAGTAGTGATGGTGCTGTTGGCTTAACTTTACACTTGGCCACCTTTGAATGTATCAACTTCTACATGCTTGGTATTAAACGGAATTTTCTTTATTATAATGCCACTTTAATAGATGCCAAGTTTTTCTAGCCGGCTGTTGATGGTTCAGATGGCCCATACTGAAATATCTACCTGGTTTGAGGTTCTTAGTAATGTAGATAATAGGCAGTCAGCAGGTGCACAGAGGGAAGGCACTTCCTAGCCACGTTGGTACCAGGGTTTCAAGCAGTCTTTTCCTTTACATGCACAAATACTGCTCGAAAGGAATCTAAAGTGCCTTGTATTCGAGATCCTAGCCTATGTGTGAGTGGAGTATACATGTGGGTGTTTTTTTTTTTTTTTTTCTTTCTCCTATGGGTTTCTGAAATCTGAATAGGCCCGGTTGATCATTGACAAGAATATCTCTGCGCATGACATCAGTGTTCCTGTTGCTTGCATTAATTTGAATTTATATTTCATTTTAAAGGTATGTGGCCATGAAATGCCGGCACACAGAGCAGTTCTTGCTTGCTGCAGTCCCTTTTTGTTTGAAATCTTCAACAGTGATAATGATTCCCATGGTGTTTCTCATGTTAAATTTGAAGACCTTAACCCAGAAGCAGTGGAAGTCCTACTAAATTATGCTTACACTGCACAGTAAGTACATATTTATATTGTGAAACTCGCCCCCACATTAGTGAGCCTTGCATGTTTTTCTCGGACTTATTTTCTTATATTCTCAACTGTAGGCTAAAAGCAGACAAAGATCTTGTAAGAGACGTGTATTCTGCAGCTAAGAAGTTAAAAATGGACAGAGTAAAGCAGGTATGTAACTTCTAAAAACAATCCAAAAATTTCTGCTAAAAAATAAGTAAATCGTTTTATGTAGCCTAATTGCTACAAGGTAGGGGATGGGTTACAGTTGTAGCAAAGTGCCCCCCGAAATGTAATGTTCAATACATTTTTGTTGCCCAGGAGGCTTCCGAAACATGCATTTTTAGGTCGTGCCTGGGCAGCGCATGCGCTGCGAGGCATGCAGTATTGAGGTAGGGACTTGAAGATCCGCCCGCTCTCGGCCCACATTTTTAATTGGCTTGTGTCATTATCCACTGTAAACTGGCTGTTAATTGGTCAAAAGGCTTAGTAGTCCCTCCTTAGTACCACCTGGTCTCATTTTGTAACCTCCCATGGCGATGCCCCCTGTTACGTGTGGTGTTGCTCGGTAGACATTAATTACATCCTCAGAGCACTGTTTTCTCAAATAGAGTTGTCATGCCTGCAAGTACCTGTGGTTGCAGGCAGGACACGCTCTCCTAACGCTTTTTTATTTTTAAAGCACACATTTGCAATGCAACAAGTCTCGCATTTGCGAGAGTTTAAGCTATTGGCATTGTAAATGACAATGCCTTTTATTTATCTGTTTTGAAAACAACACATAAATAAAAGGCATTGTCCTTTACAGTGCCAATAGCTCAAACTCATAAATGCAAGACCTATTGCATTTCAAATGCTTGTTTTTCCTGCAAGCAAACAGTTGTGCTATTTTTTTGAGGGGGGTGGATGGGTGTCGCTTGTAGGGGTAAAAAATACACTTGCCTTTAAGACTTCTGTACTCCACTATGTACAATTTGTGGAAAAGTAAATGTAGCTAACTCTTCCATATTTCTTACAAGGTGTGTGGCGATTATTTACTATCCAAGATGGATGCTCAGAGTTGCATTTGTTATCGGAACTTTGTCAGTTGTATGGGAGATTGGCGCCTGTTAAATAAGATTGATAGTTACATCCAGGAACATCTACTGGAGATTTCAGAGCAAGAGGACTTTCTCAAACTTCCACGATTAAAGGTACTTTTTTTTTGTTGACAAATTTGTACTTAAGAAAAAAATCAAGCTTAGAATAAAGTTTTTACATTTCATATTATCACCGTTACTTCAGTAGTCCTCCCTTTAACAGGCGATGGGGCTGTTTGCAGCCAACCTCTTTAGTTCGCACAAATCAATGCAAGACTATCCAGGCTTGAATGTAGTCTATTTAGGTTCCTAGTTCAACCATCATATGTTCTGCAGAGGAGAGTTAAATATTTTCATTGGCCTTCGCTGCCCCCCGCCCCCCCCCTTCTTCCAACTGTCCTCAAGAATAATTTGTCCTAAATCGAGAACGGTTTAATGGCTTATTTTATGAAGTTGACAGACTTGTCTAGAAATATTAAGCAGAGCAAGTTCCTGTACCTGTAGATCCAGGCTATTCCCTCAGAAATCCAAAAGACGGCCAGTTACTAATGTACAAACTATCATAGTCCTTGAAATGTATATGAACCATCACTGCAAAGCAAGAGGCAGGGTATTGGAGCGCCCAAATAAGGTGTGCACCCGCCCATATTTTGAGGAATTCTTTAGACCGGAACCCCCCCCCCCTCCCCCTCCCAGTTTCTTGAACAGAAAACTCAGACGCCACATGACTGACACTGGCACATAGATATCTTAATGATCAAGGCTTAGCAAAATGCATCAAGAGTTAACTTTCAGAGATGCACTAACGCTTAGGTTTATTTTTTTGATCTACAGCTGGAGGTAATGCTTGAAGATAATGTCTGTCTTCCTAGTAATGGAAAATTGTACACAAAGGTAATCAACTGGGTGCAGCGCAGCATTTGGGAGAATGGAGACCACCTGGAAGATCTAATGCAAGAGGTTTGTTTTGATGGAGAGGGAGTGGGCAGGCATGATTTTTTTTTGGGGACTTGTCAGTATGCGTAAAAGGATGGTTAATGTAAAGGATGCCCTTTTTTCTGTTTTTTATTTTTCTCCATTTTCTTTTATTCATGACCCTAAAGAACTTACATTTTACTATAGGTACCCCTAAGCTGAGCAACTGGGGGGTTTCCAGGTGAGCCGAATGCACCTTTCAGTCTGGCCGTTTACTTTCTTTTACACTTTCCCATGTGATGTGTAAATTTCAAATTATCTGTAAATTTAGTTTCGGATTTGAGACAGTCGTGCAGAAATGTAACCAAGAAGTTGATTTTTTTTTCTCTCAACAGGTTTATACTTGATAACTTAAGTAGGTAATGGCTTCTAACTGTTGTTCCTCCCCATTGATTTATCTCCCCATAGGTTTATTAACAAAACTAGGATATCCAAGACTGAAGAAGCAGCAAGAAATCTCAAGGGTATTGACACGTAACGAAGCAGCAGTCCTGCCCCAGTTCTCCTAAGAAAATCCACCCTGGGCAGAGAGATGATTATTTTAATTGTGTACTCCAAAATGGGAAATCTTAGTTTGTTCTTGCCAGTGCTTGGGTTTACATATATGTACAACCACAAGCCTGAGGGGGAAGTCTCTGCATCAGGGTTTTTTCGGAATTGGTAATATGTGCTTTAAGACTTTCAAGGTCCTTTTTCATCGATAGTTGCATAGCTGCCTGTGAATCTAGACTGGTAAACAGGTTGTCTGAACTCCCTTGAAGTGTATCAGTGGGCTAGCATATGTATTGTACAATCACTGACCTGTGATAGTAGCAGGCCAAGAAGTCAAATCATGGATTTTGTTATACTAAGAAACCCTACTTCCAAGACCTGAATACGAAATTTGAGAAACGTTGGTTAAATGAAGTCCCAGTTGTGGTGATCAGTTTCTTCACTGCATAAAAAAATACACTACTGCAGGCCAAATGCAGGCGCTGTAGTCTTAACTGAGTGTTCAAATCCACTAAACTCAAAATAGTCAAATTGATGTAAATTTAGCTGCCATTGTACACTGAAGTATGAAAAAGTGATGGATGAAATGCTTGAATTAATCTCAGCCTCTGATAAAAACTCAGCGCTGCATCCCTGTCAAGTTATTTTGCACACCAGGTCACCTCAGTTTGAACTCAGCCCTATGGAAATCGGTGTTGACACTGTTCCAATAAGCACTGTCAGGCCTTCCCTGAACTAGTACACAAGCAACCCAAAACCGTATCGCCCTCATTAGGGCTCATCAGTCTGGTATCACTTGGTTCCAGTGGCACAGCGTGTACAGGACCCACATCTGAACATACCCGTCTCGCTTAGGCCACTATGTAAAGACTGGCCTGGCAGTTCGGGCTTGGTTGTTCCCGTTGGAGCCGGGTCAAGACTGAACATCCCTTTTTGTACACTTAATAAACATTGGTCTGTTAAATAGCACACTCATAATTACATGAAAGTTTTTCAGTGAGAACTTAGCCACATTAAACGACCGTATTGCACTTCAGCAATGCCCCTTAGTGTGCTTGAGCGTTCAGCGTTCAAAGTCTCTAAGCTATCAATGAACCACTTAATTTGCCAAGCTATGCGATTTTAGCAAGGCAGCTTCCTCCCACCGTGTGGAAATGGTGTTTCAACATTTTGGCACCAACCAAGGACACAATTCTTAACTGAATTTTAAAAGCATTTATTGCTTTTTGTTTTGTTTTTTCGTCTCACTACAGCAGTATAAAAAAGACTGAAGTTGCTGCCGCTTCAAGCCTGAACCTTTTCAGGAAAATGGTTTGTTTTGCAGCACCACCCAAAGAAGTCTGTCTTCAGTGGCCAGTTTATGGCAGTCTCTGCTCAAATGATAGTCCTCTGGCACTGTCTCAGAAGTGCTGAAGTCATGGGTGTTGGGTTCAGTTTGCTAAAGCTGATAGTCATTCAACTTCTGTTCTGTAGTTATGTGATTGCTACGTGGCTTGTTGGTAAGATTCTGGTCAGTGAAGTTAAGATTTTTTTTTTTTTTTTGCAGAGTTTTATATAGCGCGAACTTGACCCGCAACCAAATCGGGTATCAGAGCGCTTTAAATAGCACCAGTTACGTTACATGAGGACACACATTCATTTTTTTTGTTAGGCACGGGGAGATTAAGTGGTTTGCCCAGAATCACAGGATGTTTAGCGTCCTTACCGAGACTCGAACCCAGGTCCGAGGTCGAACGCCCTAGCCGTTAGGCCAACTCCTCTCCCCAAGATTCAGGTGTATGTCCACCAAAGCGGCAATTAAATACATATATTTTTTGCTACTTCCAGTTGCACTTTAAGCTAATTTCAACCGCTCTACATACCGATCTTGATAATGTCCACACTGTGATAAAGCTAGAATTATAGTAGTTTGACTCGGTGTTGATTTCCGCTCCCTGGATTACTTTACAACCTCGAAGCATCGAATTAGGTTCTAGTGTTTCCGTCCCTGCTGTCTTGCAAGTGGTTAAGTATTAGTTTGTTTGGTATAACCCACTAAGTAGATTAGTTGTGGGAACAGTGGCAATCCTTTCCCAATCCTATTTCATAGAGCAGCATTGGAAACGTTGACTGTCAAAGTGCGTCAAGCAAAATTTCGGAACTTGAAGATCTCATGTGCACAAAAAGCCAACGCCCTGTGCAGACACATTCCTTCGGATTAATGCAAATAAAATAACTGTGTGAAATGAGTTTGTATCCTGAAATCTCCTCCCATCTTGTAATATTTTTGATTTCCAGCAGTATTCATGACTGATCAATCCCTGAGGTCTTATGTTTTTACACTGACTCCCTCTAACACAATTGGCACCGACTCCCTTACAATTCAGATGCACTCTAGATTTTTTTCATGATCTAATGTAGTGGACCAGCAGAAACGTCACAATGTTGGATTTAAAAATCCCCCCTATGGGAGCCAGATCACTGGTGAATGCAGACCTGTTGGGAATGAAAGGTGCAATACTGTTTGGTGTCAACCGTACTTTGCTTGTGAACATGTATACTTGAGAGCACTGTTCAATTTCTGCATTTTTCTCTTGCACTGAAAATCCATAAACAGTTGTAGAATATTTACATCTAGCCAAACCGAGGAGCCGCATACAAGTATCTGAAGATGTTAAACCATGCCATCTGCTTCCCTTTTAATCCTGTGATTCAACTAGATTTCCGCCGGAGCGACGAAAGATGCACTGAGATTACCTTTTGGGGGTTGCGTAATCTCGTTTGGTAGCCATGGTTACAGTAGCCACATGGGTGTTCTGTTGCTGTTTTGCAGGTTCAAACGTTGTACTACTCAGCTGATCACAAGCTGCTTGATGGGAATCTGCTAGATGAACAAGCCGAAGTGTTTGGCTGTGATGACCACATTCAGTTTGTGCAGGTACAAAGTGCACACCCTTGAGGTAACAATGGGTAACGGTTTTCTAGAACATTTTATAGCACACCTAAAGTTTAGGGATGTGCAAACTTTTGCTTCAGCAATAGTTTATTGGCAGTCACTTTTCCTAGTTTCTTTTTTGCATACCATTTGGGTTGTAGGCTTCTAAAACAAATCCCTCCATGAAGGTAACGTTCTCACTTTAAGTGGTCGCCACAGACTACGATTCTGTCAAGGCTGTTATTTATTTTTCTCAATTATTCACCTGGCAACTGTAAAATTGGCCAATTTTACCAGAGATGGTCACTTCAATCGCCCAACATGTAGTCATTTCTTAGCTCCTAAATGCTTTGACCACTAATGGAACAGACTGGTTAGGTGTTCGCAAGCTTAGCTAATAATATGATAAGCATTCCTTTACCGTGGAAATAAATTAAAACTGTAACTGCTCTAAAGATAGAGAAGGATTCAGCTGATGGGCGTGGGGAAGTCGCAACTCATTCCAAGCAGTAATCCACTAATAAATTATGGTCAGTAGTCCAAATGTTCTGAACTTCCTGAAGCCAGCCTAGATGGCTTTCTGACTAACTATAATCAACAATTTGTGGTAAATGACCAAAAGGGTTTTTAATGAGGTTCTAGTAACCCCACAACAATGGCACTTTGCTAACATGGGTCATAGTCAAGCTTTCCATATAGCTGGTCACAACAGACTTTAGCAGTTTGAATTCTGATTGTACAGTCTTATGAACACAAGTTTTGTTGTCTGGGCTTGCAATATAGGCAGAACAGATGATGCTTCTGCGTTGAACACTGACTGGAATTACAGAGCTATATAGGACCGTGTTGACTCCTTTTTAAAGCCTTATGTTACGGACTATATATTCTTGGAGCAGAAATACCAGTTAAAGTACCTGAAGAAATCAAATTCATTAGCAATTACTATCTGATTAGTGGCCACGTGCTGCTTTAACAGTCTGTCCAAGTTGGTGCCATGGGTGGCGCCACCTGTAGCCTGTCACCTGGGGCACTGAAGTTTAGCCATAATGGGGCAAAGTGGGTATTGGGCTTTCTCTGAAATATTTCAGCATCCTCACTGGTTGGAGACTAATCGAACCAGTTGTTTCTGGGTGTTAAAGTATTTACGGTCTCCTTAATTGTGAAGTTCACTCCATGAATGTTTTGATTGAACTTCTGCTTTTTAGACAAGATGATCCTTACACTTTTTTTAGTCAGCAAAGTACTTGGGGTAAAAATGTAGCTATAACTGTAAACCTAGCAAAATGGTTTTGTGCGCTTTAAGCTATGGACAACGAAAGTAAACCAAATAAGTTAATGGCAAGCTGCAGTAAAAGCTACTTTAGAGACGTCTAGTTGATTAAAGTTGTACAAACCTGTCTCTTGAACCGTATTTTGCAGCACAACTCCTCGTCTACTCCTTTAACCTAAGAGATTTATTGTGTTCTCGCACCAAGAACTTTCTTAATGGAAGTAATTGTATCTCTGATACAACTCCTGGCTCCAGTTTTTTGCTGGTAGCCCACACTTCATCTGGATGTTTTCTTAATCCTCAATCGCACTAACAGTGGTCTTTACTTGGCTGGTTAAAGTTCTCCAGACTGAAACTAATTCTGAATGTTTCTTTATTACAATGTAAATCTTATGTTTATGGCGACAAAAATTGGAGGTTAGTTTCGATACTATCAAGTTCCATGTCTGATCTTGGCTGCTTCTAGAAGTCCGGGATGAAAAGTAGAGTATCTCGTTGGACGTTTGCCCAGCTGCTGGCTAGATAGATGACTGTATGTGTTCAACGTTCTAAGCTTGTAACTGGAATACTGCTTAACAGTCGAGCTTCCTCCATATTAAATCTCTAATTGGATGGAAGGGAACTTGCAGGTGTTTCATGACTGTCAGTGGTTCGTCGTGGTGTTGTGGTATATTTGCGGAGTTAAGACTGACTTTTTCTATTTCCTCACGTTTGACCGCTTGGCCGGAGTACTGAGTACCAGTAATTCTTAAATACTGGAGTCTTGCTCTTAACTCGCCAGTCATTACCTCTTTCTGGCTGTGTGGTTTTAACTTGAATGAGTGTACTAAAGTCCTGATGGGGTTGACCAGGCATATTGCAGCCAAACACTCATTGCTATAAAAGACTTGGTTTCCTGAACGCATGCATCCAGTGCAAGTACTTTGATTAAAAAGGTGCAACGAATATTGTTCTACAAGTAAGCAATCTGCACATTTAGTGACTTGGCTTCACTACCTAGAGTACAGGCATTTTGCTAACCAACGGTGGTAGTAGACTCTTTAGGCCACTTACTTTTAAGCCTGGGCCAGATTAAAAATATCTTCGACTGCCATTATTATATAATGGCTTTTGAGCTTGGTTCAGTTTCGCTGTAGAATTGCATTTAGGTGTGCTATAAATGTGGCATTGGGTTTAAATTGAGGTTAAGAAATAAATTTCTAGTGGTGATATGGGTTCACTCAGTGGAGTAAAGGTAAATCAAGGTGTGGTGTATGGATAGGTTTCTGTAGCTGCCTTTTGATTTTGCAGAAAAAGCCACTGCGTGAAAACGACAAGCACATAAGTAGCAGTTCCTCTGGAAGTCTTTCTCCAAATGCTGTGATGCACAGCCCCAAACGCGAATGGAAAATCATTGCCTCGGAGAAGACCTCAAGTAAGTTTTTGTGATTTCCAGCTTTAATACCTCCAGACTAATTAAGCACTTGTCGCAAAAATACTTTTTCTATACTCCTTCTTGGACGTTTGCCTCAGCTCAAGAAATATTTGGATTTCAAAACACTTTATAAAGCCATCCAACATTTGATCCATTTAGTCTTTAGCATCCTTAGTGTTATTGATTGTGCTGGGATTTCCTGATGCAAAAATATTAATTTTTAAAGAAGGCTAAATGTTTAAAACTGTTATTGTGACTCTTAGCCAGCGTTTGTAGGGTCCTCAAAGTAAATTCCGACTGGCTATGTATGGTGTTCCTGCTTATGAAAAAAAGCTGTTGCTTAAGAGAAACCTCATTTACACTGCAGCCGTTACCCTGCGATACCTTTATCACACATCCATTACAATGCATATGCCTTTACCACACAATTTTACAGCACATATGCCTTTACCATGAAAATGTAATTTTTTTGTGTATGTCTTATATATATGTATTATATATTGGCTAGGAGATTCATATCCCAAACGCAGCTCCGGGCTCAAACGATCCAGAAGAATGCGCACACTCAGTTGTGTGCAATAGAACACTTATTGCGTAAAGTTTGAATGTAAATCCAGCATATGGCAGAAAAGTATCACTGAGTTCGTGCATTCTTCTGGATCGTCTGGGCCCGGAGCTGTGCTTGGGATTTACACTGGGAGCCTTGTCCCTGCGTGCACCGTACCGCCAGGACTTGCGGGGAAACGAGGCCCTAGGGAGTAGGATATGTGTGTATATATAACACTTGATACTTATCTGTGAAATACTTACATTTTCTTTGTGAATGCATGTGTGATAAAGGCATATGCATTGTAGTGGACGCTTTGTAAAGGCATGTATGGTTCCATCATACATGCCTTGCTTAAATTTGCCATTTTCAACTTAATACATGTTAGTTCTTTCCAAAACACTTTCTCGACTTTAAGGGTTTAATGGTTACAAAACCTGGGTTGTGCTTTAAGATCTGTGCTTTTGTGTAGAGGCCAGCACAGGCGGTTAAAGAATCTGACATGTAGACTGTTCCCGGCTCTCAAAGGAGAGTGAGACTGCACCGAAAGATCTCTGTTGAAATCTCAACAGGCTAAAACATTTCCATGAGTCTCACTATAACTACAGCTAATCATAAATCCTTACAATAAAGAATGAAGCTGCTTTGACCATAGAAAAGCTCCCTCTTGGCCTTGGGTCCTTTTTACTAAATCTTCTGGGAGGCTTTCCAAGTCACTCTGTATACTCTGGCGTAATATGTAGGTATAAGAGTCCCTTTTTTTACGGCTAATGCCAACCGCAATCTTGTCTGCATTTAGTCGTCCCATAACACTCGTGAACATGTTTGAGAATCCAGTGCTTGTTCACTTAAGCAGATAGAAGAAATGATTCTGCTTTTGGTGAGTGTTTGACATTCCTTGCAAATGTACTGAATCTGTTCCCACTTTCTTCTTTGTATCTAGTTAGTAAACAGTGGTTTTCAGTTGTCATTCATGAAGATTCAATAACCATATTGGCATTGTGAGAAACGCCCTATTTTTTTTTTTTGTCCACTGCTCCTCTTTTGGTGACTTCTAAGTCTATGGTAATTTCATTACTGGAAAGTAACAGGGCCTCCAGAATCGTCCACTCTTTAAGAGCACGAAATTGTGTGTGGGCTGGAATGTTTTTGCATCATTTTTAAAACCGATGTATTGGTTAATTTGTCTTTTCTAACCTAAAGGGATTGGTGAAGTTTGTTGATTTCAGATCCTTTTACTGGAGTTGTATAACCTGATTCCTTCTATTTGGATTTGAGTTGAAGTGAGCAAGGGTTCAAATGGGCCGTGAAGTGGATTAGGGCTTGTGTCCAAAATTGTACATCAAAATTCCACTCGCCCAGAGTAGCTGTGCTATGAAAATGCTGAATATAAGATGGTGTGATCTTGATTAGAACCCAGTGTTGATCATGTCATGCTCCCTTACTCCTCAAAGTGAATGTATCTGAATGACAGTCGTCTAATGTATCTGCACTCCTTGCTTTACTGAACTAGACAGCAGTCTTTGGAAACCTAACTAATTTGTTTCACTTTCAGGTAACACCTACTTATGTCTTGCTGTCTTGAACGGTGTTTTGTGTGTGATTTTCCTCCATGGACGAAACAGTCCTCAAAGCTCTCCCTCCAGTACTCCACGTTTGCTCAAAAGTTTGAGTTTTGAGATGCAGCCAGACCCTATTGAGAAGGTTATGTCCCCCATGCAGTATGCTCGATCTGGACTAGGAACTGCAGAACTGAATGGAAAGCTAATAGCTGCAGGTGTGTATGAGAGAGAGGGGACTGCTCATTTGTACATTTTATGAAATGAACACGTTGTGTATATTATCTATAGATCCGATGGCCCATATCCTCACCCTCTCTTGTTTTCCTTGTGAATTATGCAACGGACAGTATTTTACTACCCACAAAATAGCTTATTATTTTAAACTCTACTACACGTGTCCCTTCAAACACATGACCTGCTATTAAACCACTTGATTCCTCCCGCAGATTTTTTTTCCCTTACACAAAAGCAATAAAAGGTGGATAAAATCTAGTGGTATGTAGTTTGTTTGTTTGATCTCGGTCACAGAATCGGAGCACTTGCACTCTGAGTAGTGCGTTCTCAATTTACCTGCATTGACGGCAGAGCAAATACTTTAATTTACAAATACACACTACCTGTAAGCTAAACTTCCTTCCTAAGCATTTACTGTTTAAAGAACGCAATGTCGTAATCTGATTAATTCATGACCATAAAAGGTATTTTTGTAATTACCAGGCGGTTACAACAGGGAAGAGTGCCTCCGTACAGTTGAATGCTATGACCCACAGAAGGATTGCTGGACTTTCATTGCACCAATGAGAACACCACGAGCACGATTTCAAATGGCTGTGTTAATGGTATGTGCCCATTTCATGCATGAAACAAAGCTTCCCAACACTTTAAGGCTTGTTTATTGGGGAACCACATTCCACTTAATGGAGTGGTGGGTGTTAAAGAATATGGATTTAATCATGACGTGATGCTTTTAATAACCCTTCTAGAATTCAACTCCGCTTCAAATCTGCCATGCAACCAGTCCGGTTGGAAATGTGTAAATCTTAGTTTATAAACGGGAGCCATGCTTTAGGCGTTGAGTGGTTAACCACCTTAAAAGGTGCTCTGAGTTGTTGGAAAACAAGGGGGCCCTGTAAACACTCCCACTCACACTGAACGTTGGCGACTGATTTAGGTGACCACTCTGTTCTATTGCATGGTAAAAATCTTTCCCCATGCAATGTGGAATCTATTTTGAAGGGGATGACCAGAAAGGTCTTGACTGAGTTGCCATGAACCTATTTTTCATTCCTGCATACCCATGACTATTCCACCTTCTGTCTGGTGCTATACCAACGCAACAAGAGACCAAACATTTATTCCCTTCTGAGGTTTGACACCACCTCATTGCTCCGGAAGTAGAGCACTTGTATGGGATTGCACTGTGAAGTTGTGCTGCTGTAAAGTATGTCGTCTTCAAGGTCAATCCTACTCCAGCATCTTTACCACAGGTTAGATCTTACTCCATTCTATGTACACAAATGTTTGAGACAAAGTTGCTTATGAAGCTTTTTAGAACTTGCATTCTGCTAATCTGCAGTTCTTGACTTTAGGTTGGGATGTGGAGACCACTTTTCTGGTAGCCTTAACCCCCGGCTTGGCATGAAAAGCAGACACTCCTGGATGTCAAATCTAATTATGGTTTTACTTTCTAGCATTAGGCAGCTCACTCCTGGTTGTCTCCCAACTTTGCCGAGATTAAAAATAATAAGTTCGGCTTGAAAGAGCAGGAATATGCCATATCAATCAAGATATGGCTTATTCTTGTCCTCTGCCTGCACTGGTGCACAATTTGCAGCCCAGCACAGACGCAAGCATGCTTGCGCTGTGGTGCAAGGGTGTCTGTTACGTGCAGGATTGTTTTTGTGTAGGAAGGGATACCGTCCTGCACAAAAAACCTTTAAGAGGAAAATGCCTCTTAAGTGTGCTGCAGCACACTTAAAAAAGCAACAATGGAGATTTCTCCTTGCTGCTCCTATGTTGGAAAGGGGTATAATTATGATCCATTCCCTGGTTTACCAGTGTTGGTAAATCTGTAAATGCTTCTGAATACATGGGTGGATGCGTGGGAACACCCACACTCCACCAATGTAAAGCTTTCCCGGCGTAGTGTAACACAATGCAGCAACTTGTGGTGCCTTGCAGCAGATTTACAAAGCCACGCAGGGTGCCTCTGCGTGGTATGGTAAATCTCATTCTAGATTTTGTCACCATGCGTGGCTCAAGGGCGATGTGAAACTTTAATAATTCTGAACCCCAATGTTCAATTACTAATGGTCTTACTAAATTCCACATATTTAGTTGCAATGCCCATTAATTCTCCCAAAAGCCAAATTACTGGGTCAGTATGAGTTGTTCAGAGAACCTAGTGAAACGGCCAAAATAATGCATGCTTTGGCAATAGCAGTCTGCTGTACTGAGGAACATGCAAGACAATTGTGATTAAGTGACTTATTGGTTGGAGACCTCATTGAGTAATGTCGCTATTCTGTTTATCTTAAATTAAACCTCTGCTCAGTTCTGAATAACTGCGGCACAGAGTAGGCAGGGTTAACTCGAATGAAACAGTTGTAAAAAAATGTATCCGTACCAAAACTGTTGAAGCACAATAAAAATCCCACTCCAATTTATAGAAGTATAATTTTTAATGAGCAATGGACACTAGAGTGGAGAGGTGTGGTGCAGCGGCCAGGGCAGCTGACTTCGGAGCACAGGGTTCACGGTTCGATCCCCGGCGGCAGCTCAGCTCAGCACCATGTGACTCTGGGCAATAGCTCACTTAATTTCCACGACGGCCCCCAGCGCCTTGAGACCCGTAAGGGTGAGTAGCTGCGCTATATAAAAACGGACTTACATTTTAAAACAACAACTCGGATTGGGGGAACCGAAGACACGAGTTTTTCAGCACCAAAAGGCGCCAACTACAGATATCTGGTCCCACTAGATTGGGTCAAAGTTGAGGCTGACTGGGGTAGATGGAGGGTGGGTTGGCTACAAGGTCCAGGTTCATCTCAGTAAAAAGTTTCCCTTCAAATTAGCTTTTTTTTTCCTGAGGAATTACCTCGGTGGGGCGTGCTGCTGGCTGGATCCAACAAAGGGCTTGACAACAATGGGGTGCTACTATGCATTGACCACTGTGAAATCAATCGTGTTGGGATTTACGTACTTTTCTGGAAGTCGAGCCGCTCTGCAGGGCAAACCAGCAAGTTGAATCCGACCGGCAATAAAACGATGGTGGCTATGGTTGGCGGCTCATAGTAGCCTCTGGTTTGCGTTGAAACTTGTTCTTGGAACTTTTTCACAAGTGTCCACTTTGCAGTCTTGAGGTAGAGAGTATACTTTAACACCAGCCTAGGACCTTTTGGGCACCACTTGGTGAGTTAGGACTCTGTCTCCCAGAATCCTCCAGCAGGGTCCAGGGCAAATCTATTTGGAACGGGTCAGCTTGGCTCACCTTTGTTGAAGGTTTCTTGCAGCTTTGTGTTACTGGAGCTTTACAGAAGGCTAGCAAACTAGCCCTTGGAGGCCACTCTTCTATCCTGGGTTCAAGTGGGAGCAGATCCAGCCCTTGCTGTTTCTCTCCACAGTCAAAACAGCAGGCTCTTTCTTGATACTGTCCTTTGGTTCTGCAGGTGGTCTGTTTTCCACAAGTCCAGCAGTGTTCTGAGGAAGGTAACCAGGGCTATTTCTTTTATGCTTGGCACTAGCTTGTGTGGGAGGTTTCTTTTGTGATTGCGCAGCAGTCCACTAGTGACATTTAACTTGCAGTCCATGTAATACGGACCTATAGGCAAGTTAAATATGCCAATCGGATGAGCTAATTTTACATGTTTTTAGGGTCCGAGAACTTAAACTGGGCACTGAACGTCGGCACCTCAGTGTTCAGAGTGGGTAAACCTCTTACTAAATCTGTCAAAGATAAGCTTTACTCACAACAGTGTTGCCTCCTAATATCTATTGTGTGTTGACCTCTCCTCCGGCATTGTAATTAGGATGGGTCTTTTGAAATTGCTCGTGGTAGGGTGATGAGAGGCATTTGCTAGCACAATTAAATACATCATCTGCGCAGCTCTAGTTTGGGTTTCATCTTCCTGACTGTAATGCCACCAGGGTTAACCCATTTTCCATCATACACGCTCTCAAACGTGTATTCTGTGCATCAGTACTTCCATTCTACAGCATCTCGGACACTACACTGCTGTAGCGAGATGAGCACTAGACTGGTATTTGCCTACAGAAAAATTGACTGTAATACTGGCAGTGCACACTGTAAGAGGAAAAGCACCACAACGGACTTCCTAGCAAACATTCTTTAGATCAATCTAATGGGTATCAACATGGACATTGGGTTTCTGTAGTCATTGGACTGCAGTAATGCTAAAATAGTCAAGTGGGTCCACAAAAACATTCAGGGAAGACCCTCTGTTCGCTTAACTTCTAGTATTTTGCTGCTTACTACTCTAACGCCTGAAGAATGCAAAGCCACTTCTATGGATGGCACATGCTGATGTGAACACCATTGAAGATACTAAAGAATAAGCTTGGCCAGGCCAAATATAATCCCTGTGAGCGGAGGGGCACTCGGACTTCCATATAAGATTAGGGAGGAACTTTATTATCTGAAGTCTTCCTCAGCTGTATTCCCACTTTTTAAATCTACTTACTTTCAAACTAAGTGCACGGAGGGAATGTGTAAATGTAAAGACTGAGTACCTTTTTGTGGCTGGAGCCTGACTAATCTTTTCTGATTGGTTTATTTAAGAAAAGTGCATTTCCACATCTGGCAGTAGTAATTAGCTTTTACGTATGCTGTTATACTCACATGTACTATGTTTACAACACACATTAGTTTAATATGCAACCAGCCTAACCACAGCTGCTCACATTATCAAACACACTGACCATATTGATAGATCATGGGACTCAACTTCTCATGGGGGGCGGTGCGGGGGGGGCTCGTTACATGTTTTAGACATTGTTTCTGTGGCTAAATGCCACTCTTTCGTTACCATTAAGAATGAGTGGCCTAATTTTATTATTAATGTGGCACCTCTATGTTCTGCAATGTTAACCAAAAAAAACTGCAAACTGTTTGGAATGGAGCAGTAGTCGGAAAAAATTCTCGCCCGTGTCTTATCTATTTTTAGGGGCAGTTATATGTGGCAGGTGGATCAAATGGCCAGTCCGATGACTTGAGTTGTGGAGAAATGTATGATCCAAATGCAGATGACTGGACTCCAGTTCCAGAGCTGAGAACCAATCGCTGCAACGCAGGTGAGAATTAATTTTCGCGCCTAGCTAGTTTTTTATTGGGCTATGCCGCAGTCTTGTGTTAACTGAACGTGATGCCAGACTTTTGCTATGTCGCCCCTTTAATCACTGCCCTAATTTTGCACTTAAATTTATCTTGGATTTTTTTACATTCTCGCTAAACCCCTAAAATCACCGCATTCATTTTAGGTTGCCATCAATTTATCAGCAAAGTCAGTTTTTTATATAGAAAATAGCACGAGGCAACTTTAAAATGCATGCGCTACATCGAGACTTGCTGATGAGCAATTGCACTTATAACTGTTACTGAATTTATTGGTGGTTCCTTGAATCCTACAGTGAACTGCATTTGAAGATGCATTGAATGGGGCTGTCCATTATTTACCCAGGCATCTACAGGGGTGTTGCACATTTTTTCAGAGGTTTAAAGTATATTAGTTTGTCACAGTACGCAATGGGTATGTCATGTAGCAACATTGGCATCTTGCATGTTTGCACCGCGATCCCTAGATTGGGATGTGAGTGAGAAGGATCCATTTAGAAATACTCTCCTGCTGCAGGTTTTGGTTGGGCTTTGACTGTGATTACCCTCGTGCCGCAGATGTTTGAATATATTACAATATCTGGGAAGTAGTGCTCATTAGAACAGGTTTCTTATTTGATTGAAATTGCCCTTTTGTGCATTTCTAAAATCCCTTTGGGTATCCAGCTCCCCTGGTTGGTGCGGTACGTTTGGGCATCACGTTAATGATGTAGAGTCTTCCTGTAATATAGATAGCTTGTCAATTTCCGTAATGCTATTGCTCTCTTCTGAACTGCAAAGCTGATCTGTGGACTCCGGACTACTATACCAAATGCAGGTTAATGACCAACAAATTCTCAGATGAAAGATCTAGTGGTAACAGTAATGTGACCAGGGCTAAGGAAATGCTTCTTTATTGTAGGAGTGTGTGCTTTAAAAGGAAAGTTGTACATCATTGGTGGCTCTGATCCATATGGCCAGAAAGGACTGAAGAACTGCGATGTGTTTGAGCCAGTATCTCGATCATGGACCGGTTGTGCTCCACTTAACATTCGTAAGTTGGCCCCTTTTTAACTTTTTACTTCATGTCTGCAGTGTTTCTTTAGCCCAAGTAAAGGTTTAAGTTACCATTTATTGAGAGTTCGTGTACACGATTCAAATTTATTTTAGTATTTTATCAAAGGAAACAACTGTTTTGTTTCCCTTTTCTTTCAAAGAGCATCTGCTATAGTTTTCCTTTCATTTATTGAACAGTAAAATGAAATGTTGGTTACAGAAAATCAAACTGTTCCGAGTGGCCCAATTTTCAAATTTACTTAAAGTGCCACATTTTGTTCTGTTGAAAATGGTTGCAGTGTGCATAATACAAAAATATAAAACCACTCTTGTTCCTCAGGACGACATCAGTCAGCAGTATGTGAACTTGGTGGGTATTTGTACATCATTGGTGGTGCAGAGTCCTGGAACTGCCTTAATACGGTGGAACGCTACAATCCAGAGAACAATACTTGGACACTCATTGCACCGATGAACGTAGCCAGACGAGGAGCAGGAGTAGCAGTTTTTGATGGTATGTAATTAATGCACTGCTGAAACTGGGTAATGGAGTGTGACCGTTGAGGGCACTGCCTGCCTGAAAGTTGTACGGTCTACATAAAAAGATGGTTCAAGATTTTTTCAGTCAGAAAAAATAATCTCAATTGCCAGGTCTAATTTGCCATAAGGTATTCTATTGATTAGACCAATACGAGGGGTAAACTCTCGGCTGCATATTAGAAAACGTGGTTCTGTCGATCTACTGCAGACTGAATAATACTATTAGCATATTAACTTTACTGACTACCGCTTTATGCAAGAATCGACCTATAAACGCCAATTAATGAAGTGAGTTCCTCTTTCAAGCATGCTTTGTACAATTGGTGCATGGATCATACCAACAAAAGTGTGTGTTGAGATCAGGAGAGCCAGAGCATTCCAGTATGTTTACTTTTTGTAGATTTGTTCCACATTCGGCGGTGCCCAGAGGTAGAAGTGGGAAGGTTAAAACACCGAGCATTCACCCCTGCAAGGGGGGGGGGGGGGGAGGAGACCCCGTAGACTGGATACATATACATACCATTTTAACTTTGTTCTTGTTCTAATCAGTTGAGTGATGGCTTTCTTTATCCAGTGCATGGCACAAGCGATTAACCCCCTCCTGGCAGAAATCTCGGGAGGGGGGGGGGGGGGCACATCCAAAGGTTAATTAGTCGACATTTGACTGACTTTTGTGGATGTGGAATTTAAAGCAGGTGCTCTTGCTAACATGCTTTTTCTGTACATCAGAGCAGCTATAGAGACACAAATCCCACAGACTCGTATTTGCCACTGGGCCAGAGCAGCAGCACTACCCATGCTCCGTGATCACATGCAGGTGGAATACACCAATATTTTCTGGTAGAGATAAAAGACTGCTCATTTGGGGTTAATGAGCCCAGTAATGTTATGTATCTGTTCAGTGGTGATAGTGGCCTTAAAGACTTCAGTGCACGTTGTTTCACTATGCCTTTGTCGCCACCCTTTTACCGATCCGAATGGATTTGGAAGATGTCAGCGGGCCCCTTAACCTTATTCTGGATAATTATATGGACCTCCACAGGAGTGTGGAATTCCTATAGCCCGACGCACAGGATATATTGTTTGGGGTCAAGGACAACAAGTTTTCATGTGTATTTTGTTCTTGGAACAAGTAGGCCCAACCCCTTGCAGCACAAAACCTTTGGCTGACCGTTTACAGTATCACATTATGGATCAGCTTCCTTCTTCATAATTGGGTTTTGAAGGTCTGTCACCCATGCATACCATGATAGTGCTACCATCCATGAAGGCTGGCTCTTTAACATTGCAGAAGGCTGCTGGCCCAAGAATGAAGAGTAATCCCACTACAACAAAAAAACCTGGATCTCCAAGTTTGCTTGTTTGGGAACCCTAACACTACCTTTGCTCGTCTAGCATTTTCAAAGTGTCTTGCTTTCAAAAGCCACTTAATTCTGAAATGCCACATGGCTCCGCACTTCAGAATGCATCAATATCAACCAAACTACAAAATTCTGTTTGTTTTCTATAAAGCCTAGACTTCTAATTTTTGTGATCTTTATTTCCGTCCTCCATAATCTTGACTGCTGCGATTTCCAGAGGGCATTTCTTGGCCACTTGCGAGGACCATAGTGACCAAGACTTCATCCCTCCTACCCTGTAGCCAGTCTTGTGTGCATGTGAAGATGAGTCCTGCTGTCCCCTCTTGAGATACTTCTACATTGTTACAATCTCCCTGTGGCCATGTGTCCTGTCATCAAGAGACTGAAGCCCCTCCACAGCCGGTTAGTAACCACCAGTCCCACCTGAGCTCCCTGGGGTCGTTGAAGGCCTGGGATGGCATTTGCACCGCTTCTGCTGACCTAATCCTCCTGTATCAAGGGATAAGTTAAAGGCCTTTAAGAAGCCCTGTGGGTCTGAATACTCCAAGTGATGGTACAAAATGTTCTCTATGATCTGCTCCGCAGGAATTCTATTTGCCTGAAATCTGCCATCTTACCCTTTCTCTGAGGACTCCTTTATGATTCCCCACTCAACCAGATCTGTTGTCCCAGGCTGTTGCCACTCTGTTCCAAATCTGCAAAGATTTGGCTGAAGGTAAAAGAAGCCATGCAAGCAGTCTGCAGGAGCATAAAAACAATTTGCTTAAGCTGAGAAGAAAGGTGATCCTTGCACGCCCCTGAACCCTTCCATCATAGTTTAGAGAACAGTAGCATAGACGGAATTCAGAGGTCAAGCAAGGGATTGGACGTGCATTGCAAAAACTGGGAAACCTTGACAGATTAGTCCTGTTTAGGACCTCTATTGCCTCTGCAGACTAATGGAAAGTGGGCTCGGGAGATTTGACCAAACCTCCATTGATCAGAAGAAATCACTTTAAACAAAAATCTGTAAAAGCACAGCTACCCACAGATGCTGGGATTGGCCTTTAGTTTAGGCAAGAGCCCAACATCTGTTGCTACCACAATACTGAATATACGCAACCTTACATTCCATGTGCAAGTAAGCTTGCCAGAAGGTCTTTGCATGCATTTGTTTTTTTTAAAGAAGAGTAACAGTAAACACAGTGATCTATTACAGTAGCTGCAGTTTCAGTGGCCAGAATACCAGTTAGTCAGATCAGTGACCAGATACAATTAAGAATCTATGAAGGGATATCCATACTAGTGAACAAGTTGCAATGTACTTTATTAATGTACGTAGTACTTTAAATGTTCTCTCCATCTCTCCCATGCCCAAATTACATTGAGTTTTCATTTAAAAACCTCACAATTATTAAACATTTCTCTTAAAACAGAAAAAAAACTATAAAGTGTAATCACAGCCCTCATTTGAAGGGGAATGAGAGGCATTGTTATCCAATAGGCTGCATTTTAAAGCAGAACCTAAAACGTGCCTTTAAGACTGCACAGGACCCCATGTATCCCATCATGTCCCACAGGTGACAGCTAGGTCAGTTCTTTTTTTTTTTCCGGCTCATTCAGTTCGGATCTTGGTGCACTGAGCTCTGCAGTTTTTTTTGCCATTTTGTCCAGTTTTCTTTTAAAAAACGCAAGTTTTTGCTATCCAACTGTTATTTGCACCTAGAGTACTTTGGACTATTATTCTGACTTTTTTTTGTCACATCATGCCATTTTACTATTTGTGAAGTGCCCTTCTTAAAAAAAAAAAAAAAAAAAAGGCAGACTGATCCACACGGTCTAGATTACTTGTCTTCCTGCTTCTCATCGTCCAAAAACTGCCAACTATTGTCAGAGGTTTTCCAAAAGAACTCTGAAGGACCGAGAGCAGATAAGGCTGCACGGCCTTTAAGATAGGAAAGACAGTATCTTCAAGTAGCCTTGGAGTCCCAATCCTCCTTCAAAAAGCCCTCCTCTCTTGAGAAGTCGGCACACGGAGGAAGATTTACTAAAGCAAATGCGAAACACCAACGCTCTGTCCACTTCAGTGTCGTTGAAGCAGCTGTCAACAAGGTAGCAGTCGAGTCATTCACCGGCATCTCCGACGCCAACGCAACATCAGCAGTCATCGAAGCATCCTGCGACTGCATCAAGATAGACATTAAGGCATTTGCCAGCAGCTCCATTGGCGCTGAACAATACCAGCCGGCAACGTCGAAGGTGCGCTTTCGAAGGGTTTGAGGCGATCATCGAGGCACTCTTTGGCGGTGAAGGAGGCCCCTCGAGGTACGGGCTACATCAAAGCATCAAGAGGTCACGATCTACGTCCACATATAAGATGAAATCGACATCAAGAAGCCATTCGCACTCATCGGATTTGCGGATTTTGCCTTCAGGATCAGTGGAACCAGGATCTCCAGCACCAGTTTTACCTCCTAATGACCCACCTGTGAATTTCTCCACATTAGCTGGAAAGTGTGTGCAAGTGGTATGAGCCTCCTTGAGTTCCAGCTCAGACTATTTGCAGACCTACTCCCCTTCCAGGGTCGTACGCCATTACCAAAAGGCACTCCACCTCTGGCATTCTCTCCAGATTCGCCATCTACGCTTCAAAAGAGACATGCACTTTTCCCTGCAGTTTCCACGAAGGTCCAAGATCTCGCAGAGGTATAGATCAATGTCTAGGACCCTGCAGAAGCATAAATCAAGGTTCAGGACTTTGCAGAGGCGTAGATCAAAGTCAACAAGAACCAGGTCTACTTCCAGATCTCAACGAGTTTATTGGTCCAGAAAGCTCCATAGTAGGCGTAGAACACCTTCCTGGTCCACCACTTCTTGTTCCTCTGGAGTTAATCGCAAACACTATCCGACACGCCGCCTGCAAGGGTTACTCTGGTGGATGACTTTATCACATTTACACAATGTGTTAATTAGAGGTACATCGAAATTGAACATGGACATTCCAGCGCATACTGCATCGTCCTCCGTAATCTTTGAGAGACTGCATCACAGAGCAGCATTTAGACTACTCCTACCTCTGGTCCCAGGCCTGCTGGAACCGGTGATGCAACTCTACCTGATGCAGGCTTCTCTTAGAGCTGCACCAACTCGAGTCCTTAAATATAAGACTCCGGACCCGCTATTCCTAAAGACTGATCCACCACCAGATTCCCTCATCATAAGGGCTGCTCGAAAAACGCACTGTTGCTACCTCGTCATCTGTGCCTCAGACAAAGACAGTAAGCAGATGGACACTATGTGAAAAGATATGCTGCACATCCGCGCCTTTCATAAAGGTGGCCAGCCCCTCTACTTTGCTAGGGAGGTACGATGGGGCACTTTGGTAGCTTTTCTGTGAATCTGCAAAGAGTCACAAAGGAAAACGGGCAGGACTTTAAGAGATCCTCCAGTGGGGCGGCCTAATCTCCAACCAGGTCATTAGTGCAGCCAAGGATGCATCCGACCTAGCTGCACATGGATACTCCCACGGCATCTGTGCCCGGTCTTCCTGGCTTTGCCTCACAGCTCTGAAACCTGAGGCCCAACATAGGATTCTCAACCGTCCGTTTACTGGCAACTCACTGTTTGGTTCATGTGTGGACAATGAAATGGCCAAGATAAAAGCTAAGCTACATGCGATCAAAGATGTGGGCCTCGATGAAGATACATACCCTACGATAGGTGTCCCTATCAATAAAGGGTTCAAACCCTTCACTGGGTACCACAACAGCAACACCAGCCCAAACCCATCATCCCCACAGACCAGCTCAGGGAAGAGGAGCACAGCGTCCTCCTGCATCCTCTTCCAAAACACCAGCCAAGAAATAAGCCCTTCCCCATTCTCCGTTACCTGCTCCGGTGGTGGAGGGAAGTATCAAACACCTGGACGAGTGGGTCTTGAATATTTGTTCGAAATGGTGACTCACTTCAAGTCCCCTCCTCCCTCTGTCCCACCTCCAAAAACATGGCAAATCCTCCTGCAAAACGTAGTCTCCAGTCTGCTCCGAAACGAGGCAATCGAGGAGATCCTACTTTCCCAAAGGAAACGGGCAGTTTACTCTCCCTATTTCCTGGTGAGGAAAAAAGGTCCAAATTGCAAATTTAGGCCTATTCTGGACTTGAGTTCCTACGCGAAGAAAAATTCAGGATGCTTGCCCTTCACCAGATCTATCCCCAACTGCATCAGAGGGACTGGATGGGTCCCATCGACCTCCACGGATGTCTACGTCCATGTTCCGACCTCCACAGCCCACTGAAAGGTTCGGTGCTTCAAAATGGCATCCAAACACTACCAGCATAAAGTACTACAGTTCGGCCTGAAATAAGCACCTTGTACATTCTCAATGCATGGCCTTAGTGGCAGCATCCTTCAGGAGGAAGAATATTCATCTACCCCTACTTAGATGACTGTCTCATAAAAAGCTACTCCCTGTCACAAACGGAAAGCCATTATGTTTGCACCTAGACCCTGCAAAGTCTAGGTCTCCAGGTCAATTTCAAGAAAGCTAAACACCAACCCAAACCCTGGGGGCTACCTTAAAGAAGAGATACTCTAGTGTATCCTTGGGAGGAGAGATTATCCTCGGTCAGTCTGAAGTGTTAAAATCTCCTGCACGCGCAGCACCCATTGGCCAGACAGGTGGCTTCTCTTCTGGGGTCGATGGGTTCTTGCATTTTCATCGTCCCCCAATGCCAGTTTGCACATGAGACCTCTAAAACGGACTCTAGAAAATCAGTGGTCTCCGTTCTCAGACCGCTGGGACAACAGGCTGACTCTCATGGTGCAATACCATTGCTACCAGGGTGTCTCCACGTCGGAACCTACTGGTAGGAGTCCCCTTCCACCAGGACCCTCCCACATAGACTCATCACAGATGCCTCCCTCCAGGGATTGGGTGCTCACGTGGGCCTCTTGCAAACTGACTGTGGTCAGACATGGAACAACAGTATCACATAAACATGCTGGAGCTGAGGGCGGTCCTTCTGTCCCTCCATAACTAAAAGCTCTCTTCCGGTCCAAACCGACAACATGACCACAATGCATTACTTGAACGGGGGAGAACGACTTGTTCTCGTCCCCTATCTCTGGAAGCGCAGGCCATTTGGAACTGGCTAATAGCCAGGAAATAATCAATCTCAGCCATCCACCTGGTAGGAGTCCAAAACACTCACACGGACTTCGCAACTTCACTGAAAATCACGACTGGATTCTGCATGACAACGTCATGCAAGATCCCTTTCAAGAATGGGTTCATCCGCAAATGGACTTGTTTGCAGACGAACACCAAAATGCCTAGATTACATGTCCAGGTTCTCGCGTCCAGGGTCGGAGGGGAATGCCCTTTTGATAGACTGGTCAGGGGAATTTCTTTGCGCGCTTCACCCAACTCTGCTTATTACTACAGTGTACAAGTACAAGACCAGGATGGTCCTCATGGTTCCAAAATAGCTGCACCAGTGGTGGTTCCCGGATCTGCTATACCCATCAGAAATACCACACAAGAGGTAGCCATGCAGACAGGATCTCCAGTACAAGCTCTGAGGACAGATGTGCCACCTCGGCCTGCCCTCGCTGAGCTTTAAGGCATGGCACCTGAATTCCTCCAGTATGAGCATTTAGGCCTCTTGCGGGATTGTATAGACATCTCGGGGATTGTATAGACATCTTGGGGGAACCTTCTACCAGAAGATACTATTCCTTCAAGTGGAAGTGTTTTTTACTTGTGTGCCGAATGATCATCCAATTTTGGTTCAAGAGAATGATTTTTACCTTATCTCCTACATTTAGCAAAGTCTGGCGTGCAATTTCCCTCTATATTGTACATCTGGCAGCCATTACTGCTTACAGGGAGTCTTCCACGCTGATTTTTCTTTCAAATGCCTGTGGGCAAAGATTTTTTAGAAGGGCTAAAGAAGGTATTTCCTCCTGTAAGATGATCTACTCCCCTCTTGGGAACTAAATATTGATCTCTTGAAACTAATGGTCCCACCTTTTGAGTATATACAGTTTCTTTACAGCACCTCATGTAAAATCTGCTTTTCTAGTGGCTATTACTTCAGCACGTAGAGTTGGTGAGATCCAGTCTGTGTGATAAAGAACCCTATACAGTATTTCATGCTAATAGGGTGGTCATGAGAACTCATCCTAGTTTCCTTCCCAAGGTGGTTTCTAATTTTCACATAAACCAAACAATTTATTTTACCAACTTTCTTCCCTAACCCCTCCACCCCAGCGGGATGGCTTTGCATTTCTTAGATTTAAAACAAGTACTCCAGTTTTACCTAGATATTATAATCTGACCATCTTATTTGTTAACTTTGGTCCGATGAGATCAGGCATAGCTTCCTCAAAGCAGACCATCTGTAGGTGGATAGTACCCTAAATAGTGTTTTCTTATAAGTTAGCCAGCAAACACTCAACAGCTGGGCCTAAGGTCAGTTCTACTAGGGGCAAGGTGGGAACAGCTGCTCGAACGAGAAATGTACCCACTTCCAAGATTTGCAAGTCTGCAACTTGTACACACTTTGACCAAACATTACTGTCTAGACTCGGACAGATACTCAAGTAGGGCAGGCCTCTTAAGGATTCTTTTTCGATAATTGTGACGACTGCTTTTGAATGTTCTGCATTCGTCTGCAGGTGTGTGGGATGGACTAGCAATTCTAGTTAGTGCTTATGACTTGAGGATCCCCTGGAAGAGAAGGATAAACTGCTTTAGAGTAACCCTAATTCTCCTCCAGGGGAATCTGTCATAAGCAACCCTCCCTCCTCACCAGACAAATCTTTCATGCAGTAGCTTATACATCTCTTGTACTGTTCATGTCGCCGTTAAAAGACCTGACCCAACTGTCACCTGTGGGGCATGATTGGATAGAGGGGGCCCTGTGAGGTCTTAAAAGCACGGTGCTGGTTTTCTGTTATGCTTTAAATGCAGCCTATTGCCTAACGATGCCTCTCATTCCCTTGCATTTTCCTTTCAAATAAAGGCTGTGATCAGTCTTTTTTTTTTTTTTCTTTCTATTTTTACAGAAATGTTCGATAACTGAGATGGTTTTTAAATGAAGACTTAATGTAATTTGGGCATGTTTAGCCTCTTTGTTTCTATAGGGGTGTGTGTGCGCATATATGTGTATGTATGTTCAAGGCATGTGAGCTGTGGATCACATGCTTTGCATACTCCTGCCATCTAGTGTTGGATCCGGATGTTTGCACTTTGTTTTTCTTCGAAGAAGTCTTTTCCAGTCACGAGGTAGGTGGCTCCTCCTTTAGGTGATAGTGCGCATGGGCATCGAATCCATTGTTCTATTTTTTTCCGCCATCGGGTTCGGGCGGGTATTGCTGCGCTCCGCTTCGGAATCAATCCTCGGGTTCCCCCTCGGCGCGTACTCTCTCTACCTCGACAGTATTGTTTTCAAACGAGTTTTCTCTTTCCACGGTTCGATATCTAAGGCTTCGGCTCCGCCTCAAGGCCTGCACTGGGAAGCGGTTTTCATGGCTCGCACCGAAACTCTCTGAAAAGCCTTCCGGCTCAGGACTGAGTCGGCCAAAGCCCACTTCCGAGCCGAAATCTTTCAGCTCGAAATCCAAGATTGGTTCGGAACCGAAAATGAAGAAACATCCCTCTGAGTCGCAACCACCAGCACCAAAAGGACATTCCAGCTCCACTCCGAAAGCTTCAGTGCCGAAAAGCAAAAGCTTGCCTACAACACAACCGGATCCAACCTTAGACACGGTACCTCCTAAACTGGATCCAAAACAGAAAAGGCTGTACATTCACCCTGACACAGGGTATATCCATGCTAAAACACCATCTAAGCACAAGCTTTCTGAGGATGATAGCCCATGCAAAATTCCTCTCGAAAAAGTGTAGGCACTAGTCCTTTCCATACACTTCCTTCTCCCTCTCCACCACAATGTGATCCATTACAGATTACGCAGTCAGTCTCCTCTACCTCATTTTCACACAGGTGACACTGACTATGCCGAACCACAATTACCAGATCCTTGGACTGACTACACAACTGATCCTCCACAGGACAGACTCAGATCTTTATCCTGCCAGGCCATCTCCACCTGATGACCATCTTTCTTACCAACAGCTTATTGCTAGAGCAGCAGAATACCATGGAGTGGAGCTACGTAAAGAGCCTTTAGAGGAGGATTTCCTCACTGACGCTCTAGGATCCCGTAAGTCTAGTCAGACTAATGGGTGGGTGTATGTATGTATGACTTTGCAACGTTCCTGGCTGTCGGGCCCATTCTTACTATGGAGTGGTGCACTGGATTCGATGTTTTGCCAGTCTTGCAGGCACTGGCTACCCATTAGGGTAAGTTACAATGTTAGGAACATGATTGGAGGTACCCACTATGGGTTGCAAAATTACGTGACTTAAACAACCAGAATGCACCTGAGAACACGCCCATTTTGGCAGAACTTTAAATCATGCTGCAAGTGCAGCGTTACTTCTTGCCTTCCCAGTTTCCATCTTTGCCCAGCCAGTGAAAAGGATTTGCTTCCTGAAACGCGTATGGCACACGAGGCACATTGACGCTTGAACTGCTGTGTTTGTAATCTACAGTCTGCCAATAAAGGAGGAAATAACACGCTGCGTGAGGCTTTCCAATTTTGGAGTGTTTGCGATTGATATATACACACACAACACTTTGCAACGTTCCTGGCTGTGTCGGGCCCATTCTTACTATTGAGTGGTGCACTGGATTCGATGTTTTGCCAGTCTTGCAGGCACTGGCTACCGGCACGCCCTCTTGTTCTGGAGCGTTGCGCAATGCCAGCAAAATATGGACTTTGTGTGAAACACAAGCGCGTTGCGCCCCCCCCCCCACACTCTCCCGGGCGGATACAGCATTGTGGCAGTAACATCACTGCCTTGGGGAAAGAGGAGTATTTAAATACTAATAAGGGACCTTGCTTGATGGCATGTCTTACAGGAATATCTCGGCGCCAGATGCAGTGAAGGTCGTTTCCGTCTGCAGCCAACAATGTTTGTGGCACCACTGTGTGCATGGATGCCGCATTACTAAATTTATAGGGGAGGGTCCAAGTCCAAAGGCACTGACCAGAATACTTCTCCTACAAAGGCAATTCCCAATCCTCTTTTACAAGAGATTTTTTCAGAGGACGTTATAGAGGAAACCGTCCATGGGGTAGAGGTAAAAACACCCCTCGCACTTCCCTCTTCCTCAAGCAGTGACTTCCCAACACTTCCCTGACTATTCCACACCTGTCGGAGGAAGACTTCAAAACTTTCTCCCCATTTGGAAATCAATAACAGATAAATGGGTGCTTGGAATTATCCAATATGGTTATTGCCTGGAGCTTATCAACAATCCTCCAAACATTCCTCCTTGATCTCATCTCACAAAATATCACCAAACCACCAGCACTTGCTTCAACAAGAAGTGCCATCTTTATTACTCAAAGGGGCTATAGAACTAGTCCCACTTCAGTACCAAGGGTAAGGGGTTTATTCCCTTTACTTTCTCATTCCCAAAAAGGACGGCTCCTTGAGACCTATTCTAGATCTCAGAGTTAAACAAATGCATATTACCAGAACACTTTAACATGGTGACTCTTCAACAAGTACTTCACCTTTTACAGCAAGGTGTCTTTGTCTACTCTAGATCTAAAGGATGCCTACTTCCATGTTCCGATTAATCCCGCTCATCTCAAATACCTCGGGTTTGTGATAGCAGGCAAACATTACCAGTTCAAGGTACTTCCATTTGGCGTCACCGCAGCCCCCAGAGTGTTCACCAAATGTCTCGCAGTAGTAGCTGCTCATCTCGGAAGACAATGTACACATGCCTTCCCTTGCTGAAAAAGGGAACCCCCTCTTAAGGAATAAGGTCTGGGAGAAAAGGGGGAAGAAAATACAAAAACCAAAGTACCTCCCACTTGACCTCTATTTCTTTAAACCAGGGCAATAACTGCTCCAAAAGGGCCATTACAAAAAAACATTTCTAAAACATGTTGTATTTCTGATCAACTTTCCTTTATTTCAGATATATGCTTATTTCTTTTATTTGATCAATATGTAAGACACAATTTTTAAAAACAATCATTTTTCAACAACATATATTTGTTTTATGTGAACTATTTTTTTTCTTTTTTGACACATGTCATAAAACATACTCTGATTTTGTACATGTTCCCTTACCTGGACGAGTGGCTTGTCAAAGCGGGCACTTACCAGAACTGTAGTCTACACAATCAGACAACAGTGCACCTACTTCACCAGTTAAGTTTTACAATAAATGCACAAAAGTCTCACCTGCGCCCAGCACAAGTGCAATCTTATTTGGGAGCTTCCCTCAACACTCTCAAAGCTCTAGCCACCCACAATGTAGCCAGAATTCACAATATTCAGGCCACACTATTACAAATCCAACCAAACCAATCATTACCAGCAAGATTCTTCATGCAACTGCTAGGAATGATGGCATCCTGCATTGCAATCGTACCTCATGCAAGGCTTCACATGCGTCCTCTGCAGGAATGTCTAGGGAGTCGGTGGAATCACACAGGGTCTATTAACTGATCTAGTGTTGGTAGACAGCTGCACTCATCGCTCTGTGCAGTGGTGGTGCATGTTATATTAAAGCAAAGAGAATTTTGTTAGTAGCCCCTAGAGCACATTCTACTCGCAAAATAGGGGCTACTATGGCCTTCTTGGGGAAATATTCCCTTAGCTGATATTTGCAAGTCAGTAACATGGTCTACACCGCACACATTCACCAAACACTATTGTATAGATATGTTGGCAAGATAACAGGCAAATGTAGGCCAAGCAGTACTTAAAACTCTATTTCAGACAACTACAACTGCTACAGGTTAGCCACCACTCTGGGAGTTTACTGCTATATAGTCAATGCAAAGCATGTGATCTACAGCTCACATGCCTCAAACAGATAATGTTACTTACCTAGTAAGCATCTGTTCTTGGCATGTAGAACTGTAGATTCACATGCGCCCACCCACCACCCCGGTCTCCTGTTGTAGTTCTTAAATTCACATTCATACACATGGAATCTCTATTCTACACATTACTCCATTCTCACTCTCTGCGGGAAAACAATCTAACAATGGAGTCGATGGCCATGCACACTATCACTGAAAGGAGGAGTCCGCCTACCTCGTGACTGGAAAGACTTCTTCGAATAAAAACTTGCAAACATCCAGACTTGGCACTAGATGGTAGGAGTATGCAAAGCATGTGAATCTACATGCCAAGAACAGATGCTTACTGGGTAAGATATATTCTTATAACTGAATATTCCCCCTGGAAGAGAGAGAGAATTACAGGTAAGCAATTTATTCTTCTACTCAAAGTTGGGACTTAACCAAGGCAACATATGGGAGTGGTGTAAGCTTGTGGCAGGCATGCATGTTCTCTTAAAACAAATTATTGGTTAAGAAGGTTGTAGTGATATTAATTGGGCTTGCATATTGTAATTGGTTAACCACTTGTCAGACTGCTAGTATAAAAATCATGTGCAGGTAACCAGTTAGATACCTTTCTTCAGTTATGTATATGCTTTACAAATAGATATTTATTTTCTTCATCCTCTGTAGGAAAAATGTTTGTTGTTGGAGGCTTTGATGGCACACACGCTCTTTGTTGTGTGGAGGCATACGATCCTGCCAAGAATGAGTGGAAGATGATGGGAAGCATGACTTCTCCAAGAAGCAATGCAGGAGTCATAGCCTTGGGAAATACCATGTATGCAGTTGGAGGATTTGATGGCAATGAGTTCCTGAATTCCATTGAAATGTATAACCCAGCATTGAATGAATGGAGCCCCTTCACCAAAATCTTCAAATTATAATTGTTCCTTTCAAACTAACAGGCTTAGTGATGTAATTGTGTTTTAGTAGAGGTGAACATGTGAATAGGGTTGGGGGGGGGTATAGAAGTTGCCAACAGCAACGCTAAGCTTTTGCATATTGCATACTATTGTGTTGTACATATTTTTATTTTGGGCCGTAAACAATTGTTTCTGAAAACTAATTTGTTGTTTTTTGTGTTTTTTTTTTTTTTTGTGTGGAATATGAATTGTAATGCAAAATATGAAATGATAAAACTGAGGAGCTTCCCAAAGGATTGTTTTTGCTAATTTGCACATGGAGCTCTCCCTCTGTAGTGCCTTTGGCTTATGGAGGAGGGCAAGTAAGAGGTTGGGAAGCAAAGCATTTTTTCTTGCCTTTTCAGTAAAAAAAGAAAATGAAGCCTATATTAAACTATTTTTCATGAAATGTTGGCACCTGCAAATAAATTGCCTTTTTTGGAGCTGTTTTTTGTACTTCATAAAAATATTTTACATTTTAATGGGTAGGCAGCAGATGCATATGGTGGTTGGAGCAGAGGCTCAATTTCATAGTTTTTGGTAGAAACAATTTTGTTCTATGCCAGGAACTTCTATGCTATTTGCTTCTGTTATCTTATTTTGGTATTTACCTTTGACTTGGTATTTGATTTCAATCTAGTTTCTAAAAGAAATAAGTTATGTACTTCAGTCAGTACTTATTTTGACATTCAGACAAAGTGCATTTAGCTGTAGGCTTTAAAGTGTCCTCTTAAAGCCTTGTAAAGTATAATTGTAACAGTGGTTAATTTAAACATTTTCTCGAATAAAACTTTTATACATTCAACTGCTTAAAAAGCAAACTCATGCATGTTAGTCAGTCGTGTTTTGACTCTTCCTGACACTAATTGTAGCAGCAACATTCTCCCTCGTCTTGAAGTTATGTTTCAGAATAATTTCCAGGCCAAATCACAGAACCCTTAAACAATTGTGCTCAGCCTCTTGGTGCCTTCCTTGTGTTAAGGTTTTGCAGCATGAATTGCTTCTAGATTACCATGTTGTGAATTAATCTGACATCTGCAAGTGTGTCCAGAAATCTTCTCTGCACTTAAACCTTTTTCTTTTGGGACAGGAATGTCCCCAGCGTGGTATATGGTCATGTTCCTTGCCCCATGTGCTTGACTGCTTGTGACGCTTGTATAACTAATCTAGTGTGTGCGCAGAGGCCTAAATCTATCCCGAATTATGTCGGGTCCTAGATCTTAAGGGTGCCCTTGGTGTAGTGCACCCTTATAGTGGACAGGGGTTTATGGTCTGTCCTGGTTGTAGGACAAACCAGTGGAAGCAGCATACTGTGCTTTATGCTCTTATAGTTTGGCCATCAAGCACACAATAGGTGATGGGTGTGATGCTAGTAATAAGTCTAACCACTGGCAATCACTTGGGGTAGTACTTGACCCATAATTCTTTTGCCCACCATGGCACTTTAGTTTGGACCGATCCATTTGCAAATCAGTCTACTCTGCTCAAATAGGAACAGTACGGCCAGGCCTTCCGAGAACTGGAACACAAGGAATTAAAGTAATGTTTCTCCCTGATTGGGGCTTATCAGTTGGGTGGAGCTTGGTTCCAGTGGCACGGTGAGTACAGGAACCACTCTGGGCATACCCTTGCCACTCAACGGTAGTATATCAAACACAAAAAGTGATGGAAGGAATGCCTGCAGGAAGTCTGTCAGGAATACCTGTTATGCAATATCCACAAGAGCAGGTGATGGTCCAAATGCCCCTCTACCACCACCTGGGCTGAATTCCTGTGTAATAACTAGCGTCAGATACCAGCCGGGGGGGCGTGGAGCGAAGACACTAGCTCCAGAGATGAGTGCTGCTTCTACTGCTTACTAGCTCTTCTACTGGTCTTTACAGCAAGTTCTGCACTACCTGCAGTTTGGAACGACATCTTCATCACATGAAATACTCATGTTCGAGGCATGTGAGCTGCAGAGCTCACACTGCATTAGATCGCCATCTGGTGTTGGGCTCGGATGCTTGCACTTTGTTGTTGTCTTCGAAGAAGTCTTTGTAGTCATGTGATGGGTGACTCCTCCTTTGGACAATAGTGCGCATGGGCATCGACTCCATCCTCAGATTGTTTTTTTCCGCCATCGGGTTCGGATGCAATTTCGAAACTTGTTTTTTTGCAGCGTTTTCCACATTTCAACACCTGATATCGACATCTCAACGTCCCTTCCTCGATCTCCTTTCCAGCCGTCGACGCGGGCCGTTGGGCCCATCGACGCCGTAAGGCCTACTGCCCATGGAAAGGACGCCATTCCGAAAATGCCCCCAATGTGGAGCAAAGTTTCTTCACAGTGACCACCACCAGGTCTGTAATCGGTGCCTCTCATCAGACCATAACGAGGCCACTTGTCCGGCCTGCGCCTCCTTCCGCTCCAAGAAGACAATCCGCGATCGTCGAGCCCGAAGGCACATCATGGCGCACAGGTCCGCTCCGGAACCCGTCCTCATCTTCGATGAGGGTCCCGATGTTCCGGAAGAAGACTCCGAAGACCTCGCTATCATCTCCGAGGCAGAGGACTCCGACGGTTCCATCCCTCCAGGGCAGCGTGTGAGTACTACTGCCCCTGCCCCAACCCTCCCTGCAAAATCGAAGGCACCAGTCAGCACTTCGCCTACGGGCCCCAGTCGAGACCGTAAACGTGCTTCGGACGCCCCGCCTCCGGGCTCGGCACCGAAGAAGAAAACAAAGCCTTCTAGTTCCTCGGCACCGACCAAACCACATGTGCCCGTTACACCGGCACCTTCGGCGCCGAAACACAGACCACCCGGCGCCGAAATCCAGTTCGGTCCCCAAATCCGCCTCCAAGCACGCGGATCCCTCGGCACCGAAGCTACTCGACACACCCCCTAAACTAAAGCCGGTCGAGCCTGTAGCTAAGCCGAAGGACGCCTCGACGCCTTCTAAAGCAAAGGAACATTTAAAGAAGCCATCACCACGTTCGGAACCGAAAAAGTCGGCGCCGAAAACTAATATTCAAGGGGAGGAACTGTTTACACCGGATCCCATCGATCCTAATCAACACAAGCTTTATATCAATCCTAAAACAGGACACATTTCCTCTGTGCCACGTCACAAGCCTGTCCCTCCAAAGAAGAAGGACTCTTCCACTTCCCCTATGCCTCCTTCTTCCCCTATACCTCTCTCTAACACCCCTCCTCTCCACATCCCTATCACACCTCCTCAACCTGCGGATTCTCCCCCACATGAGTATGAGGACAACATGGGGTACGGGGATGACCCTCATAATTTATTTCTGGATCCAGATAATCCACCACAGGATGACTGGGGTTATAATGACCCTACAGACCTCCCCAGCCCTCCACCTTATCCCACAAAACCATCTCCACCAGATGATCACATAGGTTTTGGGCAACTCATACATAGGGCGGCCGTTTTTCATGGGGTGCATATTCACACCGACCAACCAGAAGAAGATTTTCTTCTAGACACTTTTGAACGGTCTCAAAAAACTGTTCAAACTTTGCCCATGATCAAGGGTGTCATTAAACACGCACCTGAAATTTTTAACGACCCAGTCAGAGCCAGGATCCTTAATCCTAGAGTGGATAAAAATATAGACCTGCCCCCGATGACCCCACCTACATCAAAGGTCAGCTCCCCCTTGACTCACTGGTCGTTTCTAATGCCAGAAAACGCGCCAATTCCCAAACTTCAGGGGATGCTCCGCCCCTGATAAAGAATCCAAATTGTTAGATTCCTCTGGCAAACGCGTAGCTGCGCAAGCCACCAACATCTGGCGTATCGCTAACACCCAAGCTCTACTAGCTAGGTACGACAGGGCACACTACGATCAGCTAGAAACCCTCCTTCAACATCTACCTGATCAATACAAAACACAAGCCACTGACCTCATTCAAGAAGGCAAACTTATTTCAAACGCCTCCATTAAGTGCGCCTTAGACGCAGCCGACACCGCCGCTAGGTCAGTTAACACTAGCGTGCTTATCAGACGACGCCTGGCTTCGCATTTCAGGTTTTAAGCCAGAAGTCCAGACTACCATACTAAACCAGCCATTTAACCAAAACCAACTATTTGGTCCTGCTGTCGACACAGCACTAGAAAAGATGAAGGATACTGACACTGCCAAATCAATGGGAGCATTGCAGTCCCCGCAGCAACGTGGCTCCTTTCGCCACTCCTTTTACAGAGGGGGCTCCAGGAATACCACCGCAGACAGTTCCTCTTCCTATCGAACAAACACCCAAACCTCTCCTAATAGAGGATACTTTAGGGGTGGTTACAGAGGCAACAACTCTAAGGGCAGAGGTCGAGGTAATAATAACACCCGTACCTCCACCACTCCCAAACAGTGACTTTCCTCCACTTCCCCCTGACCACAACACCCCTGTCGGGGGAAGGCTATCACAGTTCCTGCCTGTCTGGAACTCCATTACAACAGACAGGTGGGTGAGACAGATTATCCAACATGGCTACTGCCTGGAGCTAACAGCTACCCCCCCCCCCCCCACCATACCACCCAATGTCCACAGACCATCTTACACTTTTACAACAAGAGGTACTTTCCCTGCTTCAAAAGCACGCCATAGAGCCAGTGCCTCTGCTACAGCAGGGCACAGGGGTTTACTCCCTGTACTTCCTCATTCCCAAAAAGGACGGCACTCTCAGGCCTATTTTAGACCTCAGACCTCTCAATCAATACATACACTCAGATCATTTTCACATGATCACTCTCCAACAAGTGCTTCCCTTACTACAACAACAAGACTTCCTTGCCACATTAGACCTCAAGGACGCCTACTTCCACATTCCCATACATCCTGCTCACAGGAAGTATCTAAGGTTCGTGCTCAATGGGCACCACTACCAGTTCAAAGTATTCCCATTCGGAGTCACCACTGCTCCAAGAGTGTTTACCAAATACCTTGCAGTAGTAGCAGCGCATCTACGAAGACAACAAATACATGTCTTCCCATACCTGGACGACTGGCTTATCAAAGCCAAATCATTCAACCAGTGTGTCCAACACACTCACCAAACATTACACAACTTGGGGTTCACAATAAACTATACCAAGTCCCACCTTCAGCCCTCCCATGTCCTTCAATATCTGGGAGCTACAATAAACACTTCCACTGCTCTAGCTTACCCAAGCCCAGCCAGGATAGCCAGTATACAAACCCTTGTCCCCAGGTTTCAAATGCAACACTCTCTTCCAGCCAGAGTGTTTATGCAGCTAATCGGCATGATGGCATCCTGCATTTTTATCGTCCCTCATGCAAAACTTCAAATGTGTCCTCTACAAGAGTGCCTAGCGCGCCAATGGAACCAGGCTCATGGACATCTTACAGATCTGGTGTTGGTGGACAGCCGCACACATCGCTCTCTGCAGTGGTGGAACACCAACAATTTGTCCAAGGGGCGGCCGTTCCTAGAGCCGGTTCCACAAGTAGTACTAACCACGGACGCATCCCTTACAGGATGGGGAGCACACATGTTACATCATACAACACAAGTGGACCACTCAGCAGAAGCTGCTCCACATCAACCACCTAGAGTTACTAGCTATATTCCTAGCTCTCAAGTCCTTTCAACTCCACGTACAAAACAAAGCTGTCCTGATCCGAACAGACAACATCACAGCTATGTACTATATACAAAAACAGGGGGGGGGACACTCTCCACAACTGTCCCAACTAGCACAGGACATTTGGAGGTGGGCCATTCCACAAAACATATACCTTCTAGCAGAACACCTACTAGGGGTTCACAATCAGATTGCAGATCTGTTAAGTCGATAGACACAACAAATTCACGAGTGGGAACTACATCCACGTTCTTCTACCATTCTTCCAGATGTGGGGCCAGCCAGACTTAGATCTGTTCGCCACACACCAACGCCAAATGCCCAACCTTCACCGCCAGGTTTCCACACCCGCAGTCCAAGGGCAATGCGATATGGATGAACTGGTCCGGCAGATTTGTGTACGCTTTTCCACCGCTCCCACTCATCCCACTTGTAGTACGCAAGCTTCGACAACAGTCTCTAAAAATGATACTAGTAGCCCCTACATGGGCACGCCAACCGTGGTTCACCACACTACTGGAGCTATCAGTAGTCCCATACCAAAGACTACACCTCTCCCCAACAATGCTAACGCAGAGCCATGGAGAGATAATGCACCCAGATCCATCTCAGCTGAACCTTGCAATTTGGCTCCTGAAGTCCTAGAATTCGGTTACCTTAACCTACCCCCAGACTGCATGGACGTTATAAAAGAAGCTAGACGCCCAACTACCAGAGCCTGCTATGCAGCTAAATGGAAAAGATTCGCTATTTACTGCACTAATAATAACATCCAACCATTACAAGCCTCTACGCAAAACATCATTTGCTATTTGCTACATTTGCAAAGATGTAATCTTGCATACTCATCCATACGTCTGCACCTCTTGCTGCTTACTTACAAAACAGACAACACTTATCACTATTCAAAGTTCCCGCCATTAAAGCCTTTATGGAAGGCCTTAAGCGGATCATACCTCCCAGATTACCACCTTCCCCAGTGTGGAATCTTAATATAGTACTTACCAGGCTCATGGGTCCACCTTTCGAACCCTTACATAAATGTGAACTTCAATTCCTTACATGGAAAGTTGCGTTTCTAATTGCAATCACCTCTCTAAGGAGAGTCAGTGAACTACAAGCTCTAACTATACAAGAGCCTTTCTTACAAATACATCATAAAAAGGTAGTTCTCAGAACAAACCCAAAATTCCTTCCCAGAGTCATTTCGCCTTTCCACCTTAACCAATCAGTAGAACTACCTGTGTTCTTCCAAAACCCAGATTCCGTGGCAGAAAGAGCTCTCCACACCCTAGATGTCAAAAGAGCCCTTATGTATTACATTGACAGAACCAAATCCTTTCGCAAAACCAAACAATTGTTTGTAGCTTTCTCTCCACCACACAAAGGTAATCCCATCTCAAAAGCCGGGGTTGCAAGGTGGATTGTTAAATGTATCCAAATCTGCTACCAAAAAGCCAAACTCACATTATCAGTTCCCCCTAGAGCGCACTCAACACGCAAACTAGGGGCCTCCATGGCATTCTTAGGGAACATTCCCCTAGAAGACATATGTAAGGCAGCCACGTGGTCTACAACACACACCTTCACTAAACACTATTGTGTTGATGTGCAAGCCAAGCAACAAGCTTCCGTGGGCCAAGCTGTCCTTAAAACCCTTTTTCAAACTACTGCAACACATACAGGTGACCACCGCTAGGGGAGATACTGCTGTACAGTCTATGCACAGTGTGAGCTCTGCAGCTCACATGCCTCGAACGGAAAATGCTACTTACCAGTATGCATCTGTTCTTGGCATGTAGAGCTGCAGATCCTCACACGCCCACCCACCTCCCCGGAACCTGTATGTGCTCCAGTCCTATCTTAATTAGATACACACATGGACATCTCTTTCCTTTTCTACTAACTCCATCACTCCCCAATATGGCGAAAAACAATCTGAGGATGGAGTCGATGCCCATGCGCACTATTGTCCAAAGGAGGAGTCACCTATCACATGACTACAAAGACTTCTTCGAAGACAACAACAAAGTGCAAGCATCCGAGCCCAACACCAGATGGCGATCTAATGCACAGTGTGAGGATCTGCAGCTCTACATGCCAAGAACAGATGCATACTGGTAAGTAGCATTTTCCTTTTCATATATGAACAAGTTACCTTTTGGTAACGCTTTTTCTGGTTGATACAGTATCTGCCTGTGGATTCCTCTTTTGAACTATCCCAATGCGCAGCAATGCACCGAAACTTTTCTCAGCTCTCCCACGTCGATGAGGACGTCAAAATGGAATGGCTTTGAAACACGACTCCTCGTGATGTCACCAGAGCCATAAGAAGGCCTTGTCGGCGTGCTGACATCGGTTCCAAAAAAATTTCCGTGCTTTCGAGGTGAGCTGGTGAACAACAATATTTTCACAAATATACGCAGTATGCCAAAAGTCAAAACTGGAAATTCTTCATCATGGACAGTTCCTAGTGCCAAGCATCTCATGATTCCAACAACAAATCACATAAGATGTACATTGATTGTTTTTCTGTATAAGCAGACAGGGAGGCGGATGGGTCAGTGAGGAATCCACGGACAGATACTGTATCCACCAGGAAAATTGTTACCGAAGGTAAGTATTCTTCTGATGGATAATGACTCTCCAAGCAGTCCTGCTCCCGGTGGAGAATGCCTGCCTATACCAAAAAATCCTGCAGCACAGAATGTGCAAAATGGCCGTCCCTCCTCACCTTTAATCTAAGCAATAGTGCTTAGCTAAAGTGTGGAGGGAGCCCCAAGTTGCAGCCTTGCAGGTGTAAACCACAGGGACGCCTCTAGCCGAAAAAGAAGACTTGGCTCTAGTAGGAGTGCGAATACCTTCATGAGGCTCCTTGGCCAAGGTGTAGCAGATCTTGGACAGCGTTCTTTTGTAGACAGCCTTGCCCTTCATCTTGCTCACATGTCTGAGGAAGAGTTGATCGTCCAACCTGAAGTCCTTGGTTCTGTCCAAGTACAAGCTGACTGCCCTCTTAGGGTCCAGGCGATGAAGTCTCTCCTTAGAAGGGGGACGGTAGAGAGTGGGGACGGTAACGGACTGCTCCCAGTGGAAAGGTGTGATCACCTTAGGCAGGAAAGCAGCTCTGGTCCTAAGAATCTTATCCGCATGGAATGATTTTAAAAGGAGGCTTGGAGTGAAGAGCCTACAACTCACTCGCCCTCCTAGCGGAAGTGATTGCAACCAAAAATATTGTTTTAAACGCTAGTAACAACTAATGGTCCAAAGGGTGAACCCATCAAGATCGTGAGAACCAAATTCCACTGAGGCATGATAAAAGGAGTGGGAGGAAACCTATTTGTGAGACCTTTAATAAATCTCATAACTATGGGAGATTTAAACGATGAGGGTTGTTCTGGTAAACAGAAAATCTGACCAGGAAGACAAGTAGCCTTTAACAGTAGGTACTGCACAACCCTGTTGTGTTAGGAAAAGAGAGAAACTCAGAACATCGGATGAATGGGCCTGCAAAGGATCAATTGATCTCTCTCTCCACACCATTTAACGAACGACCCACCTACCAGAATAGACCGACTTGGTGGAGTGTCTTCTGGCCGATAATATAACATCCGGCGGGAGAGAGAAGGAGCTCAGGTTGCCCCGTTCAATGTCCAGGCATGGAGATGCAGGCTCTGTAAATAGGGGTGTAGAATCTGCGACTGCGCGAGGTCTGCCCTGAGAGGGAGATGGAGCGGAGGGTGTGATGAGAGGTAAAGGAGGTCTGTGTACCACATGCTTCACGGCCAATCAGGGGTGATCAATATGACTTGGGCCTGGTATTGGGGAATCTTCTTCAGAACTCAAGGAATGAAGGGTATGGGAGGAAATGTGTAAAGAAGCTGAGAGCCCTAATCTAACTGAAACACGTCGCAATGCCCACCCCCCCCACCACCACCACCACCACCACCACCACCACCACCACCACCACTCCCAGTATCGGATACTGGGGACTGCTGAATGCTGGGCAGTGTGTGTTCTTGAGAGTGGCAAACTGGTCCAACGGAGGAAACCTCCATATCCTGAAAATGTGAAGGACCACCTCCGGATGGAGATGCCACTCTTGATCGACCTAATACTGCCAACTGAGACTGTCTGCATGCACATTCAGCTTCTCCAGTGGAGAAGTGTGGCTCAATGGTTAGAGCGGCAGACCCTGATGCAGAGATCTGGCCCGGGACCAGGGTTCAATTCCCGCCTCGGCGGGTCTTGGGCTCAATTTCCTCGGACCTGATAATTCTCGCCTCGGTGCCTATTCTAATCATGGGTCCCACTCTGCAACTCTGGGCAATAGCTTGCTTAATCTCCACAACGGCCCCAACAGCGCTGGGATGCCTGGCTTCACCCTGGGGGTGCCCAGGAGTGGACATTTCACAGGGAAAAGCCAGGAAGGGTTCCACAGCGGTATGCGTACAGCGCCAGGACACCTCTTTGGGGGTATAAGTGCGCTTTACAAGTACGAATTTCATATTTCCTGCCAGAGGGTTTGCGATCATGCAAATCTGATGGTCCTGAGCCCAGGACCAGAGTTGCAGAGCTTCTCTGCAAAGAAGATATAAACCTACTCCTCCCTGTTTGTTGATCTACCACATCGCGAACCGACTGACTGCGAAGGGAGGGAAGAAAGACCTTGAGAGCCAAACGTATCGCCCGCAATTCCAGAAGATTGATGTGAACCAATCTTTCCTCTACAGTCCTAAGACCTTTGACCTCCAGATGGGCTCCCCACCCTAGAGTTGAGGCATTGTCATCACTGTGGCCACCGGAGGAGGTTGAAACTGCTTCCCCTGAGACATGTTGCCTGGAACACTCCACCATAACGGCTTCACTGCAGGGTCTGGAGATTCTGACCACCTCTTTGAGATCTCCATCTTGTTGAAACCACTGTCTGATCACTGGAGGGCCCTCATATGCCAGCGTGCATGGTTGACCAACAGTATGCAGGAGGTGAACAGAACGAGCAGGTGCAAGACCTTCCGGACTGGAACAGCCGCTCCTTTCTGAAAAAGTGTAATCATACCTTGGATGTCTTGAATCCTCTGTAGAGGCGGGACTCTCAGTAGTGTCCAGTACTGCCCCTATGAACAGGTTGTGCTGAGAGGGCACCAGGTGAGATTTGGGTACACTTATCGAAAAACCCAAGTCGAGCAACAGTTGTCGTTATTTGCAAATTATGTAACATCATCTCTGACTTTGCTTTGAGTAGCCAGTCGTCCAGATAGGGGAAAACAGGAATCCCTGATCTTCTGAGATGTGCTGCCACCACCGCCATCACCTTTGTGAAGACCCCAGGTGCGGAAGTAAGGCTGAACGGAAGGACCGCAAACTGATAATGTTTACCCCACTGTAAAATGGAGATTCTTCCGATGGGACTTCAGGATGGAAATGTGAAGATATGCATCCTGTAAATCTATCGACCCCATCCAGTCTTCCTTCTCCAGCACGAAAAACCCTGAGGTTGAGGATCGGCCTCAAACGGCCATCCTTTTTCGGAATCTGGAAGTACCGGGAGTAACATCCTTGACCCTATTCCTCCTCTGGAACCACCTCGAATGCACCTTTTTGCAGCAATGACAGAACCTCCTGTTGGAGAAGCAGAAGGTGCTCCTCCGAGCACAATCCCTGATGGGATGGGAAGGGAAAGGAGGGGGAACTCCTGGAAGGGGAGGGCATGCCCATTCTCGCCAATGTTCAACACCCTGAGATCTGTAGTAACAGACCTCCAGTTTTGTAGAAAATGTGATACCCGTCCTCCCATGGGGAAACGTATGCTCTAGTATGGTGAAGCTAGAGCTGCTTCCCTGCTGCACCAGTTGGAGGGGCAGAAGAGGAGGAGGAGATCTGTTGTTGCGCAGCACCCTGCAGGCGACCTCTGCCCTTTCCCCCTATAGGATCTGTACAAGGGATTTGCTTGCTGTTGCTGCATCTGTTGCCTGGCACGAATAACATGTTCCTCCCAAAGCCGCAAAACTTGCAGAACTGTCCAAAGCTCTGGGCTAAGATTGTAGCTTAATCTGCCTTAGCCCCAAACAGGTGAGATCCATCGAATGGTAGATACAGTAAAGTAGCTTGGACATCAGGAGAGAACCCTGAAACACTCATCCAAGCGTGCCTCCTAGTAACCACAGACGATCCCATTGCCCAGGCTACAGAATCGGCTGCGTCCAGACCAGACTGTATCACCTAGTGGGCAGCAGCTTGGGCTTCTCATCCCTCCGAGAAATGCCCTTGTACCTCCTCAGACAATATTGGGACCACCTCTCTGGCTGAGTACATGAGGGTGTGGATGTAGCGCCCCAAAAGGCATGTGGCATTCATCTACTTGAGGGCCATACTCCCCGACGAGAACACATTCTTTGCCTCTTGCTCCATGCATTTTGACTCCCTTTCTGAAGGCATAGATGGGAAGGAACCTACTACTACTGCTTCGAGGAGCACGAAGCCTGAACAACCAAGCTTTCTGGTGAAGGATTGGTGGACAGAAAAGCAGGATTCCCCCCCCTGAGCCACCTTGTACCTCCTTGCCACTGTCCTTGAAACTGCTGGAGTTGACATCGGCTTCTGCCAGACCTCGAGAATGGGCTCAGTCAAAGCCTCATTAAAGGGAAGTAAAGGCTCTGAAATAGAGGACGGAAAATGGAGCATCGCTGTCAGGATATTAGACTTTTAACTCCGCTATAGATCGAGGCAATTCCAAAAGAACCATAGCCTTCCTGATCACAGCGCGATAAGTGGTCACCACCTGCATCAGCAGACCCTTTGGAGATGAGAGCTCCCATTCAGGAGAGGTGTCCAGGCCACTAGTGGCCTCCTGTAAACCTTTAAAATCCGGGTCAGGGTCTACAATCACTACGTCCTCAGCTTCGCCATGTTCCTCCTGGTACTCTTTCTCCAAAAGTCTTTGCACCTCTCTCTGAGATCTCATCCTCGGAACAGGTGTCTGCGGTGCCAGACGTGGCACTGGTGACTTTGGGATCAGCATCGAAGGGAGGTCCACAGGAACAGGAGTAGATGCCGGACGAGGTAGTCTGTGCCAGTTCAGAACCAGACGGTGCCGGGGACAAACCATCTAGTGGTACTCGCCCCTCCAAAGATTGTAACTGCGTTGAATCTCTGTGTCGAAAGAGGCCAACTCCCTGGAGCCATAAGCAAGAAAGGCACGAGAAGTTCCTGAGAAAAGTGAGGTGGCAAACCTCCCAGGGAATATGCCAACAGGCACACCAGTAGGGTTTGCCGCTCTGGCGAACAAGCCAAACATTGAATTAAAAAATGCGACTGATCTGAACCAGGAGTCTGGAAAGCAGGATACATCGGATCCAGTACTGCAGGTTCTGAAGCTGCTCGGGGAGGCACCAAATTCTGCTCTGGCTGCAGTGCCGGAGACCCCGGAGCCAGAGGTGGAGTGGTTGTCTTCGGCAATGGTGGAGGCGTTTCATCTCTTGCAGCTGGCGGAGTCGCTGCTCTCAGAGATGGGGCCAGAGTCCCCTCGGGTGAAGAAGACGGAGAGAGCTCATCCTTTCGATGATGCCTGGGACATAAAGAGACAGACTTGGAAGTTGCATCCTTTGATGAGCTATGCCAAGAATCATGGTGCTGCTTTTTCTGTTTCTTTGACCTCTAAGTGTGGAATCAGTGATTTTGAACGGGTCCTTGATCTTCTGCGACCCCTCTTTTGCTGCTTGGCCATGAATAGTTTGGCCTCCCTCTTTAGCGCTTTGGGATTCATGCAAGTCTCGATGTCGTGGACCGACGAAAGACACCATAAAGTCTTCATGGGGGTCAGTGATGGACATGTGGCCCCCACATTCTCTGCATAGCTTGAAACCTGATTTTCTAGGAGTAGTCATCCTCTGGCTACAAAGTCCCGACAATCCGCAACAAAGACCTGTGGAAAAAAGTTGCGCGTCGACAAAGGGACGAGGTCTTCTTATGGCTCCGATGACGTCGCGGGTGGAACCATTCCATTGTGATGTCCTCGTCGACATGGGAGAGCTGAGGAGAAAAGTTTCTGTGGAATGCTGTGCATTGCGATAATTCAAAAGGTTAGTAATCCACAGGCAGATATATCCATCAGAAATATATATACACACACAATACCAAGAATAATTATACATATCTATTCTTAAAAATGTTACCCAAACACTCCTAAGGCTTTAGCCACTCTTGTGGTTGACAGTCTGTAAATTCTTATGGCTCTTAAGATTAGTCCTTAATATTAAAGTAGTAGTGAGTATTAGCTCAAGTCTTTAATGACATATATATATATATAATGATTTCCTCAATGCAGGTAGGTGTGTAGCATAATCTATAAATTCTGCTATACTGACAACAATATTTCCCAAGGTTTGTTCTCCAGAATCCTATACAGTGTAATACTTCTATATGACTGGTGTGGTTCCTCTTACCTGAACCAACTCGATAGGCAAACTCTTCAGATGGATTTTCAACTTATTCTTCCAATGTGGAAGATTTATGACATTACCTGACACTGCAAGTGCGAGAAGAGGGAAACCTTCCAGAGTAAAAATCTTTATTTTTATTTTTATTTCAATAAGTTTTTTTTTATTGGTTCAAAATGTACAATGACAAAAGCATAAATATAGTGCACAAAATAAAGGAAGGCACAAGTCAAAGAGAAAATAGCGTTCAGTATAGTTACCTCTTGATCAATACGATACAAAGCAATACATAAGATGACTTAAATTGGAATTAAAAAAGTAGATCCCATAACAGATATTACAATTCTGTCTTATGTCTATTGTGTGTATTCTTGTTTAACTAGGCCTATGGGACAGTTTGGGATCTTGAAGGGTTTAATATTAAGGTTACTATACTCGGCACAAGCGAAACAATCCGGATTACCGCTGGTAGGCGTTGTGAGCGGTTATATAGTAATATATATAGTAGACGGCGAGAAATCACGGTGGTTTGTGTGATTGAAAAAAGATGTCAAGAGAAAGCCATAAATTTCTAACTGGGTTTTTCCATGGCGAATTGTGAAGCACAATATTGTCAGCTCCTCGCAGATTGGTGATCCAGTTTAGCCAGCATTTAAAGTACGCTTTACTAGTGTCTTTCCAGTTATTGAGTGATTTTGATAGCCGCTATTATGAGAAGGTCAAGGAGTGCTTTGTCGCTTTCACTCAAGGAGTCTGCTATTGTGGGAGCGAACAAAAGTGACGAGCGGTCCTTACAAGCGTCGAAGGGAAAGAGATTAGAAATGAATTTGAAGACCCTATCCCAATAAGATGTTACACAGGGGCAAAGCAATAGCAAGTGCTCTAAGTCGCCTACTGTATCGTTACAGTTCCAGCAGGTATCATCCTCTCGAAGGTTATGTTTGTGTAGGCGGGAGGGTGTCCAGAATACTTTGTGAAGGAGCCAGAATTTAGTTTGGGACAATACAGGGCTAATTTTATTAAATATCGAATTCCACGTCCAGGTCCAGTCAGAGTCTGAGAACGGGGCGGTGGACTTCATATTCCAAGAAGATATAACTTTCGCATTGTTTAGACTGTTTGGGGCCTAGTAATCTATACAGCCAGGAAACTTGGTGGCCTAGGACGTTTAGTTTTGAAAAATATTGTGGTAGAGATGGCGATGAGGTTGAGATTTTTGCTTTGGATAGGGCAGCTTTTACTTTCAGGAAACAATAGAATTCTATAGGTTCAAGATGGTATGTGGATTGTAGTTCCTTAAAGGTCAGAGGTTGTGTATCTACATAGACAAATCTGAAGTTAAACTCCTCAATATTCATAGCACACAGGACCTATTAGGCAACTCGGGCCTAACGTGGCAACCCAACCATATTAAGTATCTGGGAATCGAGTTCTGTACCACAACACTTGAGAGACTTCAACATAATGAAACCAAAATGCTTGAGCGGATCAAAACCCAACTCAATACTTGGTCACCCAGATTCATAACCTGGTGGGGGAGAATTGAAACAATAAAAATTATGGTTTCACCTCTAATAAATTACTTAATTACTATGCTGCCGCTTGCCCTATCGGTTGATTTCCATCACAAATTGAGAGTCATTCTCTCGACCTTTTTGTGGAAGGGGAAGAAAGCAAGAATCAGTATGAAAAAATTCCAGCTTACCAAATCGCTTGGAGCTGTCAATCTGCCGGATATCAAACGCTATCAGGTGGCTTTTTTAGCGAAACAAGGGTCACACTGGCTTACACCTCTGTCAGACTATACCCCAGTATGGCTAGCAATCGAGAAATCTCTCCTTTACAACCTCCACCCTGCAACCCTCCTCACCACTAACCTTACCCGAATAACATGCTCTGGTATTTTCAAACAGACTAAATCCGCCCTGCTGAAGATAGACAAATTACTTGACATTAGAATAAAGAATTCCAATTTAGAATCCATTTGGGACAATCGCAATTTACTGTACAGAGGTCGCACCTTACACAACGAAAACTGGATCAAGAGAGTAAAAATCTTAAACGGCAAGCTGGAAGGAGAAGCACTGCTCTTAGTTCTCACACTGGACGAAGGATGAATGCCAACTCATTCCTCACAGAATATGCTCTGAGAGAGCGCAATATCAAGATGCTATCTCATGCGTCAAAACTCAGTTGAAGTGTGCCACTCTTCAGACAGGTGCATTTATGGTGAGCTTCATAAACTAGAATGCTGACCACAATTTGTCTATGGCAGCTGCCACCTTGGAATTCGCGCACCAATGTGTTTTCCAGTGATTTTAACAGGAGCTTGAGAAGTCTACTTGACACGCATTATGTATGTATCCAACATGGGTATCTTTTTGCTCTGGCCAATATAACCTCCATCTAAACTGGGTTGAGTTAATACTAGTGGCCAAGTTTCTGCCTGTACTGCCCTCCAAAAAGGGACCCCTCTGCTTTGGCTTCTTTGGAAATGTTTTGTGGAAGTTTAACAATCTTGGAGAATGAATTTTAGGGGTTCCCATGATCTTTCTTGTGGGACAAAACCGTTCCACTCGACTAGATAGTAAATTTTCCCTTTAACAATTTTTGAATCTAGTATTCTACTGATTTCTAACTTTTCTTCAGAATTTATTCTGATAGGGGCTGGAGAATTGTGCTCTCAAGTTAGGAAGGCTCTTCCTCGAGAGAGACGCATGAAAAACTGGGAGAATTTTTAATTTCACAGGGTGCTAGAGTTTTATTGCTACTGGGTTAATCATTCCCTCAACTTTAAAGGAGCCTGAATATCTAGGGTGAAATTTTCGATTTTTCCTTTAGATGATGTCCACGCCTTGTCTCCCTTGACACATTCTGGACTTGCTCTTCTCTTTTTCTCTGCATACTTTTTATACGAAGCCTTTGCTTTTTGCAAATTTTCTCTAGCAATTTGAGAAGTGTTCTGCAACTCTTTGACCATGGCTCCTACCACTGGGACACTTACCAATCATAATACTAGGGCGTCTTCTTGAGTTTATATAGAATGGTGTGTATCGAGAGTAATCATGTACTGCAAAGCAACTCTGGCCGATCACCACCTTGATCTTAAAGATAAAGATGTAAATATTATCTAACTCTTGATTAACCCTCTGTCTTTGTCTGTTTTAGGGTGGTAACTTGTGGAATACTGTGCATCTACCCCCCAATCTTTTCATGAAGGCTTTCCAGAAACATGAGACAAACTTGGTGCCATGGTCAGAAATCACAATTCCACTACCTTTGGAATCCCCTGTGCGTTTACTACTTGTTGAGTGAATAACTCTGCAGAGTGGGAAGCCTTTGGAATGGATTTTAAAGGGAAAAGTTAGTCTTTTTTTTTTATTTTTTAGAAATGTCAACAAATACTTAAAGGGTATTAAACCCTTGAGAGAAGATCTATGACTGAATCCATTGACGCAGTGTGCCAAGGGTGAGGTGCTTCGGGTATTGGTTGGTGTTGTCCCTGCAGTGTTTTTCTGTTAGTTTTTCCTTCTATGCATAACCTCACAGGTTAACACATAGGGGTCGATTCCGATCTCGGTCGGAAGGCCTCCGAATCGGATTCGGCTTTACCGGATCCGAGTCGGAGGTTTTGTTTCCGACCGAGTCGTACAGAGGTCCGGACGCCCAAGTACGATGCGAATGAACGCGAAATCGCCGACCGAATCGTTTCCGGGTCCGAACCGCTCCGTACGACTCGTTCGCACACGATTCGTACCGCGCAATGGAGACGTTTTACGACCGAGCCAGTACGATGCACGATCCGGACAGCCGGATTGAGTCGGAGCCTCTGACACGTAAACGCTCTGGGAAGCGGACTTCGGGGGTCTGTGCCGGACCCCCCTTCACCCGTAGCCTTACGAGTCGGACACAGGGGGGGCCCAAGGGTCCCCCCCCTATACATGCATGTACGGTGCGGATGGCACCAATGCGTACCAACTGCAGGGGGCGCCCTTTTGCGAGACGTACCCATTCAGTCAATGGGAGCCCATGTACGCGTCGTACGACCGGCTCCCATTGACTTCAATGGGAGTCAGACCGAACCGAGTCCGGCAGCATGCGGCCGCATCGTACTCGCCCGGTCGGACTGCAGGGGTTCGGCTCGGTCGGAAAACACTCCGGATCCGGCTCGGACGAAGAGCTTTCCGACCCAGATCGGAATCGGCCCCATAGTGTCTTACGAGAGTTCATGTCCAGACACCATAAATGTCTTTTCACCAGATCTGTTGTTTATCTGATACCCTTGTTCCCTGCCATCGGATCATCATGACGGGCCTTTAAAGCTAGTTCTTGCAATTTGTTTGTTGGCAGATATAATGCTCCTTAGCAGATGGGGAGATTACCTTTTGATTTTTTTGGTCTGTGCCTTTATTTGCTTATTCCACCATTTCTTCAACTGAAAGTATTCACATTTTACAAAAGAAATACATGAAGCTCTGAGTCACACATGCACATTTTTCTGAGGAAATGATGGGCTCCTTGCTGAGATTTTTGGATTCTCATTCTATATTCAGTCGAGAAAGCGCCTTGACTTTGCCATTTGAAGTACCTGGTTTGTAAGTAGTGATCACATTTAAAATCTGCAAAGTATAAGGACCATCTTAACTGTCTTGGGGTAAGAGATTGTACCGATTTTAGTTTTTTTTAAATTGCGATTTCGATCTGTAAAAAGTGTTAAAACATTTTGCTCCCAATAAATAATGCCTCTAGTCGTGGAAGGCGACTTTTACAGCAAGCAGTTCTTTATTTGCAATTGAATAGTTAACTTCTGGAGCTGTTAATTTTCTTGAACGAAAGAAAACGATGTAGTTGTCTGGTCAATTCGTGGTGCTGTGAGAGCACTCCTCCTGTTGCAAAATCTGCATCCGTTTCAACGTAGTAGGCTTCCTCAGAATCTGGATGCAAAAAGATGGGGGTAGTGATAAAAGCTTCTTCGAAAAAGACCGATTAGTTCTATGGTTTCTGCTTCATCGGTGATTAGTCCTGAATTGCATTCCCATTCTCTTATTTTCAATCACAAAAAATCCCAGTGGCTCCCGAATCAATAACGGAATCCTCTTCATTTTGAGAGTTTCCAAACACTGCAGTCAGTGATACAATAAGATGTGGGGCAGAAGATTGGAGAGTATTTACGATTCATTGAACTCTTGGAGTTGTTTTTTTATTTTTTCCCCATCAGGCAACTTCCTCTACTGATAAGATTTGTCTTTTACTGGAAGTCTAGACTTGGGCTTCTTTGGACACTGTCTTACAAAACGTCCCAAACTACATACATAAATTGTTTGATTTCCTTGTTTCTCTTTCTTCTTTAGTTAAGGGACCTCTGATGACCCTATTTGCATGGGTTCCTCATTAGAAATTGTTTCGGTTTTAACTTTTGTCAAACCTCTGAGGAATTGGGCTAAAGAAATCTCTCTTCATTAAGTTTTTTAAAACTGTATTTTATTGATTTCAAGCAAACAACAAAACAGTGTGTGGTGACAGTGCCATACATAATCTACAGTGAGATATACAACTGGGGCAGCTATAATCAAATAATATACAGTATCCATAAGTGGATTGTTTACCTCTCGAAGACTAAGTCGAGCATACATAGAACCATGGCAAGGAGCTGATCATTAAACAAGGGAGCATCATGACACACTTGGTCATCAGAGAAATAAGTGAAGCAGTTCTATTTTGAATCAATCCTCCGCCTCGGAGGACGTATCGTTGTCATCCTGAAATGTACCCAGCAATTGAGCCCACAGCATTATAACCTCAGTCACTCCCTCATCAGTGTGTGATATTCTAATGTGTTGTTGCTCTGCCACTCCCCATTCCAACAGGTCTCGTAGCCAATGTATCAACAGTGGTACCCTTGGCCCACCTGCCCTTTGTCAACAATAAGCCCAGTTGACCAGCTAATAATCAGTCAGGGGGTTTGTAGAGCGCAACCTACTCACCCGGAAATGGGTCTCAAGGTGCGGAAGGGGGGGGGGGGTTCCGCAGATCCTGGAGGTTCACTGAGTTCCATCGAAGAGCCAGGTCTTGAGGTCCTTTAGGAACTTAGGGAGCTATGCGGTCTGTCGGAGGTGGAGAGGGAGGGAGTTCCATGCTTTGGCCGCGAGGAGGGAGAAGGAGCACCCTCCTGTTCTGCTTTTCTGATCCGCGGTACCGTTGCGAGGAAGAGCCGGGTTGAGCGGAGGGAACGCTGGGGAGCGTGAGGCGGTGGTTCAGGTTGGTGGGTCTGGTGTTGTGGAGGGCCTTGTGTGCGTGGGTGAGGAGCTTTAACGTGATCCTTTTCTCGACTGGGAGCCAGTGTAGGGTCCGTAGGTGCAGGCTGATGTGGCTGTGGCGCGGTAGGTTGAGGACTAGTCTGGCGGTGGCATTCTGGATGTTCTGGAGTTTGCGGGTGAGGTTCTTGTTGATCCTGGCACAGAGTGCGTTGCCGTAGTCCAGTCTGCTACTGATGAGTGCGTGTGACCGTTTTCCTGTGTACGGGGGGGGATCCACTTGAAGGTCTTGCGGAGGGTGTGGAAGCAGGAGGAGGTGATGGCATTGATCTGGCGGTCCATTTTGAGTTCGGAGTCCAGGATGATTCTGAGGTTGCGTGCGTGGTCCGTGGGGGTGTCCGAGGGCTGGGGCCACCAGGTGTCGTTCCAGGCGTCTGGGCCCATGATGAGTACCTCGGTTTTGTCCGTGTTGAGTTGAAGGCAGCTGTTCTTCATCCATCTGGCGACGGCTTCCATTCTGACTTGGAAATTGCATTTGGTGATGTTGGGTTTGTTGGATAGGGAGAGGATGAGTTGGGTGTCGTCTGCGTACGATGTGATGTTGAGTCCGTGTTCTCTGACGATGGATGCGAGCGGGGCCATGTAGATGTTCAACAGGGTCGGGCTGATGGAGGATCCTTGTGGAACTCTGCAGGTTGTTGGAGTCGGTTCTGAGAGAAATGGAGGGAGTCTGACTCGTTGCGTTCTGCCGGCGAGGAAAGAGAGGATCCAGTCAAGGGCCTTGTTCCGGATCCCTGCGTCGTGGAGTCTGCGGGCTAGGGTGCGGTGTGAGACTATGTCGACGGCCGCAGAGAGGTCTAGGAGGATGAGGGCCACAGTCTCACCTCTGTCGAGGGGGGCGCGGATGTCGTCTGTTGCTGCGAGAAGTGTGGTTTCGGTGCTATGGTTCTTCCTGAAGCCTGATTGGGAGGAGTCGAGGATGTTGTTTTCCTCGATGAAGGCGGCGAGTTGGCTGTTGATGGCTTTTTCCAGGACTTTGGCCGGATTAGGGAGATCGGTCTGAAATTCTTGAGGTTGGTGGGGTCCACTGAGGGTTTTTTCAGGAGAGGGTTGATCTCGGCATGTTTCCAGTCGTCGGGGAAGGATGTGGTCTCGAAGGATCAGTTGATGATACATTGGAGCTCGGGGGCGATAATGTCAGCTGCTTTTCGGTAGATGTGGTGGGGGCAGGGGTCCGTGGGGGCCCCAGAGTGGGTGGTCTTCATTATCCTCAGAGTGTCTTCGATGCTGAGGGCGGTCCAGCTGTTCAGTGTCGGCTGAGTGCTGCTGGGGTGAGGGGGGGGTGGGAGGGGGGTTCCTCGTGGGGGTTGTTGACGTCGAAGTTGTCATAGATGGTCTTGATTTTGTGATGGAAAAAAGCGCTGAGTCTGTTGCAGAGGTCCTGGGAGGGAGTGATGTCTGTGGACTCGCTGTTGGGTTGGGCAAACTCTTTGATGATGCCAAAGAGTTCCTTGCTGTTGTGTGCATTGGTGGAGATTCTGTCCTGAAGGGCTTTCTTCCTGGAGAGTCTGAGTTGTGGTGGGCAGCGGTAGCTGTTTTGAAGTTGTCGGGGTTTTGGAGTTCCTCCACAGTTTTTTGAGTCGTCTGCAGGTGCGTCTGGAGTCTCGGAGTTCGGTGGAGAACCAGCTGGCTTTCTTGGCGTGGTGCTTGGAGGCTTTCTTGAGGGGTGTGATGGTGTTGGCGCAGTCGGTGATCCAGTTGTGTAGAATGCGGGCGGCAGTGGTGGGGTCATCATCTGTGGTGGTGGGAGCGGTGCTGCAGACGGCGGTGGTGAGCTGGTCGTCAGAGATCTTGTTCCAATTCCTGCGCTGCAGCTGATGCGGGCGTCTGCGGGGGATGTTGGATTTGAAGGTGAAGTGGACACAGCGGTGGTCTGTCCATGGGAGTTCGGAGGTGTGGCTGAAAGTGATGGAGTTCCCTGCTGTGAAGACGGGATCGAGGATGTGCCCAGCTGAGTGCGTTGGTTCGGGTACGATCTTCTTGAGCCCTATGGTGTGGAGGTTGTCCAGGAGGGAGGTGGCGTTGGGGTCCTGGTTGGTTGTCAAGGTGGAAGTTGAGGTCTCCTAGCAGTGTGAAATCGGTGGACGTGATGGAGTCGGAGACAGGAGCACGGGGTCCAGGTGGTCTGTAGATAAGGGTGCCTCGGAGGGTGGAGGACGGGTTGGTCTGTATCTTGAAATGGAGGTGTTCCATCAGGTTTGTGGGCCCGTTGGAATAGATGCTCAGCCGGAGATTGGTCTTGATGGCGATGCCTCCTCCGGGGCGGTTGGGGCGGTCCTTCGGGGATGGCGATTGCAATGTCTGGTCCGGAGGCGGCGTTCGTCCAGGTTTCTGTGAGGAAGGCGATGTCCGGGGCTGTGCTGTCGAGGAGATCCCAGATTTCCGTGGCGTATCTGTGGAGGGAGCGGACGTTGAGGAGGATGCATTTCAGGGTTTGGGGTGCGATGAAGTTGTTGCTGGAGGGAGGTGGAGGGTCCTGGGTCTCAGCGAAGGAATGGCGGCAGTGACGGCAGGTGAAGGGTCCGTGGGTGTCGAGAGGTGAGAAGAGCTTGCAGTTGTGGTTCTTGCCGGCTTTGAGTCCCTGGAGAGCCGTGGAGCTGTAGTGCTGGTGAGTCGGAGGCCATGGGGTCCTGGCGCTGGACGCAGACGGGCTTGCCTTTGGCGCGCGTGCTGTGTAGCGGCCTCCATTAAGTCAGGGGGCGTGACCGCTGGGAGGCGGGTGCTAGAAAAACGCGGGGGCAGCAGCGGCGGGGACTGGCAAAAAGGGATAAGGATAAGAGGAAGAAACGGGGGCAAGAATAAAGAGTAGAGATAGAAACTACAAAAGAAAACCGGGGCAAGAAATAAGGAGATACAAAACTACATAAGGGATCTTGCGTCCCTTGGGGGGCACACCACCATTCCCAGGAGACAGCCGAGCGGTGTCAGCGGAACAATAATCCCAGTGGCTATCTCTACACATAGCACCACTTGTCACCAGCGATCCTGAAACCTGCGCGCAGCCCCACACTAGGTGTAAGAAGGTGGCCCTAACCTCTGCGCACATGCAGCTCCTCTGGGAGGGTCTATTTTATTGAGGCTATCGGGACTGACCTGTACGATGCAAGAAATTAAAATGCAGGAGCTTAAACCTGTGGTTACAGGACACGGTACGGTCGAGCCCTGATGAACTCATCCAGTCTGAATCAGAGATGGGTGTACCCAAATCTTTCTCCCAGGCTCCACGTGCAGGAAATTATTGAGGTTGCATATCACTCCTAAGGGCTTTGTAAAAGTGGGTGATTAAATGACGTCCCTCCCCATCCAATAAGACAGTCTAGGACCCCAGAGGGTCGGGGTGCCACAGGGAAATCTGTCCAGAGCTCCTTTGCCACACTCTCCAATTTAGCATAATGTAAAAAAAAACTAAAATGGGCTGTTCCTATCCCCAAAGTGTCCTGTGCCTCCTGAAAAGAGATGAAGGTATCCCCTGGGTAAATATCCCCCATTTCCTGACAATGTTTCTAAAAAGAGCCAGATATCACAATTTTAACTCCCTACTGAAGGGTGCTCTATGGATTACTTTCTGGACTCCCTTTTTCCCTATCTGCTGCATGTGCAATCGGGTACGAAACTGGGAGCTCCGATCTGCTCCATCACATCAACAACTAGGGCAGAGTGTCACCTCCGAGTTCAGTCCCCAGAAACAGTTTCTCCCAATTATCTGACTGAGCCATCTACCGGCATGCTGCAAGTGTGCAGCTTAATAGTAAAACTGCACGTCTGGTACCACCAATCCTCCAAGTCCTTCTTTAGTGTTGTCAGTGCCACCCTGCTGCACTTACCCGCCCATAGAGACCAACAGGCTGTGGAAGAACCAATCCCTCAGCAGTAACAGAGTTCTGCACAAGGTACAGGCAGTGTGAGAGGAAAACCATTTTTGGCACGGCTGACCTACCCATCACCAATAGAGGAAGCCTATTTCAGAATTTAATGGAGTTCTCTAGACCTGTCAGCACCCTAACTACGTTCTGGTACTGATGCTGGGCCTAAGGTATGCGTAACCCATATCCCCCAAGTATCGAACTCCATCTAGTTCCCACTGGATACCCACATCTGGCGGCTGGTCCTGCTGCTTCCCAATCAAACCACCCAAAGGGAACAATAATGACTTGTGGACATTGATCCTAAGATCCGAGACCTCACCAGAGGCATCCAAGAGCTGCACCAGGATTGTAACAGACTCCCCGGGTGAGCACATGTATACTAATGCGTCATCCCCATAGAGCAGGACAATGGGTAATGTCCCTCACCTTGGTTTCCCACCCCTCGGGTTCCAGCTCTGTACGCAGTAACAGCGCCAAGAGGCTCAATAGCTAAGGCAAACAGTAGGGGTGAGAGAGGGCAACCCTGGCAAGTACCCTGCCCCATCGGCCAGGCTTCGGAAAGTTCACCCCCCCGATGCATATAGAAGGGTCGGTGTGCAGTAGTTGTATCCAAGCACAGAAGTAGGGTACAAACCCCATGCCCCGCAGTACCGCCATTAAAAAGGCCCACTCCACTGTATCAAATGCCTTTTTGAGATCTAGGGACACTAATGCCTTCTCCCCCTTCAAAGTGTCATGGAGAACATTGCATAACCTACGGAGGTTGAGTGGTGCTATGTGCCGGCATAATGCCGCATTGGTCCTCATGAACCAGGTCTCGGACCACTCCACACAGCCTCGTCGCGACTATTTTAAGATCGGTGTTCAGCATGGTGAGGGGTCTACATGTGGAAGGATCATCCCGAGGCTTCAGCATCCAACACCGCTCATTTAGTCTTTGATCAGTTTGCAAAACCAAGTCTATTAGTTCTGATACGTCATTAGGTCTTTGTGCCATCTTTTATCTCATCTTTGAGATCTCTATGAAATATTCCTGCTCGCTTGCCACTCTGTTTTGACCATTAATTTATTAAACTCTGCCAAATTCAAAATGAGATCTTGATTTCCTTGTTTTAATTCTAATAATGCCTAGTCTGTTGCTTGAGTTACTGATCTTCTATCAAATATTCTCAGGAATTCAGCTTTGAACTTTTCAAATCCATACACAAATGGATTGTTTCAAGACACCAGAGGCATAGCCAATGCTGCTGTGTCACCACTCAAATAAGACCGTATCAATGCCACCGTAGACTGGTCTTCTGCAAATATTATCAGTATACACAAGAAATGCAGGGGACACTGGGTTAAGAAGATTGGCGCCTTATGAGGGTACCCACTATATTGCTCAGGGGAAGCTAAAGGGATAATAGGGGAAATGGCATGAACTACTTGAGTTGAAAATTGTTTGTGGGTTTATTCAGCGTTTCTGACCCCTTTCAACATCGTTAAGGAATTCTCCAACCTGGCTGCCAGTGAAAACATCACACACTCACAAGTGCTGTGCAACAACCTTGCCCATTTCTTCCACGGTAAGAATGAAACCATATACAGAAACTTCGAACCCACACCTATGGAATTCCTCGACAGATATGTCGCCACTAACCGACACGAACCACACCCTGACCACCTGGAATATCCTCTCCACCCAGGACACCACCTCCACCATGAAATCCATCCATTCGGGAGCTCCCACAGACCCATGCCCACACCACATCTTCAACCTCTGAAACCAAAGGATTGGCCAGGAACTCACCACCCTACTCTACACTTCTATCACCACTGAAACATTCCCCGATGCCTGGAAATGCACCGAAATCAGACCACTAGTCCAAAAACCCTCCGCCGACCCCAGCAAACTCAAAAACTACCAGCCAATCTCCCTGCTCTCATTCTCAGTGAAGGAACTGGAAAAGATTATCAACAATCAACTTATGACACACCTGGAGCAAAACTAGTTACTCGATGCCTCCCAATCCGGCTTCCGCAGCAATCATGGCACCGAAACTGCCCTGATCACAGCCACCAACGACATCCGAACCCTCCTCGACCGAGGAGAAATAGCAATTTTGATCCCCCTCAACCTCTTGGCAGCCTTCAACACCGTTTCCCACCACACACTGATCGAAAGACTTCACATCGGCATCCAAGGGAACGAGCTCAGATGGATCACCCCCTTCCTCACCGGAAGAATTCAGAGAATCTATCTCCCACCTCTGAACCTAAGGAGATCACCTGCGGTGTCCCCCAGGGCTCATCCCTCAGCCCCATGTTCTTCAATGCATATATGACCCTGCTAGCCAGCATCATCAGATCCCACGATCTCAACATAATTTCCTACGCAGACGACACCCAACTCATCTTCTCACTCACTGACGACCCCACCAGAACCAACTTCCACAGATGCATGACAAACATTGCCGACTGGAAGAAGAACAACTGCCTGCAACTGAACACATATAAGACTAAAGTACTGTTCTTTGGCAACAGCAGCAATACATGGAACGACTCCTTGTGGCCATCAGACATAGTACTTGCACCCACTTCCTCCAACCACAACAGGATCCTTGGAATCATTGAAAACAAGCTCACCAAAAAATCACAGCTCAACGCCATCTCCTTCCTCATTCTGCGCATGCTACGTAAGATCTTCAAGTGGCTACCCGTACACACGAGACGCACAGTGACACAATCCCTCAACACCAACTGACTGGACTACGACAATGCCCTCTACATAGGAATTGCTGCACATCTCCTACAGAGACTTTAGACCATACAGAACGTCGCAGCCTGACTCCTCTTCGACGAACCAACATCACACCCCACCTTAAGAAACTCCACTGGCTCCCTGTACAGAAGAGATGCCAATTCAAGCTGCTGACCCATGCACACAAGGCTCTACACACGAAAGGATCTGCCTACATTAACCACCACCTGAACTTCCACCAACAGTCGAAGACCACGCTCCGCCTCCCTTTCACTTGCCCATACTCTGATTATCTACCGAAGCAGAAGTGGAGTACGCTCCTTCTCCCACATCACAGCAAAGACCTGGAGCAGCCTCCCCATGCACCTCCAGACTATCACCTCACTTCCGAATGGCACTCAAGACCTGGCTGTTTGAATAAGCCTCTAGGACCTGCCAGCGCCTGAATACCTTATTGGGTGATTAGCTGCGCTTTATAAATCCTGATTGATTTTGATGAAGATGATGTTCCTGCCACTCATTCATCCATTTGTTGCAACATATGATGGGACCTCTTTTTATCTCTTCCTTCATAGTTTTATTTTCCTTAATTGTGCTATTTAACTGGTTTTTTTGTGTGCATATTATCTAATAATCCCACTAATGATTTTCTATAAAAACTGTCAACCATTCTACTCTGGTGGAGTTTTGGCTCTTCAATCTGTCAGAAATACCTGAGTTATGCGATATCCACAGGAGCAGAAGGTGGTCCTTATTTCCCCTCTACCTGGGCTAAATTCCACTGTAATACCCAGCATCAGTTAGCAGGGGGGAACGGGGAAGTGGAGAGAAAAAAGAGACTGCCTCCAGAGATGAGTGCTGCTTCTACTGCTTACTAGCTCTTCCGCTGATCTTTTTTTTTTGTGCAGTTTTATATATCGCGAACTTGACCAGAAGATACTGGAATGCTTTACATGAGCACAAGCTACATTACACAAGGACACGTTCATTTTTGGTAGGCATGGGGGCGATTAAGTGATTTGCCCAGAATCATAGGATGTTGAGCCGACGTCAAGACTTGAACCTGGTTCCGCAACTCCAAAGTCGGCAGCTCTGACCTTTACGCCACATCCTCTCCCCTTCTCAACAGCAAGTTCAACACTACTTGATTTGATTTTGGGATTTATATAGCGCATGGCTACCCTAAGGCTTCCCCGCGCTGACGATGAGAGCTGTGATAGGAGCAGAAGCCCATTAGAGTTTTAGAGGGACTAGCCAGGTCTTCAGTTTTTTTCTGAATGCCATTTCATTTTGCAGCCCTCTGAGGTCCTGAGGTAACTCGTTCCATAATTTTGGAATCAGGTGTGAGAAGGATCTGCCTCCCCATCTATATTTTTTAATACTGCTGGTACGGAGAAGGTGTAGATGAGAGGACCTAAGTGGTCTGATGGGGACATGCGCCGAGATTAGGTGTCTCAGTTTTTCTGGGCCTTTATTATTTACCGCCCTGTGTGCGATGCACAGGGATTTGAACTTTATTCTTGCCGCTACTGGCAACCAGTGTAGTTGATTTAGGGCTTCTCGCACTGAGGTGTGTCTGTTGAGCAGGAGCCTGGCCGCTGCATTCTGCACCGTCTGGAGCCTCTTGATCACATACTTGGGAGAACCCAAGTAGAGAGAGTTCCCATAGTCCAGACGTGAGACTATCAGAGACTGCAGAACGGTCTTCCTAAGCTGCTCAGGTATAAGGTCCAGTATCTTTCTGAGCATTCTCAAGAGCCCAAAACAGATACCAGATATCTTATTGGCCTGTGGGCTCATTGGGAGAGAGCTGTCCAACCAGAAGCCTAAATTTTTGCCATCGTTTTAGGCACCGGGGGATTGCCCATACACAACGGCCAGTTGTTCAGTGGCCTGGGAATGGCTTTGTTGCCTAACATCATTAGCTCGGTTTTTTCGCCGTTCAATTTTAGGTAACAGTTTGACATCCAACGGGACAGTTTGTTTAGGCAGGGACCCAATTGCATGTTGCCTTGGTTGTGGTCTTGAGACAGAGAGACAATCAGCTGGGTGTCGTCAGCATACGATACTCCTACTATGCCAAACTCCACTTGGCACCTGCAGTTTGGAACAACATTATCATCATATGAAATATTAATTTTTCTTATATATACATTAATAGTTATATGCGTCTGTTATTCTAAAACTTTACCCTAAAACTAAGGCTTTAGCCACTCGCTTGTAGTTGACTGTTCGTAAGTTCCTGTATATTATAGGATTAAGACTCCTATTTAGAGGGGTAGAGTCCTTATTATATTATAGTTGAAGTAGCATTGCATTTACAGTTCGTAGTTTGTATTAGTTAAATGGTTATTTATCTAAATATGAGCTTTTCCTCAGTGTAGTTTGGTGCGTAGCTTCATCTATAAATTCTGCAATACTGACAACAGTATTGCCACAGGTTTGTTTTCCAGAATGAAATACAATTCAATACTTCTATATGACTGGCATTGCTTCTCTTACCAGAACCAACTCGATAGGCAACTCTTCAGATCGGTTTTCAACTTCGTCTTCCAAGGAGGAAGATTTATGACACTACTTGACACTCCCTGCAAGCGCAAGGAGAGAGAAACCTTCTCGAGAGTAAATATCTGAAATACTTCTCTTAAGCGGCAAGCGCGAAGCTGAGGCACTGCTCTCTAAGGGCCTTATTTACGACAAATTAATGCAGCACGGTGCCGCAAGCCATTTGGCTGCGCCGCATTACTTTGGAAGCAAAGGGATGCGCCATATCTACAACGATACGATGGATCCCTTTGCTCTCCCCTGCGCTGGTGCACAATTGCCTGCCATGCGCCAACACACGCACCCTTGCACCATGGTGCAAGGGTGCCTACCTGCATTGCGGGGATAATTGTTTTTGTGTAGGAAGGGACACCTTCCTGCACAAAAACAATCACAAGAGGTGATTTCCTCTTTCTATGTGTGCTACACCTGGGGAGGTGTAGCATTCTGACGCATTCCCAGGTCTACAAAAGGTTGTAAATCTGGGAATGCGGCAGATGCCATGGGTGTTGCGTGGGAACACCCAGAGCAACACCCATGGCAAGTCCCTTTCATGCAAAGTGCTGTGTGAAAAGGGCCCGTATTTACAAGGACACGAAAAGCCACGCAGGGTGGCTTTACGTGTCCTTGTAAATATGGGGCAGCAAAATGCACCACCAGTGCATCACAAAAAGTGATGCACCTGCGGCGCAAGGAGCTTGTAAATATGCCCTTAAGTTCTCACACTGATGGATGAAGGATGAACTCCAACTAATTCCTCACAGAATATGGTCTCTGAGAGAGCGCATGATATCAAGACTCTACCTCGCGCAGCAAAACTCAGTTGCAGTGCACCACAGGCACGTTGACGGTTCCACACCGGTGTCAGCTCCATAAACTGGACTGCTGACCTTCTTTATTGTTTATGGTGGCCGCCATCTTTGAATTCACACACCAATGTTTTCTCAGTGATTTTAACAGAGCTTGTAGTCTATTTGGGTTATATCAGTTATGAATCCAATGTGGATGTCTTTTGGCTCTGGCCAATATAACGCTCTTCCTACACCTTAACTGAGTTGAGTTAATACTAGCGGCTAAGTTCCTGACACATAACCAATCACTGTGTAGCATTCAACCCATAGTTCTTTTGCCTGCTATGCCACCTCAGTTTGTGCGGAGCCAGTCTTGGGTTCCTGTTCAGCGACTATGATCAATGGCGAGTAAGTAGCAAACTCACTGACCATTTTAGACTGCTACGTGGGCATACTTTGTCTTATGTCTTTTTATATCCACGGGCAGTGTGTCTGTACAGAGGGCTAAGGCTATTACTAGAGATGATGGAAGAGCTTTGTTGCCATCAATGATTCCTCCATGGATATTACCACTGCAGGGTTTTGCCAGTCGACTTCAGCCTCAGTGGTGACAGTTACCCCCCCCCCCCCCGCCCCCCCACCCCGATCTTTCAGGTCTGTAGTTCAGAGCAGAGTTCTGGATAGGCTGTTGGACGGCAAGTCCCTCTTTGGCAAGCCCATTGACAACCTTTTAATACAGGGGTGGTTATCTATATAGCCAGGGTCACTTCAACCTAGGCTCCAAACCCATTTTTGACGAGCAAGAGTAAGATGCCTACCTTCCTAAAGAGGGAGAGAATCTGTATATCTGTGCCAACTATACAATCATCAGCAGCCACAGTATTTTCAGCTGGGAGGGGGGAGAGGAAGTAATAATATAAATCTCTAAGTCACCTACACTTAACAGAATTTTAGACGAAGAGGTGGGGACAGTCAAAGTCAAGAAGAGGTGGGAACATTTCGGTCCTCCATGAAATAAGGTTGGAAATAACAGGCTAGCAGCTTCTATGCATCCATGCACTGAAAAATTAAATCACATTTCTTGAAGATCAATGTTTCAAATAGTAAGATACTGATTATAAAAAGTAGAAAGACCAGTAATTATGTCTGGAGTATAGGTTCAGAGAAACTGGAGATCGTAAAATCGTATCCTTATTTAGGGAAAATTGAAGCTGGATAAAGCTCATATTGATTTTTTTTTCTTTCAGAGTTTTATATAGCGCGATCTTGACCCGATGGTATCTGAGAACTTTCCATGAGCACCAGTTGCGTTACAGATGGACACATTCATTTTGTTAGGCACGGGGAGATTAAGTGATTTGCCCAGAATCGCAGGATGTTGAGTGTTCCCAGCTTCGAGGTCCCCCCTCTAGCCATCAGGCTATATCCTCTCCCTCTGTTCCTTTAAGGCTTGCTCACATACATATGGGCTGCATGCCTTTTATAACGCAATGAGGCAAAGACACTATGCAGTTGCCCTCAGTTTTCAAGGTAAAAGTCCCTCCAACTCTATAATACGCTATAGAAACTATTAATATGACAAAATGGGACTTTCTAGAGAAAATGGAAGGGTGTAAATCTTATGTAAACTGTGTAATTTTAAATCGTCAGTTTCGACCCCAGCAATGAAGTTTGAATTTGGTTTGACAAGCTCCTATGTTTAAGGCTTAGCCAGCGTGATTCGGTGGGGCTATCAGCTTAAGAACAGCAAAAAAGATTCCATGAGGGGTTTCATGAATTGAGAAGTATTTGGCTCAGACCTGAGTAAATATTCTTTTTCCCGAGATTTTATCTTTGCGCTGAGCTGTTTTGATCTGCAGGAAGAGGTATTGACCTCCCTCTCAATTCAAAAATCGTTTAAAGGGTACAGCTAGCACTATTAGTTATCAGAGAGATGTCACATATTGTACATTGAAGAAAAGGTTGGAGGTGGTAACTTTATCTTGCCGCCTCAAGGTAGCTCAGAAGTACTTGGCCTGGAATTTGGACCATGGTCTTCGCCGTTTATTGACACTATTTCGAATAAACTTGCTTCAGTTAAATGAGCTAAAGGCAAACTGGTCCTATTCTGAGAAAACGGGGAAAGATTGTAACACGTGTATCTCGGGGATCCAGAAGCTTAATCATGTTTTGTTTGTTTGTCCTGCATTGTTACTTCAGCGTCGCCGCCTTTTGCGGTCAATGTTTTTAAAGAACAATATTAAATCTGTAGAGGCAGCAAGAGTTTCTCCTTCATCCAAAAAATGAAGTAATTTGTATAATTGTTTTAAACCTTTTTAAAGGCTTTATGAATCTTTATTAATCTGGATTTAGGATTGCTGTTGTGGTGGGATGAGAACTTTTTTAGCTGCTCATAATGGAGTACTTTGCACATAAGTTTAATATTTCAGGGCTTTATGAACTTATCCAATCCATATTCATGTGGCTGCTACAGAAATGATATCATGTGTACAAATGTTTATTACGTCTTATGTTTATACTTCTATTTCTTTTAACGTAATCTTATAGCCTGCTATTTATTGTATTGTCTTCATTTTATGTGGACCTCTTTTGAGCTCAAAATCATAAAAGAATTGAATTGAGATCACTTTGGGGAAAAGAGCAAAAGACTCTTCTCAAATAGCACAGCATTGTGGTATTTTTTTCCAGGTTCTTATGGTAGGAAAGAAAGACTGGGGCTTGTAGGTCGATATTGGATCTTGATAAATTAAATGTGTATCTGAGAAACAATCTGTTCATGGCATATGCAGCTGTAGTTACACATGTTAGGCATACTCCTGCCATCTAGTGTTGGTCCTGGATGTGTGCAAGTTGTTTTTCTTCAAAGAAGTATTTAGTCCTGACGCAGTGTGACTCCTTCTCTTGCTGGTAATTGGCTTCATTGTTCTCTTTCTGCAGTCTGATTCGGATGTGTGCTTCCATGCTCCGGGTCGACACCATTGCGATGCTCTCTTCGGTCTACACGGATACCTCCCCTCAGTCGGTATTGTGCTTCGATCGCTTAACTCTTACTATTCGTCTTAGGTCGACGATTGTTACTTCGCTCGAGCAGGTTTCAAATCGACTGCCAGCCTGCGTGTGCCTTGCCCTTCGGGGGCCTACCGTCGCTGTGGCTCACCACCATGCCTCGACGGTGATGGAACAAACACCATTCGGATACTGTCCTTGCTGCCATACGAAATATCCTCGAAGTGACCTCCATCAGGTCTGTAATTTGTGCCTCACACCTGAGCACAATGAGGCTGCCTGCAACACCTGCCACTTGTTCTGTTCCAAGAAGACCCTCCATAACCGTTGAGCTCACCAACTTGAGATGTCGCGAAGGAGCGGCAATCACACCCCAAACTTTTTCGGTCCCAAGCCTATTGAGGGGAGAATATCATCCACAACCCTCGGCTGCAGATGAAGAAGCTTTCTCTCCCAAGGAAAGCTCTGGCTCTGAATTGGAAATCAAAGATCTTCTGCTAGCACAGCACCCCCTCCCTCTAGACACCGCTCTCAAGCTGAGAAGCCCAAGGGCACACAGCCACTCTGGCACACCAGGGTTGGGCCTTCAGACTGCCACTGCCTTTGGGCCATGATCGGTACCCACAAACTACTTCGGACTTGGTGCAGAAGAAGCCCTCGAATCCGGCTGCTTCGGCACCGTCTACATCTGCCTCAGAGCTGACCAGACTCTAAGGGCTGAGACTTTTGGCATCGACAAGCAAATCTGACATCGGTGCTGGCACTGTCGTGCCGATCCTCCACAAGCTGCAAGAGGAGATTGACGCAAGACAAACACCTGGTCATTCATCCCATACAGGCTTGATACTTGCCCACCCTCCGGGGTCTACTGCTGCTCCTGCTTCTAAGCTCCAGCTGTCCTTCAAGAAAGCTTTGGACGTTACAGTTCCTACAAAGCAGCGCAATAATGCGGATAGGGCGACCAGCCCTTTACCCCACTCTCAACAAACCCCTCACACTGTTCCTCAGCCTTCACCTACTTCTCCAGGGGCTTGATATCACACCCAGGGGTCTCCTCACTTTGGCAGGCATGGGGAAGGGGATGATACATATGACATCCCGCCACAAGGTGACCCATGGGACTTCTACGATGTAGACCCATCTGGGGACACAGACCCTACCCTGTACCCTGCCTGTCCCTTCCCTTCGGACGATTCTACGTCCTATCAGGAGCTTGTTGGTAGAGCTGCCCTGTTCCACAAGGTGGACCTGCATACTGAGCCCTTAGAGGAGGAATTCCTCTTTGAAACCCTCTCTCCTACTTAATACCTCCTCATACTTAACGGCATGCTACATCACACGCCTGACATCATTAAGGATCCAGTCTGAGCCAGGGTCATAAGAGCCAGGGTAGATAAAAGTTCATAAAGCTTCCCCTACTGTCTCTATTTATATTTGATGCCAACTCCCACATAACTTCTAGTAGTCACTACTGTTTGTAAAAGGGCCAGCTCCCAGGCTAGTGGGGATGCCCCACTCCCTGAAAAAGATAGCAAGTGCATAGATGCCGCAGGGAAATGGGTAGTTCCACAATCCCCCAACCAATGGCACATTGCTAGCTAATTCATTGGCCTTTTCTCACGCTATGACTTTGCCCACAGACAAAACAGAGGAGCTCCTCCAATACCTCCTGGAGGAACACAGGAAGAGGGGACATGAGATAGTCTCAAGCAGATATCTAAAACTACCACTGCTGCCAGGGATGTTAACTCTAGTGTTCTTTTACGCAGACACACCTGGCTCCGTATCTCCGGCTTCAAACCGGAGGTTCAGCAGCACCTGCTGAACATGCCCTTTGATGGCCAGCACCTCTTTGGCCAACAAGTAGCCGCGATGTTAGAAAAAATTAAAAAGAGTATAAACAGCTAAAGCAATAGGAGCGCTTCAGACACCTGATCCTTTTGCCGCACCCCATATTGCAGAGGCTCAAAGACCACCTACCCTTAAGCCTCAACATCTTACCAGCGCACCCAGGGACAGCAATCCACTCCCAGGGGGTACTTTAGAGGGCCCTACAGGGGCAAAAATTTCAAAGGCAGAAGGAAAGGTGGCTGTCCCAAGGAGCTGCAACTGCCACCAAACCCTGACTTGCCCAATCTCCCCCTATCCCCCCTCCAAACTACACAATACCAGTCAGGGGCCGCCTTCAATGATTTGTTTTCCACATGGCAGTCCATCACTTCAGACCAGTGGATATTGGATATTATACGACTGTTATTGCCTAGAGCCCACTTTCATGCCTCCCACCATTCTACCTCGCAAACACAAACTCTTTCCAGAACACCTACAACTTCTCAAACAAGAAGGCCAAGAGGCTAGGGCCATAGACCCCACCCTCTACCATCAGCAGGGTATGGGAGTGTACTCCCTGTACATCATAATACCCCAAAACGACGGGGCCCCAATATTTATTCTGGACCTCAGACTACTATACAAATATATCCTGTCAGAACACTTTCATAGGGTCACACTCCAGGATGTTATTCTGCTTCTCCAGCAGGGCGAATTCATGACCGCCCTCGACCTGAAGGATGCTTATTTCAACATACTAATGCATACAACCCAACGCCGATATCTCAGGTTTGTGGTCAACGGAAAGCATTACCAATTCAAAGAACTCCCATTCAGGATTACTACTGCACCTCAGGTCTTAACCACGTGCTTTGCAGTGGTGGCCGCACACCTGCGCAGACAGGGCATCCACGTCTTCCCTTATCTGGACGACTGGCTGATCAAGAGTGCCACCTTTGTCGCAAGCACACACAAGTAGCCTGCTTCCCAGGTTAGGTTTACCATCAATGCTACAACATCCCACCTCCACCCCAAGATCCAACCCTACTTGGGGGCCATTCTCAACAAAGAGGTAGGATTGGCCTATCCAAGCCATGCTCGGATTCAGTCTTTTCAAGCAATTCTCCCTGTTTTCCAGCCACGTCAACAAGTCACAGTCAGAACAGACATGCGACTACTGGGCATGATGGCCTTCTGCATTGCCAAAGTACCTCATGCCAGGTTACACATGCATCTGTTGCAAGAATGCCTAGCACATCAGTGGTCTCATGCAGAGGGTCATTGGGATGATCTAGTGTTGATCGGCTGCCGCACTTGTCGCTCTCTGCATTGGTGGAACACCAACAACCTGTTGCGGGGGGGGGGGGCTTTCCTTGACCCTGTTCTACAGAGGACTGTCACAGCGGACAACTCCCTTATGGGATGGGGCGCCATCCACAGGATCTGACAGTTCATGGTTGATGGGAGCCCACATATCAGGGTCTCCATATCAACTACTTGAAACTTCTATTCATCCGTCTAGCGTTGAAGACTTTCCTATCTCACCTAATATAACAGTCATGTATAACCTAGCAAAACCAAAGGGGATGATGGACGGAGTGTTGAACATTGCAAGCACTCACCCCCAGTCAACTGATCTGGGTTTAATCCATCATCATTCTTTAGTTCACTCCGCCACCCCAGTTCAGACATGGCCATATGCAAATCAGTCTGACCCTGTGCCTCATGGGAACAGTCCAGCCCGAACTGCCAAGCCATGTCTTCCCTGGACCGGAAACAAGCATTCTGGGACCGGTTTCTGGCTTACAGCCGTCATCAGCCAGGCTATCTTGAATCCAGTGGCAAAGTGAGCAAGGGACCCACGTCTGGGCATACCCTGCCAACTTAGGGCGAACATAGCAAAACCAAAGGGGATGATGGACGGAGTGTTGAACATTGCAAGCACTCACCCCCAGTCAACTGATCTGGGTTTAATCCATCATCATTCTTTAGCTCACTCCGCCACCCCAGTTCAGACATGGCCATATGCAAATCAGTCTGACCCTGTGCCTCATGTATAACTTTCAGAAAAAAGGGGGCACACGCTCTCCACAACTCGCACAGTTATCCCAGAACATTTGGCGGTGGGCTCTCCATCACAAAATTCATTTGCTGACCAGTTATCTTCCAGGGATGGAAAATGACTTTGCCGACCTCCTCATCAGGATGCGGCAACAAGTCCATGAGTGGGAACTCCACCCACAAGTCCTCCACTACTTCTGCAGGTGGGGCTTTCCACAAATAGACTTGGTTGCAACCGCAGAAAAAAAACAAATGCACTAACTTCTCCTCCAGGTTCCCAAAGTCCATGGGCAATGCCCTATGGATGAACTGGTCAGGGATATTTGCCTACGCTTTTCTGCCTCCCTCTCCTTCAGTTTGTGATACAGAGGCTTTGACGGATATCCCTCACACTCATCTTGGTAGCTCCCACATGGGCTTGTCATCCATGGTTCACAACTCTGCTCGACCACTCCCTGGTTCTGCAGAAGAGGCTCCCCAACAGGCTGACCCTTCTCACGCAAAACCATGAGCCCCCAGATCCTGAGTTGCTCAACCTTGCGATCTGGCTCCTGAGATCAAAGAATTTGGATACCTCAACCTTCCTTTAAAGAAGCGTGCAGACCTACCACCCAGGCCTTCTATGCAGCAAAGTGGAAAATATGTGTGTGCAAGTGTCACTGAAAAAGCATCCTTTTGAAGCCATAGTGCAGGACATTGTTTGTTACCTACTATATCTGCAGGTTTCTGATCTAGCCTTCACCTCCATACGTCTACACTTTGCTGCTGTGGCTGTCTACCTTCAGAATAAACAAAACATCTCTCTCTTCAGGATTCCATTCATTAAAGCTTTCATGGGGGGTCTCAAGGGGGTCATTCCTCCTCTGGTTTCCCTGGCATGCAATCTCAACATTATACTTACAAGACTCATGGGTCCTCCATATGAGCCCCTCCACTCCTGCCCCCTGCAACTCCTCTCTTGGAAGGTGGCATTCCTTATTGCTATCACTTCACTAAGGCTTGTCAATGAGCTACAGGTATTAACCCTGGAAGAACCCTTCTTCCAAGTCCCTAGTACCAATCCCAAATTCCTCCCCAAGGTGGTTTCACCCTTTCACCTTAACCAATCTATTGAACTTCCTGTGTTTTTCCCACAACTTGATTCTATTGCAGAATGGGCTCTCCATATTTTGGACGTAAAGCAAGCCCTTATGTACCACATTGACAGAACTAAACCATTTAAAGATACACAACTCCTCTCTGTTGATTTCTCCAAACCCACCAAAGGGAAGGCTCTATCCAAGTCAGGCAATTCTAGATGGATTGATAAATGCATCCAGACATGCAAAAAGCTAAAAGGATTCTACCCACTCTTCCTAGAACCTACTTCACTTGGAAGAAAGGAGCCTCTATGGCCTTCCAGAAGAACATACCAATAGCTGACATATGCAAAGCAGTTACTTGGTTCACACCACACACTTTCGCAGAGCATTAATGTGTGGATGTACTAGCATGTCAACAAGCTAATGTTGGTCAGGCAGTACTCCATACACTTTCAATCTACAACAACATCCATGGACTAACCACCGCTTTTTGGGAGGACTGATTTACAGTTTATGGACAGCATGTGTATCTATCTACAGCCACACACAGAAGATGTTACCCTATAAGCATCTGTTTGTGGCATGTAGTGCTGTAGATAAACATGCGCCCACCCTCCTCCCTGGACGTCTGTGACTGTTGCAGTCTTTGCATGGACATCTCTCTATACTTCGCTTTGCATTCCATCCTCACCCCGTGAGGGAAAATAATCTAAAAATGGGGCCGATTACCATGCACGTTACCAGCAAGAAGAGAAGCTGCACTGCCTCATAAGACTTCTTCGAAGAGAAACAACTTTCACACATCTGGGCCCAACACTAGATGGCAAGAGTATGCACAGCATGTGAATCAACAGCATTACATGCCACAAACAAATACTTACAGGGTAACATTTTACACAAGACCACTTAACAGGTACTTAAGCTCCTAGTCGATAGGGAGTATTTGTGTGGACCTACAGGATGCATATTTTCACATTATTATAAACTCAAACAGTCAAATTTTCCTCTGATTTTAAGTGGCCAGTTGCCATTATCAATCCAAGGGTTTTCCATTTTGCCTCAAATTCGGTTCAAAAGATTTCACAATATGTTTGTCCCTGTAGCAGTTTTCCTCTGACAACACTTTTCCTACACTTAGAGACTGGCATGTCAAGGGATTGTTCTTTAACGGCCACCAGAGCTTCCACAGTGTCATGTATCAAGAGTTTCAGTTTACATTTTCGAGTCTATATAATTATTCATTAAGCTCGATTGATTACTCAGTAATTATTTATGGGATCAGTTTTATTTTATATAACCTTAAGTTGAAAATAATACCCCAGTAAAAACTTTGTTTTAATGCAATATTTTTATTTGCATTAACCAGTATATGGAAGTGGTAAGTAAATAAAAATATATATATATATATATATATATATATATATATATATATATATATATATATATATATATATGAACACCAAATCCGATTCCTCACATATAAACCGGACACCGACACGGGGAGATTTCAGGAATTTAAAAGTCTTTATTCCTCCATTACGCTGCGACGCGTTTCGGCATTCACTGCCTTGATCACACAGTGATCACTTCCTGTTTTACGTGCATAAATTAAAATTCAGCAGAGTGCCCCGATCACATGACCGGCAAGTTTTCATGAAGCAGGAAAACAGACTGTCATATAGGTACATTTTGCCAAGTTTCTGTCACTTAGTTTAAAAAATTTTTACACATTCCCTTAATGTACTCCATAATTTTTAGACAGTATCTCCAATTCATTCCATTCAAGGCTACATATTTTAAGATACTTGAATACAATTATCCATCTGAGTATACATATTACCATTGTAAAACACCATTGGAATTCAATAAAGTGCAAGTGCAAAACAATCATTAATATTCACTTTCTAAAACTATCACTAAACTTACATTCTTTAGCATGAATTAAATTAATAAATACATATATAAATAAATACATACATATATATTCATACATATATATATATATATATATATATATCACACACATAATGGGCCAGTGCCCCATATTAATCTTCACAAATGGGTCATTTTCTATAATCTTTTGTGCACCATAATAGGTGTAACAATTAACACGCCCATTGCATTTCCATTTAAACATCATAAATCGTCATGCAACACAATATTCAATAAAATAGTAAAGATCAAAAATTATCTAAAAAACCCAATGTGTGACTGCTCCATACTCTGATGATCCCAAAAAAATCATGGTTATGAATATGACATATCCACTTATCAAATGTTTGACCCCCCAAAAAAAGGGGGGGAGGGGAGTTATTGGTCTTATCTCCATATATACTGAATACGCAAAAATTTAGGGAAGATATTTTGTGGGATTTTCTTTAGATTTCCTTTAGGGTTGAACTTTGCCTTAATCTGGGACGAGAAATTATTGTAGTTGTGTAAATTCTAATCCACTAGTGCAAACATATCCACATTAGCCAAATTGGTGCAAAATACCGCATTAAAGTGCTAGTGCAAAAAGATTTTTGTTTGTTAATATTTTTATCAATATTAGCAGTTCAATTGCAAATGCAATTTCCTGTTATGTTGTCATATTAACAAAGTGCACAATAGCTTTCTAATTTAAAGTGCAAATGCATTACAGTACTTATTTATTTAAAAAAAACAATTGCTTATTTTTGGCTGATACGTGAAATAGACACAACACTCATCCAAACTGATCTACCTAATTTACCCAAAATCTAATCTAAAGAGATAGTAATTCCAACTATACCACATCAATTAATATTTCACATTCAATCAGTTTCTTATGTCATTACATAATGATTCTCAAGCATAAATTATCCTTAAGGAATTGATTTTTCTGCATCTGAAACACACCATCTGACTCTGCGTTACAAAATTAAAATTTGGAGAGACAACCTACTGGATTAACATAAATGGACATGCAGATCTTCTTCAATGTTTAATCCATTCGGCATCTTTGTATTGAATAACATGATGTATTTGGACTCTAATTGGCGAAGTTTACCCTCTCTATCCCCTCCTCTTTTCAGTTTGGGTACTTGATCAATAGCGAAATAGGATAACTCGTCCAAATTTCCTTTATGTATTTCATTTAAATGTCTGGCCACCACATAGTTCTTATCATTATTCTTAACAGCCCGCAGATGCTGAAGAATGCGAACATGAACCATATGAATGGTGCTGCCTATGTACAGCTTAGGGCATGTACATTGCAGAATATAGACAACGTAATCACTTCTGCAGTTCAAAAATTGTCTAATTTTCCATGGACTATGCATAAGTGGAGATATCACTTGCTTTTCATTGCGTCCAATGTTACACGCCTTACATTTCAGACATCTATGGAAGCCCGGTACACTCTGCAACCAACCAGATTTTTTGTTTACTTCAGGATTATTGACTACTAATTCTGCCCTCATGGATTTGGCTCTATTGAAAGTGATCATGGGTTTGTGAGATACCATTTCACTCAATATTGGATCCCGTTGAATTAGGTGCCAGTGCCTACACAGACTATCTCTCACTTTAGTCTGGTAGGCACTGTATCCTGTAATCATTCTTATCTGACTCCCTGCACCAGATTTCTTCATTAAGGCCTTCTCACAGTCTGGTTTTAGTAAAGTGCCTCTATCCACAGCAGACACTCTACTTCTAACTTGCTCTAGGATACTGGGATTATATCCTCTCTCCACAAATCTCTCTGTGAGGGAATCTTGAGCTTCCGCCAGGGCCTGATCTTTACTACAATTCCGTTTCATCCTCAAATGCTCCGCATAGGGGATACTCATTTTGAGCCTATGAGGATGAAAACTTCCCGCATGTAGGATTGTGTTCCCTGCTGTTGGCTTCCTGAAAGTTCTAGTTTGTATCAAGCCATCCTCTACATATACCTCCAAATCTAAAAATGTCACTAGATTTTTACTGATTTTATCTGTAAATCCTAAATTTAACTCATTGATGTTTATATCATGCACAAACTTCTTTGCTGTTTCCATGGACCCATCCCAGATCACAAATAGGTCATCTATAAAACGGGTCCATGTCACAATGTTGTTATTCCATTCGTCGGCAAACTGAACCTTGAGCACCTGCTCCTCCCACCAGCCCATATGCAAATTAGCATAGCTGGGGGCGAAGCAGGTGCCCATTGCCGTACCTTGAAGCTGTCTATATGTCTCACCTCCAAACATAAAATGATTATTGGTCAGACATAACCTACACATTTCCATCAGCATTCCAGTATGTTTCGGGGTGATCCGTCAAGCTGGGGCCGAGAAAAAAGGGAGGTCCCAAACCGCGTTTCCCCATGTTAAGTCTATGGGGATTTTTCATTTTTTGAACAAGACTACAGCCCGAACTGCTGAACGGAATTACACCAAATTTGGCAGAAAGCTAGATGTTGGTCCAGAAAGCATGCTTTTTGTGATTTGGTGTAAATCCATTCAATAGTTTTTGTGATATTTATAAATATAGATATCTGGGGACGTAGGTCCTTGCAGTGAACTTGCAAATCCTACTAAAATTTGATTGGCTGTCAACACTTCAACAAGGAAGTGTTGGCAGCCAACTTGGGACTCGGCTTAAAGCGAGTCCCAGAAAAAAAGTTTTAAAAAAAGAAAAGGGGCAGGTTAGGAATTCCTTGATCCCCAGAAATGGTGGGGAGGTTCCTGAGGGACTCTGCCGGGGGTAAAAAGCATTTTTTTTTATTTTGCCACGGGTGGATTCGTGAATCTGCGACAAAATGTTAAAAAAAAGTGTGGGCTCTGGCACTTGCTTTAAAATAATCCCCGGGTGGGCCAGGTCCAGGGGGCATATGGTAAATTTAGGAAGGGGGTGCACTGGCCCTCCCCCCACATAGGGCATATCAAAGCCCCGGGGACTGTCACCTCCTCGGGGCTCTTTTCATTATGCATGCAGGTGGACCCACTGGACCCGCCACCTCCCTGGGGCACAATTGCAATAACTAAGGGTGTTCGTTGCGGAGCCCCAGCCCCGGGGACCACCACCTCCCCAGGGCAAATGTGAACAAAGGTTAGGAGCCCTACATGGCCCTGGGAACCGCCACCCCCCAGGGCTGGCTCCAACAATGTCCCGGGGTGCCCATAGCAAACAGTGCGCTCCGCTTTGAGGTCAAAGTGGAGCACTTTGCTTTTACACACAGGAAGCTGCATGTCAGCAGCTCCGTGTGTGTAAAAGCAATGCTGGCTTTCGCAGGAGGCGGGGAGCCGGTAGGGACGGGGGACCCCTTCAGGCTCCCCCTGCGGTCCCCAAGAAAGTGGCCATGTCCCGGAGGATGGGGTCCCCGGGGCAAAAAATGGCCCGGGAGGAAGGCCACTCAGCCCCTCTCCCTTTAAAGAAAATAAAAAAATTTAAAAAGAGAAGAGATCTGGCCCCCGGGGGATCGGGTCCCCGGGGCCGAAATCTGCCTGGGGGGGGTCGAGAAAAAGAAAAAACATAAATAAATAAATATGAAGGCGTAATGGCTGACTTTCAAATGGAGTAATAAAGAAATTGTGCTGCACTTATCTGGTGGGGGGGGAGGGGAGAGAGAGAGAAAAAGAAAAAAATGCCGGGGGATGGGGTGCCCCGGAGGGACCGCTCAGCCCCCCTCCCCGTTTTTTAATTAAAAATATTAAACAAGGGTCAGGCCCCGGCGGCTGGGGTCCCCGGGGCCCAAAATGGTTCAGGGAAGGGGGGCCATGCGGCCCCCTTCCTAACAAAGAAAAAATAAAAAGCCAGCAACCCACCGGAGTCCCTGCCTCCTTTCTCCACTACTCTGCAAACACGCCTCCTGGTTGCAGAGTGGTGGAGAAAGGGGGCGTGGCCTCTGACGACCACTCAGCAATCTACCTGTGTGGGTCTTACTGTTGGTAACAGGATTGCTAGTTGGCCTCCAACGCCCCTCAAGAGCCAAGGGGACTTTATCCCCCAACTAGTAGTGCACCAGGAGGCGCGTTTGCAGAGTGGTGGAGAAAGAGGGCGTAGCCACCAAAAACCTCTTAGCAAACCCACTGTGTGGGATTTGCTGGAGGTAACAGGAGGGGTAGTTGGCCCCCAAGGACCCTCAATAGCCAAGGGGACTTCATCCATGCCCCCTTTCTCCACCACTCTGCAAACGCGGCTCGTGGTGCACTACTGGCTGTAGAAAGAAGTCCACCTTACTCCTGAGGGACCTTGGGGGTAAGAACCCCTCCTGGTACCTCCTGTAAGTCCTACACAGCGGGATTCCTGAGAGCTGGTCTGAGACCCAGCCCCCTTTCTCCACCACTCTGCAAACGTGACTAATAGTTAAAAATCCATAGAAATTCACTGAAAAAAAACAAAGGTTATAGGGACGTTATAGTTCGGAATTAGCATTTAAAAAAACCTTAGAAATTGACTAAAAAAACAAAGGTTACAGGGACGTTATAGTTAGGAAATAGAATGAAAAAAAACTTCAAAATTCACTGAAAAAAACCAAAGGTTACAGAGACGTTATAGTTAGGCTCAGGTTTCACCCGTACAAAACAGAGAAATTCCACAGTTATAGTTAGCTGAACTAACTATAACTCACACCCCTGCAATGCACTGCTTATGACCTGACATTTTACAGCACTAATGACATGGTCAGTGAGGACACTTAAGGATCCACAATGCTCTTGGAACTGAATGCTATTTAAATTGTTGACTGCATTTGTGATTACCCATTGCGGGTTGAGTGTGTCATAATCAGCCGATATGATGAGATGTCATCAATTTCATTGCAGCATCAAAGATGACGGCTTGAATGTGTCATTGTATTTGGACGGTGCAGTCCTCTCACATCGCCCCAACTCTCCAAAAGGAACGCCCCATGGGTACTTAAAAAAGTCTGTGTATCCTCCATGTTCTCTGTGTACCAGCGATTGATAAAGGCATCAAGCCAAAATGCATCTTGCTGAATAAATTAATGAATTGAAACAAGATCGTGCCCGTTATTTCCTCCCCGTGAGACCAAGTTGCAAATATATATATATATATATATATATATATATATATATATATATATAATTCTACAGGTCCGCTCCTTCCGTTCTCCCTCGCCCAAGGTAGCTGGTGTGCCAAAGCCGGTGGAGCACAATGGACATTGAGATTTTACCGTATGCACCAGAATAAGCACACACTCAGGGGACGTAAACACAGGCAGTTGTTTTTAATCCAGTTACGCGTTTCGACCGCAAAGCAGTCTTGATCACACACCTGAGGCAGGGTGGATCACATATTTCATACAAAGTTTACACATAAACAAAGGACTAAGAAACAAAAGATAGTTGTTCCGAAACGTAATCATGGCATCCATTTTGAAATGGTAAGATACTGTTTGTGAAAGTAGCAGCAAAACGGGCTAATGCTTAACCCTTTCGCTGCTAGGCCTTTTCACCCCCTGTGCTAAGCCTTTTTGGGCTATTTGGGGTAGTTTGTGCTTAGGCCCCTGTAACTTTTTGACCACATAAGGTATCCACGCCAAATTTGTGTCCTTTTCTTCCAACATCATGGGGATTTTAAAGGTACCCAGGGTTTGTTGATTCCCCTGGAGGGGACCCAGAAATTTGCCAAAATACAGCTAAATGCACAAGTTACTAACTTGTGTAACGATATATCTGTAAGAGACAGTAGTTAGTGACAGATTTCTTACCTTAGAATATCCCCAGGCGTCAGGCTGGATCCGGAAAGTTTTTGCGTAGGAGTACCCTTGTGCGTCGGTAGACGGTGTCGTGCGGCTCCGCGTCCGTCGTCGGCGTCGTGATCGCCGGGATGACGTCGCGGGCAGTACTTAGACGCCGCCCCTGCGCGCTGACGTCAGTTCTGTACACGACTTTCCGCGCCAGGAACGCAGAGCCATGCAAGAAGCTGACATAGGTGTCTGAAAAATACTAGGGCCCTGAAAGGGATGTCCTTAACCCTAGAAATCAGTTCGCAGAACGGGGAGGATGGGTGGGGCGGTAAGGAATCTGTCACTAACTACTGTCTCTTACAGATATATCGTTACACAAGTTAGTAACTTGTGCATCTGAAAGAGACACGTTAGTGACAGATTCCTTACCTTAGAATAGATACCCCAGCAATACCAACCCCGGTGGTGGGTCTGCGAACAAAGATCAGACAAGGACGTCCCGGAGGACAGAACGGCCAAAGAAGCCGTCCCTCCGGACCTGACTGTCAAGGCAGTAATGCTTTGTAAACGTGTGCAGCGAGGCCCACGTAGCTGCCTGACAGATATCCTGCAGCGGAACACCGCGGTCCAAAGCCGTGGTAGCAGCCGTTGCCCTGGTGGAATGGGCACGCAGCCCAACAGGAGGCTCCTTCTTAGCCAAAGAATAGCAGGCTTTGATACACAAGGTTACCCAGCAGGAGATGGTTCTCTTGTGCACCGCCCGACCTTTTTTGGCGCCCACGTAGCCAACAAAGAGCTGGTCATCCACCCGGAAGTGTCGGGTGCGGTTGATATAAAAGGAAAGCGCACGTTTTGGGTCCAGACGGTGGAGCCTCTCTTCCTCTCTGGAAGGATGCGGAGGCGGAAAGAAGGTGGGCAAAGTGATGGTCTGCCCAATGTGGAAGGCAGTAACCACCTTTGGCAAGAAGGACGGACGCGTCCGAAGAACAACCTTGTCTGGATGGACAGACAGAAAGGGAGGTTTGTATGATAGAGCCTGGAGCTCACTCACCCGCCGAGCGGAGGTGATGGCCACCAGAAAGGCTGTCTTCAGAGTAAGAAGACGAAGAGGACAGTTATGTAGAGGCTCAAAGGGAGCAGACATAAGAAAGGTAAGAACCAAGTTCAAGTCCCACTGAGGCATCACAAACGGAACAGGAGGGAAGAGGTGTGTAATGCCTTTAAGGAATCTGTTAACAACAGGGGACTTGAGAAGGGAGGGCTGATCAGGAAGCCTGAGGAAGGCCGAAATGGCAGAAAGATAGCCTTTGATGGTACCCAGGGCAGAACCCTGTTGGGCCAGTGAAAGAAGGAACAGAAGAACCTCAGAAAGAGGGGCAGAGAGGGGATTCACAGCCTTTGCTGTGCACCATGCCACAAACTTGTTCCACCTGCAGGCGTATACCACCTTAGTGGAGGGACGCCTGACTGCCAGAATCACATCACAAACTTCGGGAGGCAAGTCGAAAGGAATCAACTGCCGCCGCTCAATCTCCACGCAAGCAGGTGGAGGCTGGACAGGTTCGGGTGGAGGACCGTCCCCTGCTGCTGCGACAGAAGATCCTCCCGAAGAGGCAGACGGATCGGGGGATCGACGCTCATACTGAGTAGCTCGGGATACCAAACTCTTCGAGCCCAGTCCGGAGCCACAAGGATGACTTGGGCCCGGTCGCGCCGAATCTTCTTCAACACTCTGGGTAGAAGTGGTATAGGCGGAAAGGCGTACAACAGACCGCAACTCCACTCGCGACGAAAAGCGTCGCCGAGCGAGTGTCGCCTTGGAAATTCCAACGCGCAGAACTGATGACATTGCGCGTTCTCTTCGGTGGCGAATAGATCTAACCAAGGCTCTCCCCACTGCAGAAAGAGACCTTGCGCCACTTCCGAGTGAAGACGCCATTCGTGATCCATCATGCACCTGCGGCTGAGTTCGTCCGCCCTGGCGTTCAGGGAACCTGCCAGGTGTTGAACCATCAGGAACATGCCCTGATGTTCCAGCCATGTCCAGAGGCGCAGAGCCTCCTGACAGAGGGTCCACGACCCCATCCCGCCTTGTTTGTTGCAGTACCACATGGCGGTGGTGTTGTCTGTGAACACCTGCACTACCTTCCCTTTGAAAGAGGGAAGGAATGCCTTGAGTGCAAGTCGGATCGCCCGGAGCTCCAGAAGGTTGATATGGAGCCGGGACTCTGCCGGAGACCAGAGGCCTCTGATCTCCGCCTCTCCCATGTGACCGCCCCATCCCAGAAGGGACGCGTCTGTCACAACTGTGTGCTCTGGCTGGGGAAGGGAGAGGGATCTGCCCATGACCCATTGCCGGTTCGAGAGCCACCACTGCAACTGTTTTGCAGCCCCCTCCGAGATCTGGACGTGATCGGACAGGTTGCCCTGGTGCTGCGCCCACTGGAACTTCAGGTCCCACTGCAGAGCCCGCATATGCCATCTGGCATGATTGACCAGCAGGATGCAGGAGGCCATGAGGCCATGAGGCCCAGCAGCCTCAGGGTCATCCGTACCGAAACCCAGGATAAAGGCTGAAAGATTGGAATCATAGCCTGAATATCCCGGACTCGGCGTTCGGGAGGATAGGCCCGAAACTGCGTCATGTCCAGAACTGCTCCGATGAAAAGGAGCTGTGGAGAAGGAATCAGATGCGACTTCGGCACATTGATGGAGAACCCCAGCGAGTGCAGGAGTCCGGCCGTAGTCTGGAGGTGGGAGACGACTGCCTGGGACGAGCCCGCCTTCAGCAGCCAGTCGTCGAGGTAGGGGAATACTGGAACCCCTGCCCGGCGCAGATGAGCTGCGACCACCGCCATCACTTTCGTGAACACCCGAGGGGCACTTGTAAGGCCAAAGGGAGCACGGTGAACTGAAAATGCTCGAGGCCTACCGTGAACCGTAGGTAACGCCGGTGGGCCGGCAGGACGGGGATGGGGAAATAAGCGTCCTGCAAGTCCAACGCTACCAACCAGTCTCCAGGGTCGAGGGCAGTCAAGACCTGAGCTAGGGGGAGCATCTTGAACTTCTCCTTCCGGAGGAAGCGATTGACGTTCCGGAGGTCCAAGATAGGACGCATGTCCTCCTTGTCCTTTTTGGGCACCAGAAAGTAGTGGGAGTAGCAACCACGTCCTACTTCTGGGGTCGGAACATGCTCGATGGCCCTCTTGGCCAAGAGGGCCGTGACTTCCTTCTGCAGAAGCACCAAGTGATCCCCTGACATGCGGTGGAATTGAGGTGGCATGGCTGGGGGGGGTGGTCTCGAAGGGGAGGGGGTAGCCCCTTAGGACAATGTCCAAGACCCACCTGTCCGAGGTGATGGGACGCCAGTGGTGAAGGTGATGGCGGACCCTGCCCCCTACTGGCGTGCTGTGCACCTGAAAGGAGGGACTAGGAGGGCTTGGAGGCCGCGGACGGGTTGGAGGTGGTGGCCTGACCCGCACGCTGGTTGCCCGAACCGCCACGGCGGTATCCACGTCCTCGGCCACGCGAAGACGCTTGCTGCGCGGGCCGGTGGCTGGGCAGCTGACGTGACTGGGCGCCCTTTCCGTGGCCACGAAAGGGGCGAAAAGCAGAGGTTAGCGGGGGGCGTACAACAGAAAGGCCCAGGGACTTGGCAGTAGCCCGTGAGTCCTTAAAACGCTCCAGCGCATGGTCTGCCTTTGAACCAAAAAGACCGACTCCATCAAAGGGCATGTCCATGAGTGTATTCTGGACATCACCCGAGAAACCAGTTGTTCTCAGCCAGGCGTGGCGACGTAGCGCCACCGTCGTCGCAAGCGATCTGCCCAGCGAGTCGGCGGTATCAAGGCCACAACGTATGGTGTATTTAGCCGCATCTCGCCCTTCCGCAATGGCGCGGGTAAGCAGTGTCTGGACCTCCTCAGAACACTGCGGCAAAACAGCCGCCACCGAATCCCACAGGGAGTGGGTATATCGGCCCAAAAGGCAAGCGGTGTTGACGGACCGCAAGCCAGCACTAGAGGAAGAAAAAGCCTTCTTCCCAAATTGGTGCAGGCGTTTGGATTCCCTATCCGGAGGGACGGTAGGGAAGGCGGTTTGGGAGGCAGAGGCTTGGACAACCAAGCTCTCGGGGTGGGATGTTGGGAGAGAAACAAGGGGTCGGCCGGAGCAGGGCGATGGCGTCGGGCCACGTTCCTATCCACAGGAGCCCCTGTGGTGGGCTTGGAGCAGGCACCCAAAAGAACGTCAGTGAGTGCATCATTAAACGGCAGCACAGTCTCCGAGGAGGAAGCCGCCGGCTGAAGCACTTCCGTCAGGAGATTAGTCCTGACAGCCACAGTAGGCAATTGGAGATGTAAGTCTCCAGCTGCTCTACGCAACACCGTTGCAAAATTAGCTCCCTCCTCCGTAGCCACGGGAGGAGACAGCATGCCAGTGTCAGGGGAGGTGTCTAGACCACTGGCATCCCCAAGTTCCTCAGCCCAGTCCGGATCATACTCACACTGTTGTGTGAGAGGGTCCTCAGACCCCTCCCAGCTCTCTTGGTCCTCCTCAGGTTCAAAATATGGAGGAGGAGGGACATTTGGGATCCAAGGTCTCATCGGCGCCGGAGCCGGCGTCGAGCGACGTCGGTCCGGCTCCATGTCCGGAGCCGGAGAGAGCCGGGGACCGACGCCGTCCGGAGCCCCGGACGGCGTCAGGAACGGCACCGGGGACATCGGCGTCGGCGGAGGCGTGGTTAGGTCAACCGGCGTCGATGGGGGTTGCGGTACCACCGGAGCCAAGATCGAGGCCGGAGCCGAGGCCGGGATGAAGGCTGGTGGGACAGGCGGCGCCGGGACCGGAGTCGACGGCGACGCCGGAGCAACCCCATCAGGGCCCGCGGGGCCCGAAGGCGCACCGGAGGGACCTTGAGGCCTGAAGAGGCGGGCCATGGCCGACAGGAATTCCTGTATTTCGGCCGGAGTCGCCCCCGAACCCGGAAAGGACGGGTAATGCGGGGGCGGCTCCATAGGCATGTCCTGGGCCGCGGGGACGGTGCCGACTGCGGCCTCAGCCGAGTCGCGAGACCGGCGAGGCAAAGTCTTAGAGCGATGACGCTTCTTAGACTTTTTGTGCTTCGACTTACCCGAGGAGCGCGAAGACTTGGACTCCGACGACCGGCGGGGACTCCGCGACCGGCCCCTCGACCTCTCCCGGGACCGGGGCTTGGTGCGGCGCGGAGCCGACTGCCGGACCTCGAGTAGCTTTCGAGACCGCTCTCGCATAGCCTTCGGGTGGAGTTTCCGGCAGTCAGGGCACGACTTCGTGTCGTGGTCTCGGCCGAGACAGAAGAGACACTCCAGATGCGGGTCTGTGATCGACATCATGCGACCACAGGCGTCGCATGGCTTGAAGCCGGGCATCCCTACGACACCTACGAGTCGTGAAGACTCGATAAAGAAACAGTGAAAAATTCACAAAAAAGTTAGTCAAAAATTGACTAGGGCACTGCTCTTCCCGGATCTGCGCTTACTGGCGCGGAAAAAGAAGAACTGACGTCAGCGCGCAGGGGCGGCGTCTAAGTACTGCCCGCGACGTCATCCCGGCGATCACGACGCCGACGACGGACGCGGAGCCGCACGACGCCGCCTACCGACGCGCAAGGGTACTGCTACGCAAAAACTTTCCGGATCCAGCCTGACGCCTGGGGATATTCTAAGGTAAGGAATCTGTCACTAACGTGTCTCTTTCAGATCTTTTTTTTGGGAATAATGGTGGAAAATTGCTGCAGATGAAAGTGTCTACTTTTTCCCTGCAAATGGTATCAACAAAGGGTTTGTGGTGCTGAAATCACCATCTTCCCAACTTTCAGGGACTGACTGACTCTTGTGAGAAAACCAAACTTTTTTACACAGTTTTGGCATGTTACTGGGACATAGCCTATTTTTTCTATTTTCTGTGCTTTCAACCTCCTTCCAGTTAGTGGTAGAAATGGGTATGAAAGCAATAATGGATCCTGGAAAGCTATACGTTTCAGAAAAGTAGACAAAATTCTGAATTCAGCAAGGGGTCATTTGTGTAGATCCTTCAAGGTTTTTTTTATAGAAACTAACAGTTGAAAATAGGAAAAATTGAAAATGAGTTGGAAAAAACAGCCATTTGTGCCAACCTTTTTACCTGTAACTTCTTCTAAGTATGACAATTTTTTTAAAGCAATATACCGTTACATCCGCTGGACACTTCTGGTTGTGGGGATATATAGGACTTGTTGGTTCACCAAGAGCCCGAGGAACCCAGAGCCAATATCTGAGCAGTGTCTTGCAATGGTTTTTATTGTGTACAGGTAATATAGCAATTTATTTGGGAAAATATAAACAGTGAAAAATCGATATGAAAGACACCTATGTATTTCTGAAATGGGAACAAAATATAGAGTTTGGAAAAAGTAGCTATTTGCACATCTCTGAAATTGTGGGTACCCATAATAGCATGTGAATTATAGGACATTTTTCAAAGTGACTTCTTTTTTACACATTGTCTTGCATTTGGAAGGCAGAAATGCATCGAAAGTCAATAGGCAATAACAGTTGCTCCACAATTCTGTGTTCCCCTAAGTATCCCGATAATAATGGTACCTCACTTGTGTGGGTAGGTCTAGTGCCCGCGACAGGAAACGACCCAAAACGCAACATGGATACACCACATTTTTACAGTGAAAACCGACCCTTTTTTTGTAAAGTGCCTAGCTGTAGATTTTTAACCCTAGCTCTGCCAGCACCTGGGGAAACCTAGCAAACCTATACATTTTTTAAAACTAGACACCCAGGGGAATCCAGGATGGGGGTGACTTGTCTGGCTCTCACCAGGTTCTGTTACCCAGAATCCCTTGCAAACCTCTAACTTTGTAAAAAAAATAACCCAAATTTTCCTCACATTTCTGTGAAGGAAAGTTCTGGAATCTGCGTGGATCCACAAAATTCCACCCACCCAACATTCCCCAAAGTCTCCTGATAAAAATGGTACCTCACTCGTGTGGGTAGGCCTAGTGCCCGCGGCAGGGAAGGGCCCAAAACGTATTGTGGAGACATCACAATTACCTGTCACATAACGACCTGGTTTTGCAAGGGGATTCTGGGTAGGAAAACGTTGGGGGATCCACGCAAGCCATACCTCGCTGGACTCCCCCGGGTGTCTAGTTTTCAGAAATGTGTGAGTTTGGTAGGTTACTCTAGATGGCCGCCAAGCCCGGGGCCAAAACCCAGGTGACACCCCCTTGCAAAACCAGGTCGTTTTGTGATATGTAATTGTGATGTCTCCTCAATACGTTTTGGGCCCTTGCCTGTCGCAGGTACTTGGGCCACCCACACGAGTGAGGTACCATTTTTATCAGGACACCTGGGGGAACACTGGGTGGTAGGAAATGTGTGTCAGCCCGGTGATCCCACAACTTTCCCACACAGAAATTTGAGAAAAAAGTGATATTTTCAGCTAAATTTGAGGTTTGCAGGAGATTCTGGGTAGGAAAACTTTGGGGGATCCACGCAAGCCATACCTCGCTGAACTCCCCTGGTTGTCTAGTTGACAGAAATGTGTGGGTTTGGTAGGTTTCCCTAAATGGCCACCGAGCCCGGGGCCAAAAACCCAGGTGACCCCCCCCTTTGCAAAACCAGGTAATTTTGTGATAGGTAATTTTGATGTCTCCTCAATACGTTTTGGGCCCTTGCCTGTTGCGGGTACTTGGGCCACCCACATGAGTGAGGTACCATTTTTTTCGGAAGACGTGGGGGAACGCTGGGTGATAGGAAATTTGTTTCAGCCCGATGATTCCACAACTTTCCCACACAGAAATTTGAGAAAAAAGTGATTTTTTCAGCTACATTTGAGGTTTGCAGGGGATTCTGTGTAGGAAAACGTTGGGGGATCCACGCAAGCCATACCTCGCTGGACTCCCACGGCTGTCTAGTTTTCAGAAATGTGTGGGTTTGGTAGGTTTCCCTAGATGGCCGCCGAGCCCGAGGCCAAAAACCCAGGTGACCCCTCTTGCCAAACCAGGTCGTTTTGTGATAGGTAATTTTGATGTCTCCTCAATACATTTTAGGTCCTTGCCTGTTGCGGGTACTTGGGCCACCCACACGAGTGAGGTACCATTTGTATCGGGGGACCTGGGGGAACGCTGGGTGGTAGGAAATTTGTGTCAGCCCAGTGATCCCACAACTTTCCCACACTGAAATTTGTGAAAAAAGTGATTTTTTCTCAGCTAAATTTGAGGTTTGCAGGGGATTCTGGGTAGGAAAACGTTGGTGGGTCCATGCAAGCCATACCTCCCTGGACTCCCCCGGGTCTCTAGTTTTCAGAAATGTGTGGGTTTGGTAGGTTTCCCAATATGGCCGCCGTGCCCGGGGCCAAAAACCCAGGTGACCCCCCTTGCAAAACCAGGTTGTTCTGTGATAGGTAATTTTGATGTCTCCTCAATAAGTTTTGGCCCCTTGCCTGTCGCGGGTACTTGGCCCACCCATGCAAGTGAAGTACCATTTTTATCGGAAGACCTGGGGGAACGCTGGGTGGTAGGAAATTTGTGTCAGCCCGGTGATCCCACAACTTTCCCACACAGAAATTTGAGAAAAATTTGATTTTTTCAACTAAATTTAAGGTTTGCAGGGGATTCTGGGTATGAAAACTTTGGGGGGTCCACACAAGTCATACCTACCTGGACTCCCCTGGGTGTCTAGTTTTCAGAAATGTGTTGGTGTGGTAGGTTTCCCTAGATGGCCGCCGATCCCGGGGCCAAAAACCCAGGTGACCCCCCTTGCAAAACCAGGTCGTTTTGTGATAGGTAATTTTGATGTCTTCACAATACATTTTGGGCCTTTGCCTGTCGCGGGTACTTGGCCCACCCACACGAGTGAGGTACCATTTTTATCGGAAGACTTTCGGGAATGCGGGGTAGGTGTAATTTTGTGGATCCCCGCAGATTCGAGAACTTTCCATCACAGAAATATGAGGAATTTTTTTTTTGTTTTGTTTTACTAAGTTTGAGGTTTGCAAGGGATTCTGGGTAACAGAATCTAGTGAGAGGCACACAAGTCACCCCATCCTGTATTCCCCTTGGTGTCTAGTTTTCAAAAATGTACAGGTTTGCTAGGTTTCCCTAGGTGCCGGCTGCGCTAGGGCCCAAAATCCACTGGTAGGCACATAGCCATCGCCATAGCCATCCCAGACGGCTATAAGATCACCCGCAGAGACCGCATCAACGCAGTAGGAGGAGGAATCGCCATCGTCCACAAGAACACCATCAGGGTCTCGACCAGCACCAACGACACTCTCAGCACCGCCGAACACATGCACTTCCAGATCCACACGGACCCCAACACCACCCTTAGAGGCACCCTTGTCTACAGACCCCCTGGGCCCCGACCCCAGGTCAGCGACTCCATCGCCGACTTCATCAGCACGCACGCCCTGACCTCTACCGACTACATCCTCCTCGGAGACCTGAACTTTCACCTGGAGAACAACAACGACAGCAACTCCACCACCCTGATCGACAGCCTCGCCAACCTCGGCCTGAGCCAGCTCGTCACAACACCGACTTACTCCGCCGGCCACACGCTTGACCCCATCTTCTCCTCAAGCTCCCACGTCTCCTTCAGCCACACCACGGAACTCCTCTGGACCGACCACCGCTGCATCCATTTCACCTTCCAGAAACCCACCACACACCACCGCACCCAACAGATCCCACGCCGCTGCTGGAGCAAAGTCACCGAAGACCAACTCCGGGAACCCTCGCTCTCAGCCCTCCCTCCGACCCATCCAACACCGACGACGCTGCCTGCAACCTCAGACGATGGATGGACGACTGTGCCAACACCCTCGCCCCGCTGAAAAAGCTCACCTACAGCGACACCACCAAAAGAGCCAGCTGGTTCACCTCGGAACTCCTAGCTTCCAAGCGTACCTGCCAGAAACTAGAGAAGAAATGGCACAGTGATAAGACACCGGACAGCCACACAGCCCACAAAGACGCCATCCGTAACCACCACCACCTCATCAGGTCCGCCAAGAGAATCTCCTTCAAAGACCGCCTCGACAACAACGCACACAACAGCAAGGAGCTTTTCAACATCGTGAAGGAACTCTCCAATCCCAGCTCCAACACCAACGACATCCCACCGTCGCAACCCCTGTGCGATTCCCTCGCCACCTTCTTTCACCGCAAGATCACCGACATCCACGACAGCTTCAACACCCAGACAGCCCCAACTAAGATCGATGCACCAGACCCGCCACACACCATCGACCACGACCCCCTGCCAGCCTGGGCCAGCGTGAACATCGAGGACACCATCAAGACCATGAGCACAATACACTCCGGCTCCCCGTCAGACCCTTTCCCGCACCACATCTTCAACAAAGCCAGCAGCTCCATCACACCCCACCTGTGCAACATCATCAATCTCTCCTTCGAGACCGCGACCTTCCCAGAGAGCTGGAAACACGCAGAGATCAACGCCCTACTCAAAAAACCCAAGGCGGACCCGAGAGACCTCAAGAACTTCCGGCCCATCTCTCTGCTTCCGTTCCCAGCCAAGGTCATCGAGAAGATCGTCAACAAACAGCTAACCCGATACCTCGAAGAAAACAGCATCCTGGACCCATCCCAATCAGGGTTCCGCAGCAACCACAGCACTGAGACTGCCCTCATCGCCGCCACCAACGACATCAGGATCCTGCTGGACAATGGTGAGACCGCAGCCCTCATCCTGCTGGACCTCTCCGCCGTCTTCGACACTGTCTGCCACCGCACTCTACGCGCACGCCTCCACGACGCAGGGATCCGAGACAAGGCCCTGGAATGGACCACCTCCTTCCTCGACGGCAGAACCCAGAGAGTCCGCCTCCCACCTTTCCGATCCGAAGCCTCCGAGATCATCTGCGGCGTACCCCAGGGATCGTCCCTCAGCCCAACACTGTTCAACATCTACATGGCCCCGCTCGCACGCATCGCCAGACAGCACGACCTCAACATTATCTCCTACGCCGACGACACTCAACTGATCCTCTCCCTCACCAAGGACCCCTCGCCGCCAAAGCCAATCTCCATGAAGGAATGAAGGCCGTCGCCGATTGGATGAAGATCAGCCGACTAAAGCTGAACACGGACAAAACGGAGGTCCTCATCCTCGGCTCCAACCCCTCAGCCTGGGACGACTCCTGGTGGCCAACGACGCTGGGAGCAGCCCCGACACCCACCGACCACGCACGCAACCTGGGAGTCATCCTCGACTCAACGCTCTCCATGGCCAAGCAAGTCAACGCAGTCTCCTCCTCCTGCTTCAACACCCTCCGCATGCTTCGCAAGATCTACAGGTGGATACCGACAGACACAAGAAGAACAGTCACCCAGGCCCTCGTCAGTAGCAGACTTGACTATGGGAACGCCCTCTACGCGGGAGCCCCGGCCAAGCTCATCAAGCGACTGCAACGCATACAAAACGCCTCCGCACGCCTGATCCTCGACGTACCACGCCACAGCCACATCACCCTCCACTTGAGGAACCTGCACTGGCTCCCCGTCGACAGGAGGATCACCTTCAAACTCCTCATCCACGCACACAAGGCACTCCACAAAACTGGCCCAGCCTACCTCAACAGACGACTCTTCTTCTACGTCCCCAACTGCCAGCTCCGCTCCGCCGACCTCTCCCTCGCCACCGTCCCTCGCATTCGAAGAACAACCACCGGCGGCAGATCCTTCTCACACCTCACCGCCAAGACCTGGAACACCCTTCCACTAAGCCTACGACAGACCCAAGACCTGCTGACCTTCAGGAGGCTACCCAAGACCTGGCTGTTCGACCAGTAGCAGCATCCCCCCCCCCTTCCCTCTCCCCAGCTCCTTGAGACCCTCGCGGGTAAGTAGTGCGCTCTACAAATTCTGTGATTGATTGATAGCGAAAAAAAAGTCTGTGTTTAGTGGGCTTTTTGTTTTGCCGCCCTGGGGGGGGAGTTGCCCTGATATGCCCCCAAGGGGGGCAGAAAGACTGTGGCTATATTTTTTGTGGGGTGGGGACAATGATATGCCCATTCTGGGCAACCCCCACCCCCATGTATAAAAAAGCCAGCGTAATCACTGGCGCCTAGTGGACTCTCTGCCGGCCCCCGGGGGGGGGGGTGGCAGTTCAGGGGCTACTGCCCCCATCTGCCTCCTGGGGAGGGGGGCAGAAAGACTGTGGCATTTTTTTGGGTGGTGGTGGGGGCATTGGCATGCCCATTCTGGACAGCCCCCACCCCTGAATTTTGAAAACAAATGTTCCCTGATGCCTAGTGGGCTTTCTGCCCCCCCGGGGGGTAGGTAAGGGGTTATTGCCCCATATGCATCCCAGGGGGGGCAGAAAGACTGTGGCAATTTGCTTTGCGGTGGGGGCATTCTGGACAGCCCCCACCCCTATGTGTAAAAAAAAGTAATAATCCCTGGTGCCTAGTGAGCTTTCTGCCCCCTCGGGGGGCAGATCATGGGCTACTGCCCCGATCTGCCCCCTGGGGGGGCAGAAAGACTGTGGCATTTTTTTGGGGTGTGGGGGCATTGTCATGTCCATCTTGGGCACCCCCAACCACCTAAATCAAATTTTTTTAAAATCCCTGGCTTCTAGTGGGCTTTCTGCCCCCCGGAGGTCAGATTAGGGGCTACTGCCCCCAGGGGGGCAGAAAGACTGTAATTTTGCTGGGGGGGGCATTGTCATGCCCATCTTGGGCAGCCCCCTATAGCAATATAATTTTAAAAATCCCTGGATCTAGTGGGCTTTCTGCCCCCCCTGGGGGGCAGAATGACTGAACTGCTGCTAAAAGAAAATTGGGGAAGCAAAGGCCCTTGCCCAAGGGGTTGCTCCCCCTCCCTGGTGTCTAGTGGGTGGATCCCTGCTTGGGGATCACCCTCCTGGGGCGTTGTTCCCCAAGCAGGGATCCACTAGGCAGGGGTACCATTGGAAAGGGGAGATTCTCCCCTTTCCAATGATACCTCTCCTGACTTTCTACGTGCTCGGGGGGCTCAGATAGCCCCCTGAGCACGTAGAAAGTGAAACTGAAATGAGCCTATTGACTCATTTCAGTTTCAGTTTCTGTGCAATGAGGTCAGCGAGACGTGCGCGCTGATCGTCCTTGCACAGAAACAAGAGAGACAGCCTCGGGAGATGGGGAAGCTCTTCCCCAGCTCTCGAGGCTGTTGGGGTGAAAGGGAATCCCTCTGGTGCCCACACCAGAGGGATTCCCTGTGCCATGTGATCGGACGGCCCGCACCTAAAGGGTTAAGATATACATTGCAAAAGTGCATTTTGAAGAAATACCACGTAAATACAAATATCTGCCTGGTGCATATTCACTGCAAATGTCCATTGTAATAATCCTGCAAGTTTGTACAATACAAAATTAAACACATAAGTTTACTGTTTCAAAACATAATCATGGCATCCCATTTGGGAATGGCAAAATTCTAATTGTAATGATTACAAAACAGCAAGCCGATAAATACCAGTATTGTGCTGTGCAAAACAGGTTCAAGGTGTCTGCCTAGTGCCTACTCATTGCACAATCCCTTGTAATTACCAATTGATTGTTACAGTACATCCATTGCGAGACAAAGTGTCCATAATTCAGTGCCCCATGTATATCCGCCCATGTTGTACCGTACAAGTCTGTCTATACAGGTCAAGACAGTTTCCAGCATAGTGTGTTCTTCTATGTTCAACCAACTTTATATTTGCGATCAGTCCTCGTCAGCCTGACATTTCCACACTTATTTATATAAGATCTATTCCAAAATTATTATGTGACAATTTAACCCAAAACAATGTGTTAACCCAAAATTGTAAAAATCGATTCAAAGAGGTTCTTGTCTGCAAAGTGCCCTTCACCACGATGACATGGTGTTAAAGAAAAGGGTAGGGACCCCTGTCGATATCTCCATCCAAGAGTAGGCCCCTTCCTTTCCTCCTGTAGTGCAAAAGAAAATAAAAAATATAGAATGTTAATTATCTGGTTAAAATCATCAAATTACGCAAATCAATATGAACATACAATTTCAGTTAAATCAGTAGCTGTTTTAGAAATCATGGTTTTTGTTTTCACATACTCTTATGGACAATGAAAGCCCCTGCACAAACTACCACAACAAAACCCCCACGGGGTTAGTTCTCATGTAGGTGGATTCCTAACTCTTCATCTAGGTTGTGACCACCCGGGCTTTTGGTCTGGAGGTCTAGAATATGCCATGACTCCCTCTGTCTCAGATGGAGGACCCAGTTGCCACCCCTAGAGTTCTGTTGTATTTGTTCGATCGCACAGTACCTTAACAGAGAGCTATTAGACAAGTGATATTCCGCAAAATGCCTAGCCACTGGATAGTGTGGATCTTTGTTGTTTATTGCCCTCATGTGTCAAGCACTCCTTTTTTAGCTGTCAATGTAGTGCTCCCCACGTATGTATATATGCCCCTCGTAACGATCCTCATTTACCCCGCATACGTTTGTGTGTTTATATGTATATACTAGTACTGTAACTTGTATGACACTTTATGTACATGTTTGTGTAGATTTACCCCTTTCCATTTTAAGCTTATCTGATGTATTCCCAATGTTTTTGTTTCTGATAATTTTCTATTACAGATATTTTCTATAACTTTTTTCTTTTTCCAAAGTTTTTAGGTCCTTATTATCACGTCCCCTCTTTTGCGACTTGGGCCTTACACCTCATGTATAGAAGCCTTGCCTCTGACAATGCCTAACTGTACACCAGTGGCACCCCAACTTATCTTCGAAGAATACGTTTCAGTCTGGTGACATCAGCCTCGAAAATTCCGGGCCTTTCTGCCATCAAAATATTGCTAGGATGATGTCCGCTGCCATCCTAGTAATTACGATTTGTTACCAAAAAATGTGTCCTCTTCAGGAACAGCTGGACAGTCCACAGATGCAGGTCACACGCAATTTGAAAATATAAACAGTCACAAGGAAGAGCAAGCTGCCATTGTGGACACAATATTGCCACAGACCGCAGATCAGCGTTTGATTAAAAAATAATTTAAATAACATTTATTCATTTAATAGTGTTAATTTTTAGTGCAGATGTGTTGACCCTTTTTACTGTGATAGTCCTAGGTGAATAGGAGTTTTATTATTTGTTAAATAAAAAAACGAAACGAAATCGTCTTTTTTTTAAAATTTGAGACAATTTTCTTTTAAATTCCCCATTACTTTCTATAGGGAGATCCTGGGGCAGTGCTCTCCCCAAACAGCCATAAAATTATTAATAAACTTTTAAGCCATAAATTCGGTTGTAGGTGTCTCTACCCCCTCATTTGAGTGTCCGTTCTATGCTAAAATCTAGAGTATGGTGGCATCTGTATGGTGGAGTTCTGTGCCTTCCCAATGAAGGCTGGGTCTTTTCCAGGCTGGGTCTTTTCCAGGTAGGTGAGTGGGTAACAGTGACACTGTCAAGCCTTTGCATGCCTGGTTTTCTTTCCTACTGCTATTTGAAAGTTGGAGTTGGACTCCTACTTTGTCAAGGAAAGATGGAGCATATGACTCTATGAAAGGTACCAAAGTTGGAGAATTGTAGTTACAGGTAAGTAACTTTTTTCTATCACACTTCAGGCCAGACAAGAATTATTTTTCTCTGGATCTTTTTTCCATATCCTTTAGAAAGGGAAGACACTATTTGTTGCTTATGACTGGACCAAGAAATATATATTTCTACATTATAATAAAATACCATCATATATGACGAAATCACTGTTTAGACTGTGAAATCTGTGGGAAAAAGAAATTAGACTTAGTTCATTGACATTAAGTCTATTGTGTTCACTCTTGGTATAAACCAGAGAAATGTGGCATCTGTAAATAGTTATCCAAAACACTCAAATGTCTTCAGCAGAGGCTTTGTTTTTAAGAATGTCTTCAAGGAAATATTTGCGTGAGGAGAGGCATCAGTGTCCAAAAAAATGGAACAGTTTGGTCTTGCTAGCTCCATCATCAACGAAGCCAGGATTAGCAGCAGTGTCTGTTTTACTGGCAGTGACACTAAGTTCAACAATTATAACTTCATGTACAATGACACCTCTGTTTCAGCTTCCAGACTGCCCGATACCTTGGGTAGGCATTATGCCCCCCCCCCTTCAAGAGTTTCATCTTAAACTTACACTTCTTCCTTCAAGTTAGATATGAGAATAGACATCTTTGAGTAAAGACTAGTATGAACATGGGCATTTCTTGAGTTGGGCAGAGTCGCAAAGAGGGGAAGGTTATTCATTTTTTTTCTTTCTCTTCTAGATGTTGACATGAAGGAGGAAGAATCATATGATGTGTGTAAGGAAGTGGGTTTCTGTTGCAGTAACCCCCCCACTTTTTGCCAGACTACTGATGCACTTTATCTTGGTGTGCCCTGGGTCCCTGCCAATCAGGTTCCCAGGGCCTGTGTTCTTTCCCCAAAACTAGCCCAATTGGCATCTCTGGCCACAGGTCAGCCCCTGGTAAATGGTACCACAGGTACCCAGGGCCCTGGGACCAGGGAAGACCTCTAAGGGCTGCAGCACTTATTGTGCCACCCTTAGAGGCCCTGCACCTTTTCACACACACACTGCCTTTGCAGGCTGCGTGTCTTGGTGCAGAACAAAGTGAAGAGTCGACAGGGCACACATCCCTGTGTGCCCTGCCTAAACAACCCACTGCCCTGGCCTAGGTCGGTCACCCCTCCAGCTGGGTGCACTATGCCAGTGGTGAGGGTACAGGTGCATGAGCCCTGTACCCCTACAGTGCCCAAGTCCATTCTTGGGCATTGTAAGTGCAGTGCTGCCATTAAGAGTATATGGTGCTGAGAGTTTGTCAATACGAACTCCACAGTACCATAATGGCTACACTGAAGACTGGGAAGTTTGGTATCAAACTTCTCAGCACATTAAACCCACACTGATGCCAGTGTGGGATTTAATGAAAAATGCACACAGAGGGCATCTTTGAGATGCCTCCTGAAAAACGACCAGCCTCTGGTGGGTTCCCTGACTGGTACACACCAGCCTGCCACCACGAGACATGTTTCTGGACCCCTAGGGTGGGAGCCTACGCTCCCTGAGCCCAGGAATAAAGCCTTTCCTGGGCGGAGGTGTTCACACCTCCCCCAGGCCAGGAAGAGCCTTCTGTGGCAGGGGAGCTTCAAAGGCCTGGCAGCCTTTGTAATGCGACCCCCAGCCTCTCCTGCTAGCAGGAGCAGGCCCCCTTCCTGTCTCCCCTCCCTTTCGGCTGGAAGACAGGCGGGAAAAACTAGCCAGCCCAGGAGGTGTGCCCACTTCTGCCAACTCCACTCCTCAGGTGGGGGAGGCGAGGTGAAGCCCACTCTCCAGTGCACGCCATCTTGCAGATGGCAGGCACTCCCCAATCAGGACTAGGGATTGTGCTCACTCCCCCACGTGGGGTGAGCACACCAAGGGTGTAGTCACCCTAAGGTCAGTAGCCCATTGGCTACTGACCTCAAGACCCCTAAAACGCCCCCTAAATACAGTATTTAGGGGGCAGCCCTGAACCAAGAACTCAGATTCCCGCAACCTACGAAGAAGAAGGACGAAAGAAGACGCCCAGCAGAGAAGACTGCAGAGACCAACTGTCTTGGCCCCAGCCCTACCGGCCCGTCTGCAGTTTTCAGAGATCCTGTGCCAAAAGTCGCCTTGTCCTGCAGTCAGCGACCTCCAGAACCCCTGGGAGGACTGGCTGCCTTCAACAAAGACTGGATCTCCTGTGAACAGCAGTTCTGTTCAAAAGAAACTCCAAAGCAAGACTCGGAGCCTGCTGAGGACAAAGAAACTCGACGCCTTTAAACACCACTGCACCCCTCGCCTACGGCCCGAGTTCGAGTGGCCCACCGGTTCCAGCGAGGTCCCCCAGAGCCCCAGAGTCCGAGTCCACCGTGGGTTGACCCCTCCAGGACTCCCCGACGTCGCCTGCAGCCTCTGCACGGAGACCCCCCCAACCGCGAGTGGCCCGGTAAGGTGAAATCCGACCTCAAAAGACACCCCTGCATCCAGCCACCCTGCGCCCTGGAGAAAAGAACCTGAGGTGCACCTATGTCCCCGAGCCCTCCAACTTACCTGCCCAGCTGTTGGTTCCTCCCGGAAGTCTTCCTGGACCGAGCCTGCAGCTAAAAACCAAAACCGAAAATCCCCATTGAAAACAATAGGGCAGCCGACGCCAAAACAGCACTCTGCACCCAGCCGCCCCAGCGCCGCTGTGGGTGCACCTTTTGTGCTGGCTTGTTTCCCAATTTGCCCTGACCTAAACCCTAGGAGCTTTGCTCCCACAGCCGTGTGGCCTGCTTGCCAGCAGCCACCAACCGGAGGCCCCCTATCCTCCATAGGATAACATTGGGCCTCAACACTCTGCACCCGGCCGCCCTAGTGCCGCTGAGGGTGAAACAAAAGTGCATCACTGACCCTGGGGGACCCCTGAGTCTAACCCCAGAACCTTAACTCCCACAGACGATTACTTACCTGTAAACCGATAACCTGTTTTTCCTCCATAGAATAACATTGACAATTTTTCTTCCAAAAAACGACTAAGTGTGGAGTTTGAAAATCTGAAAATATTCTTTAAAAATCGCACGAATAACAAAAACGCATTTACTCACCTGTTTTCAGGAAATGACCCAGTGCTGAATCTAGGCATCCAGCACTGAGTTAGAAAAAGTAACGTAAAAGTAACTTACCTGCAATTTGTTGAAAAAGCCCATTCATTCCAATGTACTGTATTTGCTGAGTGTTGCAATCTACTGCATTATCTGTAAATCAAACCAAGTACAATTTCTACTGCATTTTCGAACTGTATTTCAATCAAGTAACTTATTACTGCAAAGTATTTTATGCTTACCTGTGCCAGGTTTGCTTGGTTCTAGAAATAAAACAACAGTATATTTTTTATACAAAAACAATTGGCCTAGAGTTCAGTTCTTGAGTGTGTGTATTCATTTGCTGACTGAGTGTGTACATCAAATGCTTAACACTGTATTCTGATACTGCCTTACTGCTCGACCACACTACCACAAAAAAGAGAGTAAGGTTTTATCTAACTTTAACCTCTGCCTACCTTTGGGGACTCTTGGACTCTATACACACTGTACCTCACTTTGGTGCAGTATATATAGAGCCAGTTTCTCACAATGCTTCCTTGGAAATGAGATGTGCACCATTTTTACAACCGCCTATGATCCAAATTCTAGCAAGTTCTTTGAATCCACTAAAACAGATGAACACTTTCTACATAAATATTCACAACCTCAACTCGTGCCACTCGTACAAGATACTAATTCCGTGGGAATCAGTTACACCTCAGGTTAACGCCTGCTGATCCATAAACTCAACTGCCACGATAGAGACCTCTTAAACGGGCTCCTTCTCCACCACTTAATTTACAAGATGAGGTGATAATGATGGAGACAATAGCATTTATGAACAACAGGATGGGGCATCAGCACAGCATCAAGGAGTGGAGTGACTATATTGCACTAGATGAAGTATCTTACCCTGTTTTGAAATACTTACCTGAGGCAACATAGGCAATTTGAAAGGGCTTCAACTAAGCTAGAATGGACTGCTCCCATCGATTGAGAAATTACATTTTCTTTTCACTTTCAGATGCAATTCCACAAAATCTAGCTTACACACATATGGAAGAAAGTCTGTTGGTGATAACCACAGCTTTAGCCTCTTCAATGTAGAAAGCTTTAGTAAAAAAAAAAAAAAAAGGTGCCAGACAATTCATTAGTCTGTTTGGTGAATTCATTCAAGACTTGGGCCTAGTTTTACTAACATTCATAAATCACAGCACTGTGTGAAAATATGCAGTGCTGCATTATGGGAAGAGTAAAAGAATTGCATAGTGCTGGATGTACCAAGTAAAAAATTGCACAGTACTGGTGTCTTTGGGTACACTTGTGCAAAAAGAAGACAGTTTAATGTGATGCTAGTGTGAAATGCGTTTTCTAGATACACCTCTAGAACGAATTTAGACGTGATGACCACAGGTATAGAGTAAGCCATGTAAAATGTGCAATTTGGCTGTAGTTAAACATTTTATACATTGGAATGTCAATACATATTTTACTTGCTCCTTGTTTGTGCCTGGTTTCACTTAATGCTAGGATTTCACACAAATCCAGGCCACGCTACTATAGCAGATTTGCCTTTCTGTGAAAACTATTTGCGTTTATGCTGAGCTTGCACCCTCCCCCCCTTATCCTTCTGCATCGATAATGTAGAATATCCTAGTACTTATGAAGGAAAGACATCATTTTATTAAAGACACAGAGGCAAGTATTATGATTTCTAATCTTGCTTTAATTTAAACAGCAGCAGTCAAGAACATTAAAGAAACTTACAAGTCCCATCAGTCTTAGCAACAATAAGCCAATGGGAGCAAAACAGTAGTATTAACGTTAGCAAAGCAGCTCCATAGAACCACTATAATACCTATGTTGATTATGAACAGTCCCCTTTTCTTGAACGAGAAGTCATGAAGAAGTATGGAAAACAAGCAAAATGAGAAACACAATCTTGAAAAAAGTCCAGAAATCTGGAGCCAGAATTAGACAACGGAGACTTCGTATTGAAGAATATGGAAGATCTTGAAGAGGAGGAAGTCGATTTGTTGATGTTAAGAAATGCGCAGGACTTTTATGTGGAAGAGGATGTCAAAGTAGTACACACTGTAAAGGCGGAAAAAAACAATTAATAAAATGTTGCGGTGGGATAATATTTGCCTCCATGTCTTTAATAAAATCAAGAATTTCCTTCATAAATAGTAGGAAAATCTACATTTTATGGCGAGATCGGAGGCTACTGTTTAAAGCATACTTATTAGCATCGAAGAAGCAGTATGAACAGGTTTGCAATAGAAAGTATGAAAAATGTTATATTTGACCAGTCAGCTGATCTCAGAATGTCCTCTAGAAGCGAACCCGCCCAAAAGGCTTTAGAGGCCATGGCTCCCCTGGACAAATGAGCACTAAAGCTGGAAGTGTCTATACCAGCAAGGGACATAACCCATCTAACCCAACTGGCAAGGGTAGGAGAAGAAACTGGTTTGTGAGGTTTTCTGATGGATATAAGAAGCTCCGAATCAGAGGACATTCTGAGACGGTTGGTTTTTATTTGTATGATTTAAAACAAGTACCTACACACAGTTTAGGATGATTTGGTAAATAAGGATAAAACGCTGTTGGTAGATTGGCCTTTGTAAGCTTCCTTATATGAAAGACAACCCCTGTTGGAGTGAAAAAACCTGAGGAAATATCCAAAGCTTTTACATCAGAAAGTTGTTTAATAGAAATTACACATAATAATATTGTTAACATGGAAGAAAGCATTTTGAGAGAAAGAGAAACATCATCAGGCCAAGAAATTAACATTTGTAATACCACATTACCATCCCTCAACTGACTGTACTTGGGAAGAGGAGGATTACAAATTCTTACTCCCTTTAAAAGCTGACAAATCATTGGATACTTTCCAACTGGTTTTCCGTTGACGTGGAGAAGATTGGCTGAAGTTGCAGAATGATACAAATTGACCGTGCGATAAGTCTTACCTTCACTAGCTTGAGAGGCTAAAAATTGTACTATGAGGATGACATCTGCTGAAAAGGGACAACAGATTTTCCCACACACCAGCTTGACCAAACAGACTTGGCTGATTTGGTAGCCTTGGTAGTACCTGGAGCCCAGGATTTGTTGATATATTCTGCCACTTCCAACGAAAGGCCTGAATTAAATTGAGATGAACTGCTACCTTCCAGGCAGAAAGAATGAGAGAGTTGTTTAGTACAAGAATGTGTCTGCGTCCTTGTGGGTCCAAGAGGAGGTTGGGAAAAGAAGGTAACAGAACTGGATATTCCACTGCAAGCTCCAGAAGAGAAGGATACCATACCTGTGATTGCCAAAACGAAACCACTATGACCAGTATTGCTTTCTATCTCCTGACTTAGGCAAACACTCTGTTGATCATAAGGAAATGAGGGAGTCCAGTCTTGAAGAAAAGGATCAGTTGCAAGAGCTAATAAATCTGGTCTCCAGCTGAAAAACTGAGGAAGATGGGAGTTGAGCCTGGAAGTGAAGAGGTCTATTTGGAAAGGGCCCTATTTGCACCAAAGATTGTTGAAAATAGAAGGATGAAGTATCCAATCGCTTGAATCATGAAGATAACGATAATGCCAATGGGTGACTGAATTGAGAACCCCAGGATGATATTCTGCACAAACTGAGATCTTGTGATAGAGACAAAATTCCCAAAAACTTTTTGCCAATTCTGCAAGAGGCTTTGACTTTGTGTCCTGAGGTGACTGATGTACCTTACTGCAGTAAGATTGTCCATCTGAAGAAGAATGGAACATTTTACCTTGTGTTTTACAAAACTCTGCATTGCAAAGGAGCCTGCAAGCATTTCAAAACAGTTTATGTGCAATTTTGACTCCGGAAAAGACCATGTACCTCCAGTCAAGATCTGACCACACCGGGCACCCCAGCCTGTCAGGCTTGCATCTGCTTCTAATACAAGATCTGGGGCAGAAGCGAAAATTGTCCTGCCATTCCAGGCATCTAAATGGTCTATCCATCACTGAAGCTCTAGACGAGACACATGAGTTAAACTTATGAGATCGGAGTAAGTTAAGCCTTTGCAAAGGTGCATTTTCAGTCTTCGGAGAGCTCGATGATGAAGAGGTCCTGGAAAGATGGCATGTATGGAAGAGGATAGAAGACCTACAATCCTTCCCAGAGACCTGAGAGAGGTGGAAGACTTCTGAAGAGTTTGGGCAATTTCTGCTTTTATTGATTGTACTTTGGATAAGGGAAGGTGTAGAGTTGCACTCTCTGAATTGGTCAAAAAAAACAAAAATTCCATTTGTTTGGACAGAACAAGAAAAGATTTCTCCTTTGTGATGAGAAAACACAGATCTTTAGAAGAATGTCATCTAGATAGATGATTAATCTGAAGCCTTGAAATCTGAGATGTGCGACTACCAGTTTTATATTCTTTGTGAAGCACCAAGGTGCTGAGAATAGGCTGAAAGGTGGGAGGAAAACTGATGTTTTTCCCTCCCACTTATTGAAGATATTTTCTGAAGTTGTGGTGAATTGGGATTATTAAGTGTGCATCCTATAAATCTAATTGCACCATCCAATCATTTTGTAATAATGAGTCTCTGAGGAGGATAATATTTTCCATCCTGAAATGACGATAAACGACAAATTGGTTTAAATACATTAGATTTCTGACAGGTCTCATCTTTTTGTTTTTCTTCTGAACCAAGAATAAAGAGCTGAGGAAACCCAAGGGATGAAGAAGGGTCTCTTGAATTGCTTGTTTGTGTAGAAGAGTTGATATTTCCTCAGAGACCAAAGAAGACATTTCGTTTGAAAGTTTTAATAGAGCTGGATGATGAATCTGAAAAGGAATTGCATAAAGCTCTATAGAATAACCTTGGACTGCATTCAACACCAAGGGTCTGTTGTTAATTTACGCCATTTGTTGAGGAAAAATCTTAAACGGCCCCCTACAATATGAAGGCCAGAAAAATGACTTACCTGTTGGGTTTGCAACTCTGTGGACTCTTGGTCCGCGGCGGGAACCTCTGCCTCTTTGGATGTAGAACTGTGGTCTAACTCCTGGTTATTGTAGTTGTTGAAGCCTCTGAAAGTTTGATTTATTTAGGGACGGCTGGCAAAGCGGCTCCTGCCTCTGCCAGCCATGGCAAAAGCCTGTTGAGTAAAAACCTTTTTAAAGACTATTGAGCTTTATCTAGAGAAGCAAAGGTAGTGACGTATTTGCTTAATTCTTTGATAAACGAGTCTCCAAACAGTAAGCCTTCTGCCTTGACCCCAGGATCCATAGTTGCCAAATTTGCTCATTTTGGGTCTAATTTTAGAAAGAAGTCCTTTCCTCCTCTCATGAGTAATAGCAGAGTTGACATTCCCCAATAAACAGAAGGTTCTTTGCATCCACATGGACGATTCCTCTGCATCAATTTCCAGATTTTCTAATCTGTCTGACTCCGCTAGATTTAATTTGCGGGAGAGAGGGCCTATAACATCCAATATTTTGCCCTGGCAGGTTGACCATGCTTTGTCTACATGCTTCCTTGGATCTCTACAAAATCTGGAGAAGAAAGTCAACACATTTAGGTCAATAGAGGGGGTCAAAGTGACACTGGAAGGCAGCGACAGACTGGGGCATTTGGATTTTTATTTTGCTCTTGTCTGTTTATCTAATGGTAAGCGTAACGTATTGGAAATATATTCTCCAACATGGTCAGAAGGAAGCCATTCCATAAAATTAGGGTGGTGGATTAGCTTCAGATCAAACATGGGGTGACCTTCTGAATCTAAAATTGTTTTTGAGTTAAAAGTATCATTTTGAGAAGTAACAACTTTTCTTTTCTTTAGGACCCAGCCAAAATTCCGAATACACCAAATGCTCATTATCATCATCAGAGTCAGGATAGAAAGTATCCTCATAAGTATTCTGAATATCTGAAATTATAATCTTGTGATTTTTATTTACATTAGACAATAACCCCTCCTGAATTGGAGGCCTTGGAGGAACATTGTCCTCAATCACCTGTGACGAACCATCAGCAACCAAGAGTGTATTTTTTAATTTTTTTTAATGGGCATCTCTTCCCCCTTGGAAGCTAAAGAGTCATTTGTAACATTTGATGTCTTAACTGTCGTAGCCTTGCGCTTTCTGCCTTGCCCTGCAGATTGGGTCAAATTTTTTGACAATTTGCTCCCATTGGCTTATTATTGCTAAGCTTGATGGGACTTGTAGTTTCTTTAATGTTTTTGACTGCTGCTGTTTAAATTAATGTAAGATTAGAAAGCATAATAGGAGCCTCCAGTCATGTCATAAAATTGTGGGGGCATGCACTATGCAATGCAAAGCCAGCTGGTGCTCAATCAACCTTTTAGTGTAAAATATATTTTGTATTAGAATGTTGGCTATCTCATATGCTAAATAAAAGTAAATCTGAGTCTGTAATTTCTGTAGTAGCTGAACGTTCATCTCTTGATTCGGCTTTTCCTATTAATGTTCCTACAGCCAGGGAGGGCAGAAAACTAGATGAAAAACAAGAGTAGACTTTTCATGAAATGGCTAATAGGGCTATCTTACTAGCCTATGTCTGTCTTATAAGTATGTCGTTCCATGCTTTTCAATAGAAAGAATGCACCGGAAATGAAGGCTTTACAACAAATGCAGAAATTGCTTGAGTGGCAACTCTGCAAAACACAGCTGTATTATTTTTATTGAAGGCAATCCTATAACATTAGATGTACCAGTCAGTAGGGTAGTTGCTGTCTCTATAGAACCTATGGAGGTGGGATGTTCACAAACTATAAAATCTACCCAAAGATGCAGAAGCACCTCCAACACTAGTGAGCCGATCCACCAAGAATATGACTCTTTCATTACCCTCATCCTTTCCACAGCCCCTCTCCCTTGCAGGCCGCACAGGTTAGACTGATAATCTGTCAATATTTATATGAATGGCAACTGATGACCACAGACACATGGGTGTTTAGATTCAAAATGAGGACAGCATCTGGAATTTATCAAAGCCCACTCCAAAACATCCAAAGAAGGAACACCTCATATAGGTACAATAAGAACATCCTGAAAATGCTCTTCAAGAGAGAATTTCAAAAAGTACCCAGAACTCACAGGTATATTTCTTGTAAAGAAATGACTGGCAAGTGGAGGCTGATCCTGGCTATCTGAAACATAAACCAGTATCTATGTAAACAAGGTTTCGTATCATCACTATATATAAGCATATATACTCTTCAAGTTGTTGAGGCTGAACATTTCTTTACATCCAAAGATCAATGACACACTATTTCCATATTCCCACCCACCCCAAGCACAGATAATGTTTAAGTTTCATGGTCAGCTATGAATTTACGGTAACTTCTTTTTGGCTTCAAATTAGCCCTGTGAATTTTCCCAAGTTTATGGCTCTGTGGCAGTGATACTCAAAGTACGGCCCAGGGGCCGCTTGCGGCCCTCTTGACCTTTATATGTGGCCCCCCTAGTGAACATGAGCTGCTGTTCACTTGCTGAGCACTAAAATTCAGATTTTTTTTAAAAATAAACGGGCAAGCATTTATTTGCAGGTTAAATGAAGTTATGAAGAAACTAGGGTGGTGTCCTGCACCACTTAACTTTAGTTAACTTGCAAATAAATGCTTTTTTTTTTTTTTTTTTTTTTTTTATTTCTTTACAGAATCCCTGACCCATCCAGACCCCCTACAGCCACCCTGCTGGCATCAGTGCGGCCCTTGGTCACACCACAGACCATACTGTGTGGCCCCTGGGCAAATGTTTACGAGTACCCATGCTTTGTGGCAATTCATCTTTGATGACTGAGGGTCAATGTAGACCCTTGCTTTGATGACTGGCTCATCTGACCACATTTCAACAAGAAATGTGGTCAGGTACATAAAAGATCCTGGAAGTTATACAAAAAGTAGTAGACTTCATGCTCTGTTGTAAAATGGACCTCTCTGGAGGATCACCCCACACTTTTTGCCTTCCTCCTCTTTTTTCTGACCTTTTTTTCTGTTGGCTTTAAGACTTGAGCACTTTACCACTGCTGGCCAGTGCTAAAGTGCATGTGCTATCTCCTCTAAGCATGGTATAATTGATTGACACCTTTTTTGCATATTTAATTTACTGGTAAGTCCCCTGTAAAGTGGTACACCATATACCCAGGGTCTGCAAATTAAATGCTACTAGTGGACCTGCAGCACTGATTGTGCAACCCACACCAGTAGCCCTGTAAACATCTCTCAGGCCTGCCACTGCAGAGCCTGTGTGTGCATTCTTACTGCCACTTCGACTTGGCATTTAAAACCCTTTGCCAAGCCTTAAACTCCCCTTTCATTACACACAAGTCAACCCTGAGGTCGGCCCTAGGTAGCCCATAGGGCAGGGTGCTGTGTAAGTAAAAGGTAGGACATGTACTCTTAATTTTTCCATGTTTTGGTAGTGAAAGACCCCTAAATTCGTTTTTACTAATGTGAGGCCTGCTCCTGTCATAGGTTAACATTGGGAATTCCTTAATACTTTTAAGCTGTAATTTCTGATTGCAAAGCATTGGCTGTTTCATGTTTATATCTTTGGAATGGTAATGATAAATCCGCTTTACTGGTAAATTTGGATTTAACATTACTATTTTAGAAATGCCACTTTTAGAAAGTGGACATTTCTCTGCTCTTACAGCTCTGTGTGTCTGCAGCCTGTCTCCCATATACGTCTGGGGTGGGTGACAGCTTCACTTTGTGCATTCCCGCTAGACAGCCACAAACACAGGAAGGCTAGGTGTGTCTGAGCACTCCTCTGCATTCTAATGGCTCTCCTGAGTAGGAAGGGAAGGAGAAGCGGACACTTGCACCTCAATTGGTAATGTCCTGTCCCCACACAAAGGGGTGATTACCCGCTACTGATAGCTTGGAGTCAGGGATGGGAAGGTTGGGCTTCTGTGCACTTCAAAGACCTTTCTTTGAAGTCGCCCCCACTTCAAAGGCACAACTGGGTATAAGTACTGGGGCTCTGACCCCAACAAATCAGACACTTCTGGACCTATAACTGGGCTCTGTCAGAAGAAATGCTGTGCTGCATCAATAACTGACACTCTGCTGGACTGCTGACCTGGAAGGCTTGCTTTTCTGCTGTGCTGCATGCTGCTCTGACCGTACTGAGAAGAGCTGGACTTTGCCTTGCAACCAAAGTGATCTCCAAGGGCTTGTTGGCTTGCCTCCTCTTTCTTGAGACTCAGGATTATCAAAGTCTCTACACCTGCTCCTGTGCCTGGTTCACTGGAAGTGGACCCAGATACTTGCACCAGAGACATTGACGCATCTCCAGTCTGTGTATAGCAGAACCAGCTCATCGACCCTGTTGCGGGAGTAGAATCGGCGCATCGTACTCGGAACCGCTGCATCGCACACGGAACCACCGCTACGGAACCAACGCATCGCCACCACTGCATCTAAAAGATCGACGCATCACCCCTTTAGCGTAGTTTAACCCTGGACATCGTCTTCGGAACTGCTGCACTCGGAACTGGCACTTTGCTCAATGAACCCAACGCATCACCACCACTGCATGAAGAAAATCATCAACATCACCTCAACTGCAGGCTCAAGATCGACGCATCGTCTGTCTGCAGCCTGCATCTCGCTGTTGCGACCAAGGATCAAGGTTCTTTGTTCACTGGGCCTGTGTAGCACCTGTAAGCAGGCCAGCGCTCCATCGCGTGCGGCCTGAACTTTTGACTTTGCCCTGGTCCATCGCAACCAGATAACCACCCCCAGGCGCTTATTGCTTCTAAGTGCTAGAAACACTTTTATTCTTTAAAAATTCATATCTCAACTTCTACTTATTGGATTTTTGTTGTTTTGGGCTTGATTTATTTATAAAATTGTCTCTTTTTCTAAACCAGTGTGGAGTTTTTAATGGTGTTTTCATTGTGTTATTGTATGTGTGTGTGGGGGGGTTGCACAAATACTTTAGACATTGCCTCTTTAGATAAGCCTGACTGCCCTGTGCCAAGCTACCAGAGGGTGAGCACAGGTTATCTTTTAGTGTGTATCTGACTTACCCTGACTAGAGTGGTAGTCCCAATTTGGAAAGAGTGCATACCTCTGCCAGCTAGTACCCCCTTTCCAACACACTAGCAGAAGCCAAAAGGTCTGTGGGATGAGAAACAAAGGTTGATTCTAATCTTCTATGGTGGAGGGCAAATAGAACATCTTCAAAGGAACGTCTTAAGAAATATCAGCTTTAACCTTATTAACTGCCGTTTTTGTGTTAACTGAGTTCTGAGTATCTAACCTTACACAGTCATGGTTTGCCACAGGTGCTCACCCACACTCCCATCCACCTCTGGTCCTGGGCCCTAAATGACACCCCTTCCACCACTTGCTCAGGACTTTGCCACTCAGGATGTCGTCCGCACTGGTCTGATAGGAACCATGCCGCCAAGCATTGTGGCTACCATATGTGTGCTCCCAGCTGTGACGCGCCGCCACACTCACCAGCACAGTCAGTCTTTTCCCCATGCAGGCACACCCAAAGTTGTGACAGTATGCCCCATCTGAGTGGCAGGCTACAGTGGGATTTGAGGATTTACGACAAGAATCGAGGATCCTGGGGTTTGAGGATCTAGAACAGGGTTCAAGCATCCTGCAGTCTATAAAACCCACACCCATGGCATGGTCATGCACTTGACTTTCTTCCCTGCTGATGAGAGGAGGCCTCTGCTCTTCAATTGTGTTACTGTCTTACAGCTGAGACGATCTTCAAGCTGGACGCCAGGTGCCTCTTCTCAGACGTTTTCTGCTTGTGGTATACCTTGGAACTTCTTATGCAGTGTCACTTCAAATATTTCCTCTACTTCTTATGCAGTGTCACTTCAAGTATTTCCTCGCATTCTTGAACCTCTTCAAAGAATTTCTTTGCGTCCTTGGAACTCGTCGACCTTTTTTAGTGCTGTCAGAGGTCTCAGGTTAGTGATTGTCGAAGGAGAGTTACATTTCTTTGTTTGAATGTGAAACTACTGTTCGATTCTGGAAATGTCCCTTGCAACTATGTGCTGGAACTGCGCCTCCTCTTCTAAGTGGTGTTTTAACAACTGTCTCTTGAGCCTCTGAAGAGTTATTTACAAATTCTATGTGAGCCTTTGTTTTTGTTTGGTGCCACAAGTTGTGGAGATTTAACAACTGTATACAGGACATCGGAACAGGACCAGTCTCACAACGATTCCCTTGGATCTACACAGATAAAGGTATTACGCAATTGATCAATTGAGCATTTACTATAATGCACCTGTTGATGGAATGATTCTTGGGTACTTTTCAGTTTCTGTAGAATTTTACCGTTGATGCGAAATCCATGTTAAAGAAAAACATGCGAGCAAATGACTCTGATGTGAAAGGAGAGAGTAACATTAGTTTTGCTTAGTATAAAAAAGCTGTCACTCGTGAGAGACTGCAGACACCCGCAAGAGTCTACATTTAAAGAGATGTGTGGCTACAACCCAACATCTCTTATGTGCCTTCTCCCATATCCCTATCCCCCTCCCTCCATCTTCACCTCAGGATAGAGCACAGTTATGGATGCCTTTGGTACTGTCAACAGGAAAGGAGACTGGTGATTCCACATCGTTCCAAAAGGAACATTCAGATTCACTGGTTAGTGGTAATTTGAGTCTGACACACATCACTTCTTTGAGTAAGCCATGGTTGCTCGACCTCGCTATACTATGTCAGTCAAATGCTATAATGGAGTACTTGCTCATTCCATTCATCTGGAGTACTTCAATGTTGTAGCCCAAGACACCAGTGGTAAACAACCTCATTTGTTACAACTGAGGTCCAGTATCCTGATTTCCATTGATCCCACAATAAAGATCTCACATATACTATTCATCTTGTTGTAAGTTGCAAAAGAAATCCACCACTGAGATTGATGTTCACTCAATTCCACTTCAGAAGAGACCATACTTTAGATTTACACAGTGCAAGAGAAATCCATAATCCAAGCTCTACTCTTCTTCACTTATAACAGTGGACAACATTTCTCTTTAGAATCCACTTTAATCTGTTGTTCTAGCAGCAAGATAAAGAATTCCTCACAACAGCTTACAGCTCTAGGGCCTTTCTTGAGCCTCTGGTGTGACCTTCGACCTGATGGGGTGAGGGCGTTGATTTATTTTCCTTGATAGGGCTTGGAACAAGTGGTCTTCTGGACCGTGCAGCAGGAGCCGGAAAGACCCTTCTAGCAGAACAGCACTTCTTCCCCAGGACTGAATGAAGTAATAAGTATGCAGTGTAGGTTAAAAGGCACCAGGAAAATCAGTGAGTTGCCTCTGGCATAGCACTACACCAGGATCACGGGGGCAGTGCAAGTCTTGTCTGTCGCATTTCTCTCAGTTTTAATACTTATAAAACTAAAGTAACCAGGGAGCAGAGCTCTTAACATTGATGGAAAGGAGGATCAAAGAATGTGAAGTTAAGAGGTGCATTTGCAATTTGGTACCTCCATTTTATTGGGCCTTTGAGGGCTATCCATATACAAGCCTTCATGCACATCTGCATATGTCCATGATTCGTTTTGCTTAGCGATAAAAGAAATGGCTTATTCAAGAAAATTATTCACCTCCACACTATGCACACTGCCACATCCCCAAAGCTATGGTGCACCTATATTTTTTATGTTATGTTTTGCTGCTTTTATTAGTGGAGGAAAGTTGATCAAAGGGCGAGAATACAGAGCAGTTGTCAGTCATTTTGCATAACTGACTAGTGTGAGTGGGTGATGGTCATCACAGGGAGTTGCAGACTATATACAGATTTTAATGGTATATTTTGGTGTCAGTGGTGTGCATTTTTTTCGTGCTACGTGTGCGCCTTGAGACCTCAGAAGCAACATCTAGAAGTAAGACCAACAGAGCCAATACTCTGGGATTTAGAACAAGAAACTGAAACTGACAGCTTTGCAACTGTTCTGTGGTGGTGTCTTCCAAAGAAGGTGATGAAAAAAGTTCACACGTGACAGATGCTTCCCTGATAAAGTGACGAGCTCGTGGGGCTCACTTTATATAATGTGGTATCCCTCAAAAAAGCTATGAATCAGCATGTCTGCTGAGGCTCAGAATGTGTCACCCCACCTATCGTTTACAAACAATTCCCTACTTGTCCATACAGACCACAACATCGTACTATCGTTACACCAAAGCAGTGACAAGCTTGAGGACTCTGCAAATTACAGCTTAAACCATCTGGCACTGCCTTATAGCTCAATTAGGCCGAAGCAGTTAGTCTATCTAGTGCACAAACTGCTGAGGCGGGGACAGGAAGCAAAATATTTCAAGAACACCTAATTAGTCAGCAGTATGGGGTTGTGAAGGATGAAATTCTATGGAGCGTTTCTCAATATTCGGATCCTTCTCTGAGAAACCAATTCTTGAGCTCCAGAGGCAGTTAGTGGTTATTAAACAGTGTCCTCAGTGGACATTGTTTTTTACCACTGTTTTTATGAGGGCTACCCATAGTGTTGCCCTCCTAATTGGATATCTAAGTTACTTCCTTTGGGCATTTGGCTGTCCAAGGAGAGTTAAGCCTAACTGTCGCGGCTTACTCTAAAAGGGAGGAAGAGTTAGGTGCAGCATCACCACAGTAAACAATAATTAATAAATTATATCTTCAAATACGCCTAGAAGTACTTTACTGGGAGTAAAAACAATTACAAAAATGAAAGATGAAAATTAAGTGAGCCAAGACATGACCTCAAAGGTTTTATAATGTATAGGCGCTAGCTTTTCTGTAATATTGGCAATATGGACAATTGTATCCATTGGGGTTGTGCCGGTGTGCACTCTGACAACTTTGACAATCTTCAAATTTACCTCGGTGTTTACTAAAATAATCTTGGTAAATGAGCCAAAGATGCCAGACAGTAAAAATGTAAAATTGCAACCTGGCCTCAGTTCTGAAAAATACAATGGGACTAAGCACCAGCTGTAAATATTCCTTCACTTAAAAATTCACTTGCAAACAACTAGAGTCTCGCCCCAGTAGAGTTAATGTTGGTATTTTTTGGGTGCCGAGAGTCTGTGTCCAGTTCAGTGGCTACCAGGCATCAATAACCAGTGTTCTGTTTGGGCACAATTCATTTTTAAGTGTGGACTGTAGACTCAACTCGTATTTGGGTTCTTAATGGATTCAGAAATCATAGGTGGTGAGAAACCCACTTGGTAGTGTCTTGAAATATGGGGGTCTACACTTCTGCTGGTTGAGGTTCACATTTTCCTGTCATGGAGGACCCAAAAGGCTTCACCACTCCGAACGAGAACTGGATTTATAATGGTTAGGAGCCAAACACAGCTTAAAACCATGATTATATGAAACCGAAAGTCCTAGAAAGATAGTCAAACTGTTCCAGAATCAGAAGGCTCAGTAACAAACAATTGGACATGATCCCAAACATGAAGTGTGATGGTGCATATCCTCTGCAGATCATCTGGAGCAGATAATGCTCGTCGCCACCTCGCTTCCAGGCCAGGTCGCTAGAGGGACTTGTGGTTCCTGGGCCGGTATCTTGACCAGTCCTACACAGAAAGCCTCAATTAGAAAGGTCTTGTGCTAGTCTTCCAATTATCAAGACAGCTCCTCTTCTCACTGACAATGTAGCTACTCATCACCCATGTGTCACAGCAGCAATGTGTTGCAGAAATTCGGGTGTGCCCCAACCCTGAGGGAACGCCACCAACAGCAAAGTTTCAGCTTCTACTATTGTGTCTGCCACTCACTGAAGTAAAAGGTCTCCTAGAAGCCCACAAGGTAAGATTCTTCAGTACTGGATCTCTGATATGCATGCATGCTTAAGTCATTCAACTTCATCAGGCTGGGAGTCCCTGGTATTTAATAGAGCCGTAAACCATAGTAACATGCCTCTAATCTAAGTGCCAACAAAATCAAGGAAACGGCTTCCTCTTCTAAAAAAGCATTTACCAAAAGTTACTAAAAAAGCCAATAAAGCATGTTGCTCCAACTCCGTGTGCTTCTGAGTGTGTTCTGATTTCTCGCCAACTGCCCCATCTATTTTACATCTAAAGTGCTAAAGTCATTGACTATCCTGTCTGTAACTCTCTCATCCCCTGTCACAGAGTCTAGGACATGCTCGTCAACCTTTGTATGGTCCACCTGCACATCCATGTACATGATTACCTCAACATTAGCTGCACCACTGGCTTTACTACTCATGATAGCTGACCCATGGACAACACCTTTGTTGAGTCCTACTCCTCTCCTATTAGTGACATGGCAATAGGTGCACAAATGGATGAGCTACTTTTGATGAACTATTTACTTACCATGGTTAACAATGTCTCTAGTGGATTCTCTATCTACCTCCTGATTCCTAACCTCTTGAATCTTCCTGTGCACCAGACTGGGTCCAGAAATGCTAGCAATGCCCCCAGCACCCCTAAGTGGCACTACAGCACTCTGGCACTTCCACCGGATGTGACACCATAGATCCATATAAGGTGTCACACTGAATCCAGTTTCTGCCCTTTTCCCCCCCAAAGCCTTTGAGGCAGAGACAAGACCTACTAAATGATAGGTAGACACAAATGTTGCAAGTAGCAGAACTAACTTGGAACCTAATTAGAACAATCAATCAATCAAAATATCTTTATTCGAATATGGAATATCCATAAAAGCACAATTAAAACAATTCATACATAGCAACGTATTCAAAGCAAAAGGTACAGTACATTTATAACAGTGACTAAAATGGACCATAGTTAGCGGGATATGTCATATATTAACATTCGATAGGGTGGTTTTAATAACATTACAATAATATACAGTTCTAACGACCTTCATTGGGCACACATAGTTCTACGTGACCATACGGCTGACTTCAGGAATGATCCAACGCGGAGAATTAATTCATCTTCCGCCAGTTTAAGCACTTCCGTGTAGGCTATCCTGAAGTCGAAAATAGCACGTTTTTTAAAAAAGGTATCAAAAATCCTTTGTGAATTTAGAATAAAAACTACAAGAGAATAAAAAGTGCAACATTGTTTGGTTACTGTGTGCGTTGCAAGGGCAGGGCAATGCGTCAAGATCGGAATTATAGCCCAAAGGGAAGCATAATAAATATTTCATAGTACCTGCCCGTAAGGGAAATAGCAACCCTCTTTCCCAGTGTCCTATAGGTTTTAAAAGGTATCTGGCAGGCAAATGAGAGCAGTCCTCTATGGACATATACCTTACAACTGAGGTTTTCTTGATCTCTCTCCAGTACCTTTCATCGCTATACTTTTTATACAATGCCTCTTGTATCACTTTTTGTTAGTTAACTCGGATTGAATTGGATTTAAAAAGATGCGCAGGTAGTTTACGCTCTTTAGGCTCTCTTTACAGCGGCAAGCCATGGTATATCCCCACCCCTCTCACATCTAAGGCAGTCAGTTATTATGTCTCTGGTGAGAGTTGCCGCAGTGTTATTCCAAATTGCAACCCAGAACAGTGCCGGACGGGCCCTAATGTAATCTTCAATGTAGGGCAGTTTCAGTTCTTTGTGGCACACATATACAGAGGAAGAAATCGGTGCTCCCAAGAGTTTCCTGCATAGTCTGTTTTCTTCACATTGAATACTACTGCATTTGGTGAAACCCCAGATTTCTGCTCCATAGGTTGCGGTGGGAGCACACTGTAGTTTAAAAATTTTCTTAAGAGCTAAAACTACTTCAGACCTTTTGGGTTGGGGTAATCCCAGAAGTGTATTAATGCTTCGTGACAGCTTACTTCTGCTATGTGCCACGTGATCAGACCAAGAGCCATTTGTGGCGTAAACTAACCCGAGGTAAGAAAACGTGCAAGTGCTTTGTAAACTTTCCGAGTTAACAGTAATTTTATTAATAGGGCGCTTTTTCGGACCACAAGCCATTAAAAACGATTTTTTAAAATTAGTCCTTAAATCTAAAACAGCCATAAAATCTACAAAACCTCGTACTAAAATGCGCAGGGCGTTTGGGCTGCGTGCCATTAAAACCGCATAATCAGCATACAATAAGGCGGGGAGTGTATTACCATTTATTCTCGGGACATCGTGGGTAAGTTTTACTAGTGAATCATGCAAATCATTAATATATAGGATAAAAAGAAGAGGTGCCAGAACGCACCCCTGTCTGACACCTCTATCAATTTTAATGTCACTTGATACATCCCCATCCTGGCTAATCCTCACCCGGGCGTGCAGATCTCTGTGCAAATATGCTAAAAAGTGAACTAAAACTTCATCCAGGCCTTGTTTTAAAAGAATGGACCATAAGGGTGACCTATTGACAAGGTCAAACGCAGAGGTGAGGTCCATGAAGGCGAGATATATAGGAGATTTCTTTGCAACAGTGTACTTGCCAATAATCAGATTTAGATTCAGGCACTGTTCCACTGTGCCTACTTTACTTCTAAACCCCAGTTGACACGGCCTTAAAATATTATCACCCTCAGCCCATGACCTTATCTTGTTATAGAGAATCCTTCCCAGGATTTTCAGGGTGTTGTCGATGAGGGAGATAGGTCTATAGCAACTGGGGTTAGAACGATCGCTCTTTTAAAAATCGGTACAATGATGCTCATGGACCACGTACTCGGAATTATATCATAGGTTAAATTATTAAAAACATTTAATAAGAGGGGTGCCCAAAAATCTGGTTTATTTTTAATAAGATCGATGGGCAACCCATCAGGGCCCGGCGCTTTATTACCCAAACTTTGTTGGATTGCATCCTCCACTTCTAGCAAAGTTATATCTATTGGGGTAGGCGCATGATATTCATATGAGTCCTCTATTCCAATTGGGGCCGAATTGATTTTGGAAAAATGAGCCACCCATAAGTCGCTAGTTATATTACAGCTGATAGTCAGGGGATGTCCTAATGTCCTAATGTTTTTAACTGCCGCCCAAAAGCCGTTTCCCTTTTTTGAAGATGCACTACACGCTAAACTATCCCAATGATTTTTTAGGATTTCATCTTTCTTTCGTGTGGTTACTGTCTTGTAATGGTGCCTCAGGGATTTAACGAGTGCCCGATCTCTGGGGGTCGTTGACAGTGCCTTGCGGAGCTTTCTATTGGCTAGTGAGCAATCTCTATTAAACCATCTCGGTCCCGTTCGAAGTTTCGTAATAGGCCGTGACAACAACCGTTTAGTACCCTCGCACAATTGGGTGAAAGCACCAATTACATCGGGATTATAATCTTTAAATGACAAGCAGGTATCGACAAGTGGCGAGAGAGCAGTTAACATATTGACAAATAACTTGTTATTATCAATTCCTCGCCAGACTAATCTCAGGTTATCTGTGGAGGATGACAAATTCCTAGCGCCACACTCCTTGTTGTTTGCAGGTTTAGGGGCAATTTTCAATAATATTTTAATAGGATTTTGATCGCCATGGTGGGTCGGTATAACCTCTGCACTTAACAAACTATCTTCTAAAATGGAGGAAATAAAAACATAATCAATATTGGAGGCACAACCCCTGCCTCTATATGTCGGTTCGATACGATTATCTTTATCGGGGATGGCAGCGATAACCATAGTATTAATTAGGTTATGGTTGCATAGATGGTCTAATAATTCTATACCCGTAGTGCACCGAGACAAACTAGTAGTCGGGAATATTGGTAAGTTGTTACTCATTGGAATCCTAGCATTAAAATCTCCCCCCACACAAATGCCGACGACGTTAGTAAAAGCCTTGAGGTTTTGTAGAGTTAAAATAAAATTGAACAAATTATTAAAATTGATATTTGGCACGGAATAAAAATCATTGTTATAAAAGTTAATTAAACATATAGAAATGCCCCTTGTATAGATCAGAGCCTGTATATTATCATTTCTTGTATCTAAAACATTTACAGTACCTCCCGTTAAAATGTTCACCCAAATCGAAAGCCCGCCAGATGGTCGCCCTGCCTTGGGAACCGGCACAACAATATTAAAACATTGAAACCCTTCTAAATAAAAATCCTGAGTGGCCCAGGTTTCCTGCATCATTATAATGTCCTGATTTTCGACTATTTCAATCCAGTCTGGTAAATTAGAACAATCTGCAATACCACTCCGCAGAACAGGGAGGCAGGTGCGCCGTGAGGAATCTGTGGTTAGGAATATAAGGAAGGTAAGTAATTTATCCTCCTAATGGATGCTTCTACCCATACATTCCTCACATTTTAAATCAATAGGCAGGCAGTACAACAAGAGGGTGAGTATGAGGAGCAAATTAAACCGGAACACTTTGCAGCACCGACCCGGCAAAATTACCTTCCATGCAGACCTAGGAGTCCAGACATTACAGTTTGGTAAGGTGTGGACCCACCATGAGTTCATCACCTCCAGAAGAGAGTCCATGCTGCCCTTCTTGGTGGTGCACCCCATTGCAGCCTTTGTGTCAGTGAAGATTTAATTAGCAAGAATGCTTTGAGGGTCATCAGATTGAATAAAGCAGACTCATGGGGCGCCAGGGGACCACACAGATGCCTCAAACATCCATGGCATCCAGGTAGCTCCCTAAAAGGCGGGAAACATATCAGCCACTACAAAGGCATTTGCCCACGTGGAAAGAATTGTCTGCCACGGATCAGATGGTCCCAAACAAGCCACCACTACAGGTATTGGAAAACCTCCGATTTCAGATTTATTATATAGTTAATTAAAATCATTACACAACCATTGCAAATACACAGTAAAAACACATTTTAAAATGATCCATTGGCAAAGCGAAAAATATGCAAAAATCAATGAGATAAATATATAGTCAGGTGGTGCGAGCAGGGCCGCAAGTACAGAAACTAAAAAAAAAAAAGTGATTCACATTTCTGGGTATGGCTGAACTGCGGTAAAAACATATCTACTAACACAGCACATAAAATTAAACATAGTCAGAGCCTAAATGTCCTTCAGGACCTGATAGGTCCTTCTGTGAAGGAGCTGAAATGTAAGATACTGAGCTAAAGCATGGATGGGTTATTGCACCTACTAAGCTCTAGGTGATGACAGATCTTTTTACAGGCACCTTTGAACTGATATTCTTAGAGCTGACAAACTTAAATAGTGCTACTTCCACTAACCACGAAGCCTACAAAGAGCCATTCGTCTCTGCCGATATATCGTTTTTCAAAGGCCTCTTTGTGTGTCCTTACACCAAGTCTGTGAAATTATAGCTTTAGAAAAACTATTAATTCATGACTCGGAACCGGTAATGGAGCAGTTATTATATTTGGTATTACACCATGCATTTGTCAGGAGAGTTCTTGTTTTTGCCAGGTCTGGCCTGCCTCCCTAAAAATCAAACAAGCCAATTTTAATCACAGGTAGTCAATTATGATTACTTTTATGACGAAGTAAGCGAGGTGGGTTTGGCTGCCTGGTTCAGAGTATGAACCAGGGTCTGGGCTGAACACTTTCCTACTCCTGAGGGTGCAGCAATTCCGTCTAATTTTCAGAGTCAAGGCCCAATTGTTAGACTTGTCCCTGTGCGCATTTAGGCCCAGATTTATCAAGCCTTTGCGTTGTCCTTGCGTCACACAAGGCGACGCAAGCACAATGCAAAGGCTTCAGGAACATTTACAATGCCATGCAAGGGGCGATTTTGCGCCATCTTGTGTGGCTTTGTGAGGGAATGTAATGCAATGCAGCTGCTTGCACTGTGTGACCTTATATTTCGACTTGGGAGGTGGAGCATGGGTGTTCCCACGCATCCACTCATGGATTTTGGTGCGTTCCCAGATTTACTAAAGCTAGTAAACCTGGGAAAGCGTCATAATGCTGTGCCATCACCAGTGAGGTGGAACGAGGAAAAATATTTTTATTTCCCCTCGTTATTTCCTCTTTCCACGTTTAGTGCATTCTGCAACACACATAGAAAGACAACAAGCATTGGCATAGCCAATAGGTCACGCTTTTGGGACCTTATAAGTATTTAGTTATGAAGCACAATATCCTTGGTGCAACAACATTAACTGTTGCATGGTTAAACACTTATAAGGCCCCAAAGGCGAGACCTATTGGCTATGCCAATGCTTTTTTATTTTTATTTTTAAAGGACAAGCAGTGCTATCAGGCTCCGGCTGCCACTTAGAGGTAGAGAGAGAGAGGTGTGTAGAGAGAGAGAGAGAGGTGTGTAGAGAGAGAGAGAGAGAGGTGTGTAGAGAGAGAGAGAGAGAGAGGTGTGTAGCGAGAGAGAGGTGTGTAGAGAGAGAGAGAGGTGTGTAGAGAGAGGTGTGTAGAGAGAGGTGTGTAGAGAGAGGTGTGTAGAGAGAGGTGTGTAGAGAGGTGTGTAGAGAGAGGTGGGTAGAGAGAGGTGGGTAGAGAGAGGTGTGTAGAGAGAGAGGGGTAGAGAGAGAGGGGTAGAGAGAGAGGGGTAGAGAGAGAGGGGTAGAGAGAGAGGGGTAGAGAGAGAGGGGTAGAGAGAGAGGGGTAGAGAGAGAGGGGTAGAGAGAGAGGGGTAGAGAGAGAGGGGCGTAGAGAGAGGGGCGTAGAGAGAGAGGTGTAGAGAGGTAGAGGTAGAGAGTGAGGTAGAGAGAGGTAGAGAGGGAGGTAGAGAGGTAGAGAGAGAGGTAGCGAGAGAGGTAGAGAGAGAGAGGTAGCGAGAGAGGTAGAGAGGTAGAGAGAGAGGTAGAGGGGTAGAGGGGTAGAGAGGTAGAGAGAGAGAGGTAGAGAGAGAGAGGTAGAGAGAGAGAGAGGGTGGAGGAAGAGAGAGAGAGGGTGGAGGAAGAGAGAGAGAGAGGTAGAGAGAGAGAGGTAGAGAGAGAGGGTGGCGGAAGAGAGAGAGAGGGTGGAGGAAGCACGTGTGTGTACGGGTCCAGGAAAAGGCGTATCACATAGGGTTGTGCAAAATTTGCTTTTGCATAATTAAGCGAAATTTGGCAAACATTACAGGCAATTGTACAATATGCAAAACGGACATTTAGCATTATATTTTTCTGTGAAATGTATCCTTGTGTCCATTTTAGATAGAACACATTTCGCGCTCAACCAAAAAAAAACACAAAAACAACACATGTTGCAAGCAAGAGCTGCCAGTGTTCTGGCCGTTCACATTGTTTGACTGCTCTTGAGGTAAAATGTGGCATAATTCCGGGAATTTCACGTGATACGCAGAACGCGAAACCCCAGAAATGACGCGAGATTACGCCGACGACCCACAAGTCTCACCTGGGACAAGTATTAACCTCACTGTCCAAACCATCCCTAGCAAGCTGCTGTTTGTATATTTGTTATAACAATTAAGGGCATGCATTGCAGGCGTTCTACGGTACGGTGCAGTTTCTGCTTCCCAAGGGGCTACGACTCCCAGACTCCAGGCGCTGGACGTACCACAAAGGATTGATAGAGCTGCAGAGTCAGAAGCGCGGCTGCGCCCCCTCACCCCACGGTCGGAAAAGGAAAGGTTTGAAGAGTCCACTCAGAGGAGCTGGAGGGACGCTGACACCGGAAGGGCGGACGAGAGTTAAATCATATATTTCTGCTCCGTGCTGCCTCGACATCGGCAGAACTGCATGTTCAGGCTAGGTAGGTTTATTCAGGTGTGCGCTAAATTGTTTTAACCAATTAATCCATCCCTAGCAAGCAGCTGTTTGTATATTTGTTATAACAATTAAGGGCAAGGGGACGTGTTTGGCTTTGTCTGGGGTTGCTTTTTATGAGTAACTGATTTGGAAACTACTTTTTGAGAGTGAGGGCCTTCTGCGTTAAAAAAAACATAAATACCACTTTTCGAAAATACATAAGTGGATCAGCTTTCAGCAATGTTTTGAGATGCATTAGCATGTATATGTTTTGCCTATGGAGTTTCCTGTCCGGCCTTCAATGAAAAATGCGCGTGGCAGGTTTACTACGTCAGTGCTGGCCTACCCGACCGTTACTTACAAGGGCTGCCGTCACGTCACTTAAGCTTCAAATCTATCATGGCTGTCAGCCACAAAGGTGGTTCCTGTTATGACACGTCCCACATCTTTGCCCATTTTAAGATGCCAAAGGGCACACATTGCTCTGGAAATGCGAATGACCTCCGTCACCTTTGCCCCCAGGCTGCCTGCCCAGTCTTCCCCCTAAGGGCGACGGGATAATGGCGCATTCCAAGCCTCCTGTGTGTGTGTGTGTGTGCTTCCAGCGGCGGGGAGGAATGTGGGCCTGGCTGGTCCTGTCTTACATTAATTAGTACATGTACAAAAAAAAAACACGAGCGCGCGCACACATTTAAACAAACGTATCTATAAGTAACCAAAAGGATCGCCATATATTTGCATGAATGTCCCATGATGCAAAAAGACAGAATAGGTAGAAAATAAAACTAAACGTCGTATCACAGAGCCGGTAGCAATGAACCGGCACATCTATGTCTTTTAGCAAACAAATGCTCGAAAGTCAGTTAAGAGTTGAGCAATTCAACTTTGATGTCCCCCCTCCCTTCAAGCTGCTGCTCGTCTCTTGTGTGACGAGCTGACGAGGAGGGAGGGGTTAGTGAGAGCAGAGAGCAAGGGGGTGGAGGAGCATGATTCACGCGCTGTAAGGCTTAATGAGCCATTACAGAAAGCCAGATGGCAGCTGTGCACGTTCACGCGCGCGTAACCGCACGCTTGAGGCCAGCAAAAGCCTTTGGCAGCACTTTTAAAACTCCACTCCTAAATGTCTCGCCAGACCAGCGCATGCGCTGGCTCAGGCGAGACCTAAAAGGGCCTCTAAGACAGTGACGGCTCCTCACTTTGGCGGAGGAGCATCGCCCCACTGCTTTTAAGCAGTGCCAAGGAGAAACATAAAATGATAATAACTTAGAGTTATTATCATTTTATGCTTGCGTCCTGCTGCTTTGCGGGCGGGCGGGGCTGCTCTGCTCTCGGAGCAGGGGAGGAGTGGGCAAACCACTCCTAAGTGCGCAATGACTGTTTGGCCCAAACCAGTCATGCGCACTTTCCCCGTCCTCCATGCAGGCTGCATTACAGCTTGCATGGAGAACATGCCCGTGTTCAGACCAATCACAATGCTGCATTGTAGTGTTGTGATTGGCCTAGGGGAGGGAGCCTGGCTGCCTGCTTCCTGTTCCTGGAGTCGGAGACAGGAGAGCAGGAGCAGAGACGCAGGACCCGGCTTCAAGGTAAGTTTTTTTTTTCGACCCCCCGCGACCTACCCCGCCCCCCCACCCGCGAGCCATGCCGGCCACCACTGCTCTAAGGATTTGTTAGACTTGGCATCTTTTGGCGTGTTTCCCCTGACTTTTTGCTTTCTGACCTCCCGGTTTTGACTGTTTTTGCTGGTGTGATGATTCTGCGCACTTTCCTCACTGCGGTCCAGTGGGAAAGTGCAAGTGCTCCTGTATAAAATGTGTTATGGATTGGTGTTTCCATGATTGGCCTATTTGGTTTATGTGTCAGTCCCTTGTAAAGTGCACTGCGAGTGCCAGGGCCTATAGACCAAATGCTGTTGGTGGGCTGCAGCACTGGATTGTGCCACCCACGCAAACAGCCCGTAAAGTGTAACTCGGGCCTGCCATCGCAGAGCCTGTGCGCAGCCTGAGGCTGCCATGTCGACTTGGCAAGTGCACACACTTGCAAGTCCCTAAACCTTCCCTTTGCTACATGTTAGTCACCCCTAAGGTAGGCCCAAGGTACCCCTGTGGGCAGGGTGCGTTGTACGCGAAAGGTAGGACATGCCCGGGTGTGTGCGGCATGTCCTGATAGTGAATTACAGCCTAGTTCGTTTTTCACTATTGCAAGGCTACCTGTTCCCCCTAGGCCAGAACGGGCAGTTTTGATTATTACAGCTTATAATCCTAACTGACCCCGGGAACATGGTAGAAATTCGAGTTTAGTATGCCTGGACTCAGAATGATAAAATGCAGCTTTTAGTAAGGTTGGTTTTAACATTCTGTGTTTGAAAATACCACTTTTAGAAAGTAGGTATTTTCTTGTCTAACCATCCAAGCCTGCCTCTGCGAGATTGTGTATTCCGTGTCTGGAATGTGAGTGACAGGGGCTGGGGGATGCCAGGAGACAGGGTGAGTCAGCGCAGGGCTGAATAGCCAGATCGACCTGTAGATGGTTGGGAGGGGTCGCACCTGGGCCCTGAATAGGACAGTGCCTTCCCTCCACAATGCTGGCTCCACTTCCTGTGGTGCGTCTGATGTCCCTGGCCTACTCACTGAAAGAAGGGACGGAGACTTGTCAACAAAGTGCTCCAGAACTGGTTTGGACTAGGCAAAGGCCTCTCTGCCTTCAGAGAACAAAGGAATTTGGGATATAAATATTGGGGCCCTGACCCCATGAATTTAGATCTCGCTGGAATCAAGGAACCTGCCAAGACGAAGAGCTGGAAGAGCTGCCAGGAGGAGTACTGCCCCTTTGCTGTGTTGTTGCTTTGTTGGGTTGGCCTGCAGTTGCTGCTTCTGTCTTGGGCAGTGAAAGGACTGGACTGAACTTTCTACGAACTTGTGCTGAGTATCTCCAAGGGCCAGGAACCGAGCTGGCCTCCTGTTAAGAAGTCTCAGGGACTACAAAGACTTCACAAGCCTCTGGGTACCGCTTCTGGAACGCTGTTTCAGTTGCCACAGAGGAAGGGAACCGCAACCGACTCCGTCAACCGAATCCATCCCTGGCCGGTGACCTGTTTGCACCGCAGACCGCATCGCCCCGCTTCGCATCGCAACCCTGGTCTCACCGTGGGCGACGTCCGACGCCGCCAACATCGAGCCGCTGCTTGCACCGTGACCTGTGGGCACCGCAGTTCGCATCGCATCGCTTCACTGGGCCAGCCGGACCAGACCGACACTGTCGCTGCAACTGGCTCAAGAGTCGAGACCGCACCGCATTTGGGGCACCGCTCGCACGTCTGCGACGCACCGCTCCGACTCGCACCGCTGTCCGACGCCAGCTCCCGCACTCCGGCTAGGTCGCCTGCATCGCAACCTGTCAGCACCGCATCGAGCATCGTCTCGCCCTGCATCGCACGCCTTGGACTCACCGACTCCGTCTGCACGACGCTCATCGAGCCGCTGCCTGCACCGCATCGAGGGACACCGCACCTTGCATCGCTCCGTCTTGCACCGCAACCGCGACGAACGCCGACCGGCTCGTACACTCCGTACCAGCCACAACGAGAAAAGGTACTGTGACCGAGTCTGTTCACGACTCTGCTGGCCCGTATCGACGCGGTCGGCTGGAACTGTTAGACTCTGTGGTTCTCAGCATCACGGTAGGCTCGGACGGAGCTACCGACTCGTACGAACTTTGCTTTTGTGCTATTCCTGCAAAGAAGAAGTTAACGTATCAAGTATTCATTCGTAAAGTATAGTATTGTGGATTTTTGTCGTAATTGGTCTTGTCTTGAGTATATAAAATATTGGTTATTTTTCTAAACTGGTGTGGTGTCCGTTTGTAGTGCTTACACTGTATTACTGTTGGTTATGTGCAAATGCTTTACACACTGCCTCTGAATTAAGCCTGACTGCTCGTGCCAAGCTACCACGAGGGTGAGCAGGGGTTACTTCACGAGTGTAACAACCCTTACCCTGACTAGGAGGAAGGGTCCCTACTTGGACAAAGGTGCAAGCCCTTGCCAACTAGAGATCCCATTTCTAACATTGGTTGTCAGCGGTGGGGATAGGACTTGTGTTTGCACTTGACTTACAGTGATTGGTGTGCACTACTACCATATCGCAGACCATTACGTACCACATACTGGTTCTTTTTCTTTTGGCCTATTTTTGATCTTGCCAGTTTCAACTCACGACTTTTGTCATGCCTGAATCAATTGCATCATCCGTTGCATCTCTGGAAGTTATCTTTGAGGAGGACAGGTTGGAGTCCTACGCCGTAAAGGAGTTACGAGCGATTTGTAAAAACCTGAAAGTCCAAATTAAAGGCCTCACAAGGAAGGAGGAGCTACAGAAGGCGCTGAGGGCCTGGGTAGCAGCCAGACATGCCAATGGGCAGCCTGGTGATCTCAGTGAGGAGGCGGAGGAGCCTATTTCCAGGGTGGATGTGCTTTTGGGTAGGGGGAACCCGCCAGGTCGGGCAGCAGCAGTCTGTCCCCAGAGGAGCTGGAGGACAGGCGGGAGGCAAGGCAGTTCGAGCTGCAGAAGCTCAGGCTGGAGAGTGAGCGGGAGGAGAAGAGATTGGCCATAGAGGAGAGGAAGATGCTCTTAGAGCATGAGAGAGAACTGAAGGAGCTAGAACTTAGGAGTAAGTCAGGCTCAGATGGTGGCAGCAATTCGTCCAGAAAGGCAGACAGGATTGTGCACATTCCCAAGAACGTAGGCAAGGAGTTCAAGAAGGGGGATGACATACAAAGGTGGTTCCAGGGTTATGAGGCAGCCATACACATGAATGGGGTCCCTGAGGAGAATTGGGGAGCAGGATTGTGGCCACTTTTCCCGGAAGAAGCAAGGGATGCTCTGATAGCTTTGGGTAAGGGGTATCACCTCACCTATGCTGACATGAAGGATGCCCTTCTCACGAAGTATGGTCTTACTCCTGAAAAGTACAGGGATCAGTTCAGGTCCAGTAAGAAGTCTGATGTCAACACTTGGTTGGAATGTGTGGATGTGTTCTGCAGGTCTCTGGATGGTTGGGTGAAGGGCAGTAGTGTAACAGATTTTCAGGGGCTCTACAACTTGATTGCATGGGAGCACTTGTCTAGTCTATGTTTTGCAGATCTGCGCCAGCACCTAGTTGATAGTAAGCTAACTGACCCCAGGAAGCTTGCTATGGAAGCGGACCGCTGGGTGAGTACCAGGGTCCACAAGAAAGCGTTTGGGGGAGACTCAGCCAAAGGTGGGCAGGGTCCCCAGCAGAAAGGTGGGGGGACAAGGGTAAAGCACAGGAGTTCTCTAAAGGGCCCCAAACTAGTACCCAGGGTAAAGGTTCCCAGCCCCCGGTGATAAGAAGAAAGGGGTCTCTACAGGGAAGCCTGTTGAGACCGGCCCCCGCAAGTGTTATGCATGTGACCAGGTAGGTCACTTTAAGGGGGACCCCAAGTGCCCGAAGGGGACACAGCCACCCACCGGTGGACAGTCCAAAGTGTTGGCTAGTGTAGCGCTTGGGGAGGAGGGGTGCCCACAGGAGGGTGGGGATCCCGCAGAAATGACCCTTGTCTCACTCGGGGACAGTGAGATGGTCCCAGGAAACCAGGTGCCCCCTAACACAAAGAAATATAGCACCTGGGTGACCATTAATGGGAACAGGGTAGAGGCTCTCAGAGATACTGGAGCCAGTGTGACCTCAGTCCGGTGTCACCTGGTGTCTGAGAAGCAAGTAGTCCCAGGAGCATTCCACCAAGTAGTTGCTGTCGACAACTCAGAGCGCCAATGTATGGTGGCGCAGGTTCCCTTTGAATGGGGGGGTCTCAGGTCCCTTAAGGGTGGTTGTGAGCCCTACCATGCCTGTAGATTGTCTGCTAGGAAACGACCTGGAGCAGTCCTCATGGAAGGAGGTTGAGCTCAGGTCCCACTTGGAGATGCTTGGGTTGCCAGAGTGGGCATGCGTGTCTACTCGGTCAATGGCAGCCAGAGAGGGTGATCAAAAGGACTTGGAGCCTGAAACAGTGGCCCAAGTCCCTGCCAAGAGAAAGGGCAGGGGGCGCGGGAAACCGGCCCCCGAAGTTCCCACGGACCGGGAGGAGGCGGACCTCGAGGGGGACGCCCGGTGCCTACAGGGGAGCAAGTAGCCGAACTGGGAGACATCTCTGAGCTGACCCATTGGCAGCAAGAAGGGGGTCCCACCAGGGAGGAGTTCTGCAGGGAGCAGAACGAGTGCCCTACTCTGGAGGGTCTGCGGCGGCAGGCTGCAGACCAGGCAGCTGGTAATCAGTCCGGGTCACATCTGATCTACTGGGAGAGTGGTCTCCTATACAGTGAGCCTAAGGTTGCTGAGCCTGGGTCAGCCCGTGTGCTGGTGGTACCCCAGCGCTTCAGGACCTTCCTACTGGGTCTGGCTCATGACGTGCCTTTGGCAGGACATTTGGGGCAGGACAAGACCTTTGACAGGCTTGTCACCCACTTCTTTTGGCCCCAAATGCGAAGGCAGTCAGATGCACACTGCAGGTCTTGCCAAACTTGCCAGGCAAGTGGTAAGAGTGGGAGGAAGGTCAAAGCTCCTCTCCAACCTTTTCCGGTTGTTGGAACACCCTTTGAAAGGGTAGGGATGGATATTGTGGGGCCACTGGATCCCAAGACAGCCATGGGCAACAGGTACATCCTGGTCTTGGTGGACCATGCCACCCGGTACCCGGAGGCAATCCCTCTCAGGACAACGACGGCGCCAGTGGTGGGCCGGGCGTTAATGGGGATCTTTTCCCGTGTGGGATTCCCCAGAGAGGTGGTTTCTGATAGGGGGACCAATTTCATATCGAAGTATATGACATCCCTGTGGAAGGAGTGTGGGGTAACCTACAAGTTCACCACTCCTTACCACCCACAAGGAAACGGTCTGGTGGAGAGATTCAACCAGACCTTGAAAGGCATGATCAAGGGTCTAACAGAACCCATGAGGCGTAAGTGGGACGTCCTCTTGCCATGCCTACTCTTTGCATACAGGGAGGTGCCTCAGAAGTCTCTTGGGTACAGCCCCTTTGAGCTCCTGTATGGCCACCCTGTCAGAGGACCTCTGAGTTTGGTTAAGGAAGGCTGGGAGGCAGCTCCCAGGAAAACTCCCCAGGATGTATTTAGCTACATGCTGGCCTTTAGAAACCAAACTGCCCGCTTCAGGAAACTCGCTCAGGCGAACCTAGAAGCAAGCCAGGAAGAAATGAAGAGATGGTATGACCAGAACGCCACTCTGGTCGAATTTCAACCTGGACAAAAAGTGTGGGTCATGGCCCCAGTAGCACCTTGTGCCTTGCAGGACAAGTGGACTGGGCCATATGAGGTAAAGGAGCGCAAAAGTGACGTCACCTACCTGGTGGATTTGCAGGCTCCAAGGAACCCTTTGAGGGTCCTTCACGTGAACCGCCTCAAGCCCCACTTCGAGAGGTCCGAAGTGAGTATGCTCTTGGCGACAGATGATGGGGTGGAAGAGGAGAGCGAGCCTCTCCCTGACCTCCTGTCTACCAAGGAGCATGATGGGTCAGTAGAGGGTGTGATCCTCTCCCCTACTCTGACTCAGGAGCAGCAGGGGGCTGTCGCCAGTTGTTGGGACAGTTCGCCCCGCTGTTCTCTCTGACCCCCGGTGTTACTCACTGGTGTACCCATGACGTGGACACCGGTGACAGCCATCCTGTGAAGCACAAGATTTACAGGTTGACTGACCGGGTCAGAGCCAGCATCAAGGAGGAGGTCTCTAAGATGTTGGCGTTAGGGGTGATTGAGCCCTCCCACAGTCCTTGGGCCAGCCCAGTGGTATTGGTCCCAAAGGCTGCGGCGCCCGGTGCCACTCCAGAACTCCGGTTTTGTGTGGACTACCGTGGGCTCAATGCCGTCACCAGGACTGACGCGCACCCCATCCCCAGAGCTGATGAGCTCATTGATCGGTTGGGAGCTGCCCGGTTCCTCAGCACGTTTGATTTAACGTCTGGGTACTGGCAGATTGCCTTAACCGATGGGACCAAGGAGAGATCAGCATTCTCAACCCCAGAAGGTCATTACCAATTCCGGGTGATGCCCTTTGGGTTGAAGAATGCCCCTGCCACCTTTCAGAGGTTGGTCAATCAGGTGTTGGCCGGGCTGGAGGATTTCAGTGCCGCCTACCTGGATGACATTGCTGTGTTCAGTTCCAGCTGGGAAGAACATTTACAGCACCTTGAGAAAGTGTTGAGGGCTCTGCAAGGTGCAGGCCTCACGATCAAGGCCAGTAAGTGCCAGATCGGGCAGGGTTCTGTGGTGTACTTGGGACACCAGGTAGGAAGCGGCCAGGTGGCGCCCCTACAACCCAAGATTGACACCATTCTGGCTTGGGAGCCCCCCAAGACCCAGACAGAGGTGAGAGCCTTCTTAGGTCTCACCGGCTATTATAGGAGATTTGTTAAGGGCTATGGCACCATCGTTGCCCCCTTAACAGAGCTGACCTCTAAGAGGCAGCCCAGGAAAGTGATCTGGACTGAGTCCTGCCAGAAAGCTTTTGATGCACTGAAGGCAGCCATGTGCACGGCGCCCGTGCTCAAGGCACCTGACTTCTCCAAGGAATTTGTCGTGCAGACTGACGCTTCAGAGCATGGTGTGGGAGCGGTGCTCTCACAACTGAACGAAGAGGGCCTGGATCAGCCTGTAGTCTTCCTTAGCAGGAGACTACTTCCCAGGGAACAGAGGTGGAGTGCCATAGAAAGGGAAGCTTTTGCTGTGGTCTGGGCGCTGAAGAAGTTGAGACCATACCTGTTTGGGACTCACTTCCGGGTTCAGACAGACCACAGGCCCCTCAGATGGTTGATGCAAATGAGGGGCGAGAATCCAAAACTGCTGAGGTGGTCCATCTCCCTACAGGGAATGGACTTTACGGTGGAACACCGTCCTGGTACAGAACACGCCAACGCAGATGGTCTGTCCAGGTTCTTCCGCCTTAGTGAAGAGAACTCCCATGGGGTTGGGTAGTTCTCCCTACTTTCAGCTGGAGGGGACATGTGTTAGACTTGGCATCTTTTGGCGTGTTTCCCCTGACTTTTTGCTTTCTGACCTCCCGGTTTTGACTCTGTTTTTGCTGGTGTGATGATTCTGCGCACTTTCCTCACTGCGGTCCAGTGGGAAAGTGCAAGTGCTCCTGTATAAAATGTGTTATGGATTGGTGTTTCCATGATTGGCCTATTTGGTTTATGTGTCAGTCCCTTGTAAAGTGCACTGCGAGTGCCAGGGCCTATAGACCAAATGCTGTTGGTGGGCTGCAGCACTGGATTGTGCCACCCACGCAAACAGCCCGTAAAGTGTAACTCGGGCCTGCCATCGCAGAGCCTGTGCGCAGCCTGAGGCTGCCATGTCGACTTGGCAAGTGCACACACTTGCAAGTCCCTAAACCTTCCCTTTGCTACATGTTAGTCACCCCTAAGGTAGGCCCAAGGTACCCCTGTGGGCAGGGTGCGTTGTACGCGAAAGGTAGGACATGCCCGGGTGTGTGCGGCATGTCCTGATAGTGAATTACAGCCTAGTTCGTTTTTCACTATTGCAAGGCTACCTGTTCCCCCTAGGCCAGAACGGGCAGTTTTGATTATTACAGCTTATAATCCTAACTGACCCCGGGAACATGGTAGAAATTCGAGTTTAGTATGCCTGGACTCAGAATGATAAAATGCAGCTTTTAGTAAGGTTGGTTTTAACATTCTGTGTTTGAAAATACCACTTTTAGAAAGTAGGTATTTTCTTGTCTAACCATCCAAGCCTGCCTCTGCGAGATTGTGTATTCCGTGTCTGGAATGTGAGTGACAGGGGCTGGGGGATGCCAGGAGACAGGGTGAGTCAGCGCAGGGCTGAATAGCCAGATCGACCTGTAGATGGGTGGGAGGGGTCGCACCTGGGCCCTGAATAGGACAGTGCCTTCCCTCCACAATGCTGGCTCCACTTCCTGTGGTGCGTCTGATGTCCCTGGCCTACTCACTGAAAGAAGGGACGGAGACTTGTCAACAAAGTGCTCCAGAACTGGTTTGGACTAGGCAAAGGCCTCTCTGCCTTCAGAGAACAAAGGAATTTGGGATATAAATATTGGGGCCCTGACCCCATGAATTTAGATCTCGCTGGAATCAAGGAACCTGCCAAGACGAAGAGCTGGAAGAGCTGCCAGGAGGAGTACTGCCCCTTTGCTGTGTTGTTGCTTTGTTGGGTTGGCCTGCAGTTGCTGCTTCTGTCTTGGGCAGTGAAAGGACTGGACTGAACTTTCTACGAACTTGTGCTGAGTATCTCCAAGGGCCAGGAACCGAGCTGGCCTCCTGTTAAGAAGTCTCAGGGACTACAAAGACTTCACAAGCCTCTGGGTACCGCTTCTGGAACGCTGTTTCAGTTGCCACAGAGGAAGGGAACCGCAACCGACTCCGTCAACCGAATCCATCCCTGGCCGGTGACCTGTTTGCACCGCAGACCGCATCGCCCCCGCTTCGCATCGCAACCCTGGTCTCACCGTGGGCGACGTCCGACGCCGCCAACATCGAGCCGCTGCTTGCACCGTGACCTGTGGGCACCGCAGTTCGCATCGCATCGCTTCACTGGGCCAGCCGGACCAGACCGACACTGTTGCTGCAACTGGCTCAAGAGTCGAGACCGCACCGCATTTGGGGCACCGCTCGCACGTCTGCGACGCACCGCTCCGACTCGCACCGCTGTCCGACGCCAGCTCCCGCACTCCGGCCAGGTCGCCTGCATCGCAACCTGTCAGCACCGCATCGAGCATCGTCTCGCCCTGCATCGCACGCCTTGGACTCACCGACTCCGTCTGCACGACGCTCATCGAGCCGCTGCCTGCACCGCATCGAGGGACACCGCACCTTGCATCGCTCCGTCTTGCACCGCAACCGCGACGAACGCCGACCGGCTCGTACACTCCGTACCAGCCACAACGAGAAAAGGTACTGTGACCGAGTCTGTTCACGACTCTGCTGGCCCGTATCGACGCGGTCGGCTGGAACTGTTAGACTCTGTGGTTCTCAGCATCACGGTAGGCTCGGACGGAGCTACCGACTCGTACGAACTTTGCTTTTGTGCTATTCCTGCAAAGAAGAAGTTAATGTATCAAGTATTCATTCGTAAAGTATAGTATTGTGGATTTTTGTCGTAATTGGTCTTGTCTTGACTATATAAAATATTGGTTATTTTTCTAAACTGGTGTGGTGTCCGTTTGTAGTGCTTACACTGTATTACTGTTGGTTATGTGCAAATGCTTTACACACTGCCTCTGAATTAAGCCTGACTGCTCGTGCCAAGCTACCACGAGGGTGAGCAGGGGTTACTTCACGAGTGTAACAACCCTTACCCTGACTAGGAAGAAGGGTCCCTACTTGGACAAAGGTGCAAGCCCTTGCCAACTAGAGATCCCATTTCTAACAGGATTGTTTTTGTGCAGGAAGGTGTGCCTTCCTGTACAAAAACAATCCTGCTGGTAAGGCAAGCAAGGGTGTCTGCGCTGGCGCTAGGCAGCATATAGAGCACCAGCGCAAGGGGAGAGCATGAATGCTCCATATCTTTGTAAATATGGAGCATTTCTGATCTCTCCCTTTCACGCAATGCAGCAACTTTGCTTGCTGGGCTGCTTTGCGTGAAAGATTATTAAATATACCCCTTAGTTTTTCCCCCTAAGACACTTTTTACTGAGACATGATATTTAGGTTTATCTGGCACATTTATGATTTAAAAGGCCAATCTCTAACCTGACCTGTCACTGTGGGAGGCTAAACCGTCGCCTGAATATGTGTCAGATCAAGCCATGATTCTAGCTCACCCAAAAGAAAAACCTATTGCCGTAGCTTAAGGCTGGAAGGAATTTTGCTCTTACTGTTTCTAAGGGTCAAACGTGATAATACGGTACAAAGCAAAACCACTTTTGGTTTCAAATTAGATAAATAATGGCAGTGGCTTCCTCTTTCGTGGAACCATATCCCTAAATGCCTTCTTTCTCAAAGGACCACTTACCTTGTTTATTCATTTTCTTAAAACCAAAAATGACTGCTTGTTTTTGATACATTCGGGGCCAGGTAGTTGGCATCAGTGGATTCTAGGCCAAAGAATAGGCATTTTAAGCAGACACCTGTCTTATCCAACAATACAGTATCATCCATGTTTTGAAGGATTGGCACGGCCTGTCTAACTAATCTTGGAGGGCTTGATCTATCATTCATGATGGCAGAGCCCAGGTCTGCCCCATAATAGATGAATAGTAAAGGGGCTAGGAGTAGGACACAACCCTATTTCCGACCCCTATTTGTTTTTATTTTGTCTGAAATATAATTGCCTTTCCCTCATTTCACGCAAACGCAGTTGTCATGGTACAATCGCTGGATAGCTCATAGCGAAGCAGAAGGAATTCTCCAGTGATCTAGCCTTTTCCATAGCAGGTTTCTATTTATGCCGTCAAGAGCAAAATCTACAAAACAGGCAGATAATGGGGTGCTGCTTGGAGAGTTATGTGTTTCAATCAGCATAGCATGTTGTCAATCACACCACCTTCCTCCCAAAAACGTGTTCGATACCAGGGGAGGCTCTTTTTAGGTCTCGCCTAGGCAGCGCGCATGCGCTGTCTCTCCGAGACATCAAGTAATCCGTATAGCGAGAGTAATCCCGCCTGCTGCTTGCCTGCGGCTTGCAATAGGGTTTTTTATGCAACACTCAGATTTCACTCAGTTTCCAGTCTCCCTATTGGTTGCTGCTCCGATTCATCACTTCCGTTTTCTTCCTTTTTTATCGGAAGCAGCACCGACCAACTACAGTTTTATTGCGCTTTAAGTGTTTATGTCTTTGTGCGGGGACTACTTTCCTTCATCATGTGTTTCCCTGCCTAAGCGCCACACATGCTTCACATCCTCTCCCATGTGCTTCCTTTCCCCAGCGATGTTTTCGCCGCATTTTGTGCTCCAGTCCTCCCAGCACATTGCGCACACACACTGTAAGCAGCACTGCCGGCGCCGCTGCTTTCCCCCGTAATCGAGACTTTTTTTTAATCTTACGTGTGTTTTACTGCGCACACTGCAGTAAGTGCATCGACCCACTAACCTTTGGAAACGACAAACTGTCGCTTTTCTGCTTGTTCCCAGAGTCGGGCTGCTCTCGCTGGCCCTGGCCCCAGATTGTTGTTTGCCTGTCACTGTAATCCAGCGATGAAACCTCTGCCTTCCTCATATGCAAAGCGGGCCCCGAGGGCCAGAGAATGGGGGGCTCTGGTGTGAGGAAACTTCTCACCACCTGACTGCGCCGGGGGCGAGGCCAGGCACCGTGTCACCGGCTGAAGCTTCTTCTAGGATTTACGGCTCACAGCTTTCCATCCGAAGGCACCCACCGGTCAGGGTCTGCAGCAAGGACGGGCTCTCTGACACGTTCTCCGAATGCACGCCGAGCTTACCGTGGGACCCTAGGTTCTGGCCTTTTGCTTCCCAGAAGCTAGCTTCATGAAGCCCGCCTCGCCATGTGGACGAACTGAACGCTCCAACGACCTGCCCATACAACTCTAGGCCTCTCTTTGGCGGCATCTAAGGACGAGCATGATGCTCACTTTACATATAGTTTTAGCAGTTGCCACGTGCACGCTAGTTTTGCGGAATGTGGGAGGTATCGTTAAATTGAGTGCCTTGGAAAGTCCAGTAACGTTAGTGTAAAGGGAGTCGCGTTTGTTAGCCATATATTGGTACCTACCAGCATTATCGACTACTATCCAAATGTGATAAACCCACATCTGATTACTAAATGAGAGGATGTATTTCTCTGTAGCTAGCTCCCCTAGTAACCACTGTTTTGTTTATTAAAATGCTGCAGCTTTGCTTTCTTATTAAAAAATATTTAAAACACGTACTCGACGTCACAAGTCAAACAATGAGTGATGCTATTTCCTGCGTTAGATTCAAAGGCACAGGCACGTGATATCTCTTTCACATCCCCTATGGTACTGGTACAATGAGGCCAGGCAAGGCCTTCTGGGACGCACGCGAGTTCACCCTCCATGCACTTTCTACAAGCATGCTGGGACTTGTGGCCTTATCCTGGCAATAATGAACTTCAAATCCCAGCATGCTTAGTGCTTTGGGTAAAATGACAGACCTGTCCGAAAGACACCCTCAAGACACAAGGTTAGTTGGCAGCTATGTGTCTAAAAACCCTCCTGTCATCATTTCTAATGTTTCCTTCGTCTTCGAATTAAACTATTCCCTCGAAAAGCCCATCGTACTAGACATATGTGAGCTTCTTTCACTTGTTAGTTACTAGAGCTCAGTCCTTTTATTTCATTGTTTAAAAAAACAAGCATTTGCATTGCAATAGGTCTCGCATTTACGCGAGTTTAACCCGTTAAGTGCGCCCGTCGGCCAACGGCCGTCGCGAGCACTACCTCGCTAGTGCTGCGCACGTCCGTTGGCCGACGCGGCCCCGCCCACTCAATAGAACTCCCGCACCGCGGCGGAATTTGCGCCGCGGTTAAGGAGTAAAGCTATTGGCATTGAAAATGACAATGCCTTTTATTTATGTTTTAAAAACGAAAACAAAAATAAAAGGCATTGTTATTTGCAATGTCAATAGCTCAAACTTGCGTAAATGCGAGACCTATTGCATTGCAAATGCTTGTTTTTCTTTCACCCAGGTATTTAAATCTTTTAACAAAGATGCATCGACTTTAGCATCAACGTTGATTAAGGTTATCATTCCAATACTCCAGGGGTCTGTACGAGAGTCCTTCTCGTGTATGTGGTGCAAGACTGAACCCTGCCAAGAGTCTGGAATAATGACATGGTCATTGCTTATTAGTTGTTTGGAACTAAGCATTGTGATTAGAAGAGAATTGCTTGAAAAGGACAGACAGAAGACCATCTGGGGAAGGCACAGAGCCAGACCTGCTTTTTTAAATGACTTGTGTGACCCTCTCAGTGCTTACACAACCCTTAAGACCTCTGAAGAGATTTGAATTCCATCCAAAAAGCTTCCTCAGTGCTGCACCCACTGAAAATGGAAGTTCCACAGAAGCACTTTCATTCAGAACAAACTGAAGCACCTTTAACAAGCATTTGCAATGGAACAGGTCTCGCATTTGCAAGAGTTTGAGCTATTGGCATTGTAAATGACAATGCCTTTTATTTGTGTTTTGAAAACCAGCAAGCGGTCCGTAAACACGCTTATTTATAGTTGTTGCTTACAGGAAGCAAGTCTGACAGTAACTGCACCTCTTTTATTTACAGCCTTGCTTCTTGTAAGCAAGGACTATAAGTACAAAGTGCTTCTTTACGCACCACTTGCAGGTTTTCAAAACACATAACTAAAAAGCATTGTCTTTAACAATGCCAATAGCTCAAACTCTCACAAATGCGAGACCTATTGCATTGCAAATGCTTGTTGGTCCGATTATGTGAAAGTGTGCTAGTACATCTAGGTAATGTTTGTGCTACATACAACAGTTTAAATAAAAAAATATATATATATGTCTGTGCTCTTACTCACATATGTGGACTGATTAGGTAATCGGTGATGGCAACAACCAGATTGTAAAGGGCATTTCCTGTAGGTGGTTTCAACAGACCCTTGTAGCATCCATTGCTGCTTTCTGGATGTTTATGTAGAGTCTGAGGAAAGTTTGGCATCATCATAGTATATTTACCCCTCAGGTGGCCTTCTAGTCTGTGGATATTTCTTGATTTTGACTCGGTGGCATGTTTACACAGGATGCATCTGGTTAATCTGCAGAAAAGGTTTTTGGCGTTTGAGCGATATCACCTTTTAGCTGCTGTTCTGCATTTCAGCCACCTTTTGAAAGGTCACATGAAGGTTTTGAGATTTGTAAAATGGGCGAAGTAGCTTTTGCTTAGTGGCTTAATAGTGCTTGGGTATGCGTGTGCAGTGTATTTATTTATTTTTTAACTAGTTTTGTTATGTTTTATGGACAAATCTGGTTTACCAGTACTGTCTGAGAACTGGCCTGTGGATAAAGTACATTTAAAGGATTTCAAAAACTTCAGACTGCGCACACATTTTGTCTATGGCTCGTTCTGCACTGTAAATATTTCAGGTTGTTTATTCAGTATTATACTCTTTCCTGTAGTGCATTAGGCATTGTCACTGTGTCTGTAGCGGGCGCATTGTTTGATCCTGCACAAACGGTTGCATTGCCGGACTGAAACCTGCAGTGCTTTTCAGTAATACAAGCAAGTCTTTCCCACTCAATAAGCATCTTCAGAAAGACAACTAGGAAAACGTATGACTAAGGGCATTTTGCGAAGCAGGTGTTATGTGATGTAGGTGAGTGGTATGGTAGGCTTGATGAACTGTAAGGGGGGAGGGGGTGGCACACAGCAGATTCCCGGAAGGAATATATGGATTCAGGAAAGGGAGATAGAAAGGAACACGTTTGAAAAAACAAGGAGAAAAAGGGACGTTATGGGTGTACAGGAAGGATAGAAGATAAGAGAGAAAAGAGTAACTGGGAGGGAGGATACAAGAACTGGGAACTACAGGAAGGATAGAAGATAAGAGAGAAAAGAGTAACTGGGAGGGAGGATACAAGAACTGGGAACGGCAAAGTGAAAGGAAGGGTATTTTAAAACACGATCCTTCAGAGACCGTTTGAGTAAAAATGTGCAATTAAATTTACTCAAAATAGTGTATTACATTTAAGTACAACCAGTGCGAGACATTGAAGGGGGATGTATCTGAAAAAAAACACATGCGGGAGAAAATGAAAAAATACAAGCAGAGCACATATTTTAGCTGCTGGGGCGAAATGTGGTGCTATTAGTGCACCACACTGCAGAGAAGTCACCGCATCCCTTACCAGCTAAAACTGTTTGTGAGTTGCATGGGGAAGCTGCGGGGATGGCATCGAAGCCAAACAGCGGTTTTGAGGACGGAGGAAGCGGGCGAGTGCCTTACTTTTTTTAACATGGCGCCCGCTTCACAGCTTAATTAAACATAAAGCGCAGCAGCCAGGAAGCACCCGGCCGTACTAACAAAGCGGTTTTGACGTCAGAAGAAGCGGGCGAGTGTCTTACTTCTATTATCATGGCACCCGCTTCACAGCTTAATTAAACATAAAGCGCAGCTGCCGGAAAGCGCCCGGCCGTACTAACAAAGCGGTTTTGAAGTCAGAAGAAGCGGGCGAGTTCCTTACTTTTATTATCATGGCACCCGCTTCACAGCTTAATTAAACATAAAGCGCAGTCGCCGCAAAGCACCCGGCCGAACTGACAAAGCGGTTTTGAGGTCAGAAGAAGCGGGCGAGTGCCTTACTTTTATTAACATGGCGCCCGCTTCATAGCTTAATTAAACATGAAGCGCAGCTGCCGGAAAGCGCCCGGCCGTACTGACAAATCGATTGTGAGGTCGGAGGAAGGCTTGTGCCTTTACTTTTATTAACACAGAGCCCCCTTCACGGATTGAATAAACATTAAGCGCAGTGGCCGGAAAGCGTCCAGACGTACTGATGTAGCAAATCTCCCCCGTTGCAGCAAGCAGCAATGGGCAGAGGGAGGGCAGGAGGAAAGGGAAGGGCGGTGAAGAAAAAGTACCTGAATCGCAGCGGATGGCGATTAATCAAGGGAAATTAATGTGTAGTTGAGCGGTGCTGCACAGCAAGAAAACAGAAGTGATGTATTGGGTCAGGAGCCAATTAGAAGGCAGTAAAGTAGAGCAACGGTGGAATCAACCTATGAGAAGCAGCAGGTTGGACTTCACTCCTTTTAGTAAATACTACAAGTCTTGCAGACAGCGCATGCACACTGCCAGGCTCGACCTAAAAATGTCAGTGTTGGAGGGCGTGTCTAAGATGGCGGTGGAGTAGGAGCATTAACTCAGAGCTCCGCTGCCTATCCTCTGCTTCAGAGCAGTCCCGGCCCAGTTGGGAAGTACATCGAACCTGGAATGCGCACTCCTACCCCTCTGGGTGAGACCTGAGTCGCGGAGGGTTCGGATTGAGGTGGCGTGACCTAAAATGCCCGCAGAGTCGGTTGAGGCCTGCAGACCGCAACTGTGAGCTGGTGGGTTGCAAGGGACGTGGCAGTTGACCTCCCCTGACTTCATGTCCCCTGAGCCTCTCGGCCCCGGCCTGCTTGGAGGGGGAGTGTGCAGAAGGTTCTTGGCATTCTAAGACAGACCCGCTGCACTTTCTGTGAATCGCTGAACCTGGAAGCATCGTGTCCCGCCAGTAGGGGCGCTCCCGACAGCAGGTGAGAAGGGTCGAGCTGCGCAGTACGCAAGGCCCGAGGCCTGGGGCTGTGTCGCCTTACGCCACCCCCGGCCAGTGCCGAGCGGTCCTCGCCTTTATGTTCTTGCTCGGACTGAGCCCTAATTGAGACTAAGGGGGATGGACTTGCAGCTTTTGCTCTGAAAGAGACTATCGCCACCTGGATGCTGCTGGAGGTTGTTGAGTTGCTGGGGAAGGGGGCGATAACCCGATGGCTTCCCACTGGCCTGGTGAATGAAATGCTTTGGACTCACTGGGTGCCTGCGTAGTGAGTGCCACTTACTTGTCTACTCCGTGGGGAGTTCTTGAGACGACCTGGTCTTCTTCTTGTATTCTCTTAAATGAAAAACAGTTGGCTGGCACCTTTTTCTTCTAGGCCTTGATGGAGGGACCCTTCCTAGGCCTCCCACTCTGATGGATCTGGAGTGGGCTGGCTCTCTTGCTCCGTCCTTACTACCTGAGGGGTCCTGACTGAAACATTCTCGATCTATACTCTGCACTATATTGGCTTTTGGGAGACACCCCGTAGTTTATTATTTGTTGGACTTCTTTGCTCTGCAGAATACAGGGCCCCTCTGGCTTTGCTTGACTTTGAGTGAGCTGAGCAATTTGCTCCACCTGCTCAACTGGGGCCTGCTTGTGCTAAAATGGCTCAAGTACCCTGCCCATTATTATGGCCGCCCACCGATTCCACCAAGAAAGATGGTACCCTGAAAGATTTGCTCTAGGAGACGCCAGCGAAGAAGTCGGATCAGTCTAGAGAGGCTTCCCCCACTCCTACTCAGGAACAGGCGCACAACCTGGCTAATGATGCTCCTGTGACATGCTTGTTTTTGGAACAACTCTTTGGGATCCTTAGAGATCAAATAGCTATGTATAAGTAGGATACAGCCTCGGAGGTAAAGGAGCTTAAAAAAGATGTTGGAGATCTAGGCCAGAGAGTGGACTCCCTCAAACACACCCACCACGCACATGAAGAAGAGATGGATTGTCACCGCACAGAGCTCCTGGAGTTGCGGGATAAGAATTTAGAACTGCAATTCCAGTTGGAAGACTTTGAAAACTGCTCATGTCGCTCCAATATTCAAATTAAGGGAGTTCCTCTGCGGGCTGTCACAGAAAACCTTGAGGAGTTTACCGCTCATCTCTTTCGACATGTGGTCCCAGAGCTCGGTAGTCAGGAAGTCATCCTTGACCGAGTCCATAGGCTGGCCGCCCTCCAAATTCTCCCGACCAGGCACAAGACATACTTACCTGTTTGCATTACTATAAGCAGAGGGAGTTCATCCTAGCAGCGGTCCGTGATAAATCTTTCATTGACTTTGAGGGATTCAAGATAAGCTATAATCAGGATCTTTCACCGATTACATTCCAGCACCGTCGTGCCTTCCAACCCTTGACAGACATACTTCGTGAGAAGGGTATCCGATACAGATGGGGACATCCCTTCCACCTCCACTTTGTGTGGAATAATAAAACCCAGAGTGTCCACTCTTTGGATGAAAAATTAGTTGTAGCCCCTGCACTACTGAGTTGTGAATATTTGCAAAAGCTTTTCTGCTTATAAGTTGGGAGGTGCTCCTGGGGTATCGTTCTCCGGACCAGAACGTGGCGTAAAATTAAAGTAGCATTCCCCCCACGGGGAATGTCCCCCTGGGCACCAAAAAATCCTCGTTCAAGGCTTTAAATCCTTTTTAAAGAATTAAAAAAAAAAAAAGAATGACAATAGTTCAAAGAGAAAATGATTCATCTGGTGTATTTGTAGCCATTATTACATGAATTCACTTCATTCACGAAGCATACAAATTCCATGATGCGTTTGTATTGTGACTCCATCAATAAAGTTTTTCACAATTGTGGTTTTCCTTTTAATCGTCCCATTGCATTTCGGACAAACTGTCCTTCATCAGGGGATGGAATCTGTAAACGTAATACGAAGACTAATTAACACGAGGAAAATAAATTGCTGAATGAATGATGATGATCAAAAGAAAACATCAGACATTTGGCAACAAACCCACCCTACCATGCAGGATTTTACCTTCTTCTCAATGGCACATCAGTCGTATGCTCGTCTCGATTATTTCCTGACTTCCCCGCGCATCTTGTCAGCCACGGTAGTGGTCGACATATGGGTGGCTGCTTTATCTGATCACTAACCTCTCACATTACGATTCACAACACCTAGTGTCTCGTCGTTGTCTCGCACCTGGCGCCTTAACACCAAACTTCTTTCTTAGCTACAACACTACACTTGTTGAGATTCAACACACTTTAGACACTTTTTTCACCAAGAATGACACACCTGACACCCCCATTACATTACTGTGGGAACGTTAAAGGCCATGGTGAGGGGTCAATTTATTGCTATAGCGGTGAGATTTAATACTGATAGGCGTAATAAACGACTGCAATTGGAGATTGCAGTTAAGGAACTTGAGGCCACTCATAAGTGTTCAGGATCGCTGGCATCCCGGCGCGAACTCACAGCGTCTCAAACAATTAAGGGCACTCGGTCTAGAAAGAGCGGAGTACGCTCTGTTGCATGTCAAGCAAAAATATTATGTGGGAGGGAACAAAGTGGGGCATCTTTTAGCCCACCAACTCAAATCTCAGTCGGTCCACCAATAGAGTTAATGAGCTATAAAGCACTGATGGCACCCTGATCTACCAAGACGAGCTAACTGCTAAGGAATTTGAGATGTTCTATACAAAGCTGTACTCTGCAGGAATCCTTACTGCAGATAACATCCAGACGTATCTCAATTTAATCCCTCTAACTTGGACTCCCCACACGGACGCTGAAAGCCTCAATAAAGGCATAACTCCCACTGAAGTCCTTATAGAAATTCAGCGTCTGCAAACTGGTAAAGTACCAGGTTGTGATGGGTTAAGTGCAGAGTTTTATAAGGCTTTTGGAGCTCTCCTGGCCCCTCTATTCTGGCATGGCTTTCAATGCATTTAGTTGTACGGGTCCCCTCACGTCCACCATGCAACTGGCCACGATCTCCGTTATTCCTAAACCTGGAAAGGACTCCAGACATTGCTCCTCCTATCGCCCCATCTCTTTATTGAATATAGACGCCAACACTTTTACTGGTGTCCTGGCAAATAGGCTACCTCCCTATATGCAGAGTTTGACCAGACGGGGTTTATACCCGAATAGGAGTTGCGGAGATAGTACTAATAGACTTTGTCATCTTCTCGAAAAAGACCCAACGCTCCCACATGCAGGCCCTACTCCTCACTATAGACGCTGAGAAGGAGTTTGATCGGGTACATTGGCCCTATCTACAAGCAGCGGTGGCACGTTTTGGCCTTGGCCCCCGGTTTTGCAGTTGGATACAGAACAGCTATGCCTCTCCTAAGGCAATGGTGAGACTAAATGGGCTTTTGTCCGGACCTATTCTGTTGCGCAGTGCACCCGTCAGGGCTGTCCTTTATCACCCTTAATGTTTGCCCTGTATATGGAGCCATTTGCTGAGCAGGTTCGAGGTAACCAGCGGATCTCTGGCATTAGCATGGGGGGTAGATCCTATAAGATAGCTCTTTATGCGGATGATGTTCTGTTTACCTTAACAGTTCCGTACACAACACTAAATGCAATTATGGAGGAACTCGAGATTTTTGGAGAGGCCTCTGTTTTCAAAACCAATCTTCAAAAGTCATTTATTCTCAATCTTAACATCCCTGAGGTGAGCAGGTCCACTTTAGAAACAGATTTTCCATTTTCATGGCCTTCACAGGGTGTGAACTATCTAGGGTTGCGGATATATCCCACCCTTTTAGCTACAGCTAACAGTACCTATTCTGCATTGATAAGAAGGGCCCGTTCTGAACTGACTCAGTGGAAGGGTTATGGTCTCTCATGGTTGGGTCAATTGGTAGTGATAAAAATGACGCAGCTACCAAGAATACTGTATGTTATGCAGACATTGCTGCTACAGCCCCCACCACAGGCATTGGAAAAGTTGCAGGCCCTTATCTGGGAGTTTCTCTGGGGTGGAAGGAAGGCGAGGATGGCAAAAGCGCAGGCATACTTGCCCCAAGCGGAGGGGGGTTTGGGAGTTTCCCACCTAGTGAACTACATGGTTGAATGGTCTCGCCCCCAAACGGAAAAATACTGGTGTTTAATTGACCAGGCGGTGGCCCATATTTGGAAAGCACCCTGGTTGCCTAAAGCCCATTGACTGCGTGGGGTGTATATTTCGCCGGTGCTTCGCGCCACTCTGGGGGTCTGGGATAAGGTCCATGTGTATAAGGGACTGTCTGCTCCCATTTCTCCTCAAACACCATTACTGGGGAACCCGGACTTCCCCCCTGCTTTGCAGGGCTCCTCTTCCAGCGAATGGCAAGAAGCCAATTGTAAAAGAGTCAGAGATTGTTTTGATGTTGGGGGGCCCTATGGATTTTTCTCAGCTACAGGAGGCTTTTGGCCTCTCCTCCAAAGCCATCTGGAAATATATTACATTTGGTCACTGGGTGTCCCAACCCTCGAATCAACCTCACACCAGTTAACCATTCGGGTCATTTGAGAGGTGGTTTCTTACCTGTTCTTCTGATAAATGTTTGCTTTCTGACATATATGCCTTCCTCATTGTACCACAGAAGTTACCTAAAACACCAGCACCCAGCACAACACAGATGGGAGGAGGAGTGTGAACGCATTTTTACAGACAGGGAGTGGCGGGACATATTGCACCGGGCTCGTACCTCTGCATGTAGTACTTCCAGTAAGGAGATGTTCCTTAAGATTGCACACTAGTGGTATTATACCCCAACGAGACTTGCACACTGGAAGCTGGGCGGGGATATCACATGCTGGCAACAATGTGGACAGCTGAGAACATTAACCCACATCTTATGGCAGTGTCCCAAAATTAACACTTTCTGGCGGGAAGTACTGGATGCAGTAGACACAATTTTTGAGACAGAAATTCCCCGTTTCCCTAGCTACAAACTACTTGGGCTCCTGAATCAGTTGACGTTTCCCTTGAAGTCTGGGAAGGGCCGAGATATCTCCCTAGCACTGGGAGCAGCGAAACAACTTTTACTGGCGCGATGGCGCTCAGACACTGTTCCGACCCACAGGGAATGGCTTCATAAACTTTTGGACCTGCTGGGGATGGAAAATTGACGCGGTGGCGACACAAACACTGCCATCCTTTGATAAGATGTGGGCGCCTCTTATACCTTATCTCTCAGACGAATTTGAAGAACTAACGTGCCCCACTTACCTTCGTATTTTACGCTTGACCCACATCGACCAAGACCCTGCTTAACAGGGGCTATCTCCTGCGTATGTGCTGAAATGTAAATGTTATGCACTTGTTTTGCTTGCATATTGCTCTATGTAAAGTTAGCATTCGCAGCACCATTTTAAGTTGAGCCGCCATTTTGAACCATGATTGAAACTAACCCTAGCTTGCTGAGCAATGTCTCCATTCGTTTTTTTCTCTTTTTCTTCAAGGTTTAACGCTGTCTCGCTGAGTACATTGTCCTTGTTAGCGGACACCTTTCCCACTAGATAGAGGCCTTCTCCCACCAGCCCACCTGCAGGCATGGGCAGGACGACCTTCATTTATAGATAGCATGTACCCAGCCTTAGAGTTGAAACTTATCCTACTGTACCTCTTTGTTTCAGCTGTGTGAGCCTGGAATTTTCCATCCTGGGCGGTGCTTTCATTGGTTTGAGATGTACTTAATGTAACTCCATGTTGGCTGAAGTCAGTCCCTCTGCAGCAATCCAAGGAGGCTGGTCAGACAGGACTCCACTCGGGTGTACTTCTAATAAATACCTTTGGTTTGTATTCTCTACTGTCTGACCGACTCTTCATTTGTGAGGAAGGCTGAGAGGTGGTCGCGAATGACCCGAGTGACCCTAATCGGGTCACTTCCTTCATTTGGTGCCCGAACAGAGACTCCATTGGGTGACCCATCCTCGCCCGCGGAAGGGTGAGGAGGTCGGGGCCACGTCGGGTCGGACGGGCGGACCGGGGATCCCTGCACGAGAGAGTCTTGTCCTCGCAGCTGCCCCGCAGCTGCCCCGTCTGTCTGACCGGGCGGTGTCTGACCGGGCGGTGCCTCGTCCAGCGATCATCCCGACTTGGGTCCTGAACGGTGAAACCCTTGGATCTGACCGTTTGGTCTGAAGAGTCGGCAGTGGAGAATAAACTCGTTTGACCTGTGTGCACCAGGTGAGTTTGCTTTGGTTCTTTGTGGATATGGCGCCATTTTGATTTGTATTTGACGCGGTCTGAGGACCGTCTTTACAATTGCTTGAATTTGTTTGAGTTCTTTATGAACATGGTGCCACTTTGATTTGTATTTGAGGAGGTCTGAGGACCGACTTTGGTAAAGATATTTGCAAATATCTGTTAGGCATAAGTAGTGAACTTGTTTTCTTTGAAAATGCCTTGTTTGAGTAAGTTGTTTTGTTTGGGCTGTGGTTGTTGTTCTACTGATGCTCGATTGGAAGAAAGTCAGCCGGCGCCTCCAGAAGGTACTCCGAATTTCAACATGTACGTAAAACATGGCCTTGGCCCTATTATGTTTAGTACGTTGACGGGCACTTTTGATGAACAGAAAATTAATTTCCTGCAGGAAAAATTGTTTGCGAAAAGGAGTAGGCAGTCGATGTTTGATTCCCTCAGAACGTGGCAAAAGGAGGCTAAACAGAGACGAATGAAAGCAGAGAAAGAGGCCTGAAGGGGAGAATGCAGACATTGACTCAAAAAGCTGTAGCGCATGATAGAGAGGAAATAGAACAAGCATTTACAATGCAATGGGTCTCGCTTTCGGGACCTTATAAGTGTTTAGCAAGACCTATTGGCTCTGCTAATGCACAATTGGGGTTACAGAAGAGTTAGGTTTCAAGGCACATCTGGGGCCCCCTTCGCACATACCCATATAACCAATATAGTGTGCACTGAACCTGTGTTGAAGACATGGGCCATGTTATAAGGTGACACACGAACGCAGAGCTTTTTAACTGTGCCAACAGCTGCCTAAATCCCCCTTCACATCTGGCACTCTTGAGGCAACAGTGAAAATCAAAACACTACTATGCCACCTGGGGGATCGTTGCAGACTTGCATCTCCTTGACCCCCTCTTGCCTGACAGGTGCACACAGCTCTTGCTGGAGAGGGACTGCACACTGAGAAGGAAAAGAGGGAGACACATGGATGAGAAGCCAAGACACAGGGCGATCGGAGATGTCGGGGAGTTAGGCAGAGAGTGGAGGAGGCGATTTAAGGTAGAGAAAAGGTGAGGCAGCAGTGCACTGATGGAGAGAGCAAGGAGATAGATACAAAGTCCAAATGGGATCAGGAAGCCCTTCTGCAACCTCTTCCCAACACCTGCGTAAAACAACAAGCAATGACAGGCATGCACTTCATACGTATGTATACATGAACCCACAGCCCTGGCACTGATGCACGCATTTTCAGGCAGTAGTGGGCACGTCATCACAGTGCAAGACAGCCACTGAATGAAGCAGGCTGACTCATTACTCCATGCTGTAACGGCAGATGGAACAAGATTTGTGCAATTGTAAATCAGACACTCTATATGGCCTTATGGAAAGTTGGAAACATTGACTTTAATAACATGGGATAGGCAAAAAATATGACAAATTACTGATTCCTGGTTATGACGTCAATGTAGGCCAGCTGACTGCCTGCTCCCGCTGCTGAAGGCCTCATCTATGTGCCAGAACCTTCTGCAGAGCAGTGCATGAACATCAGAACAAACGTGCGTGACACGTACCTTCACAACGTCCTCGTTGATCCGCTTGGGATCCCTGTCCACCAGGTCGATCTCCTTGGTGTGCTGGTCCCGTATGATCTTCTCCTCGTAGAAGCTCTGCTCTTCCGACATGTCTCCTCCTCTTGCAGGCCCAAGGTGCGGGTACGGCTGACGGCGGCTCCCAAGCTCTACCGGGCGGGTGGCGCACGAGGTGGTTGGGCGGTGGTTGCGTGCTCGGGGTCCCGGGGCGGTGTGAGCTGCTCTCCGGCTGCCGACCCCACCCTGCGTGCCACACGACAGCTGCCTCACATAACTTCACCCGGGCCCGCCGACGCCGTCAGAGCTGTCTGCGTCCCACTCCCGAGCTAAAAACGAGATGGCATTACCTAATTTGTTTAAGGGAGCCCGAGTCATGACAACGAGAACCAGGCTGCAAAATGAAAAAGAAATGGCGGCCGCGCGGTAAAAAAAAAATAAACAGTGGTGCGCGCGCACCACAGAGGAGCGGAGGGGGGGAGGAGGGAGCGCGGCAGCCTGCTCAGCTGACCAGACGCTCGTGCGTCATGGCCTTTGCCGGCATGTGTTTACAATTATCGCGCCCGCGTCTGGGCACGATAATTGGAAACACATGTTTGCCGCACGTACCCATCCCAAAAAGGCCAGCCATGACGCACAAGCGTTTTTTGGACTGCTTTTCAAACTCACTTACTAAAAGTCTTCGCCTCTAGCAGCGCTTGCGCGCTACTCGAGGCTC